>KK502580.1:175372-497105 GCA_000688735.1 Glossina austeni
TTTGGGGGAATATAGGAGCAGGTTATGAATAGCTGTTTATTAGGCATTTTCGCTCGAATGACAATAAATTCAACGTCAGGAGTAGCAGGAAATTCAATTGAATTGGACGGCACTGACGCAGATATGGAAATTAAAACAGAACCTGCAACGAATTATGGTAAAGTTCCGACGAATTAGGCTTTAACGAAGTTTCAGTGAAGGTCAAACAGGAAAATTTCTTGCTGGAACTGCCGCAGTAAGGTTCACGGCTGGGGAGTTTTGAGATGGGGAGAATAAAGAAGGGGTAATCACATTCGCACGAGCAGCTTGTGCGACTTGCCCAGTTTGGTGACCATCGTTCACATTCAAACAGCCAGGTGGAGAGGTGGATTTATTGTTTTCTTTATTAGTTTTAGACGATGACGCCTGAGTAGAGTGAGTTTTTTCAAACTTATCACACAAGGACCCAAGATTTTTGCTCAAATCTGAGAAACTATTTCTCGTCTCCGTGAAGAGTTTGTAAAAATCTATGTCTCGCTTCCTACAGTCGGGACATGACCATCGTAAGTCTTTTGAGGGATCAACGACTGCATCAGCAGCACGGCCGATAACACCGGCACATTTTGCAATGCAAAAACGATCACAAAGCCAACACGAGATGAATCGTTCAGCTTCTGGGCCTGTTTTCGCACGACATGGTGTATATAAACAGTCCATGTCCAGTCAAAAACGACAGAATTGGATTATGAAGAAAAAAACAGAACAAAATACAAAAAGATCCACAGCACAAAATTCGTCAACAAATTGAACCAAACTTCTCCGTTGCGTTGACACCGTAACAAGAGAGCGAAAGCAAAACAGAACTGCAAACACCAAAAAAGGGAGAAAATTAATTGTGACTATTGTTCCGGAACATCAAATTTGATGCAAAATCCGAAGAGCTATGATAAGAACACGTGGCCTTGTCTGAATACGACTGATACGAGATAAAGACTTTATAGGTCAAATGAATGGCCCGTTTGCAGGAAATGGAACCAAAAGAAGTGTCGTACAGTAATTAAAAAATGCGATATTTGAGAAATATCGCAGCCGAAATACGATTTTTTCATAAGACAAAAGACCATTGAAAAGTCCATTCAAATTATTTTATGAAATATGGTTTATGCTCCTTGTCCACTGAAATCCTATTGAAAATTGCGAGTAGCCTGTAGAGAGACTTAGTAGACTTAGAAAGAAAACACAATTAGTCGTAATTCTTTCAGCATATCTGCACTTACCCACCGAATGACACGTATTGCATTCGTTATACCCTGCATTAATTCTCGTATAGACTATATGCAGTATGTTGGGATGTATATAACACCCAGAAAGACTTGAGATAGACCCACCTAAGCTTGTCCGTCTGTCTGTTTGCTTATTTGTTTAACGTCTGTCCATGTATTTTTGTATTCATCTTGCAGGTGACAATATTTGGTATACCGGCGTGTTTTGTCCCAAAGACGATTGCTACTGGAATTGACAATTCTTTCGACAGTTTCCCATTTAGCGCTTTAATTTGAAGAGCTCTTATATAAAAAATATAAAGCGCGTTTTAAGCGAATTGGCATTTAATGGGTGGCCGCGGCCACTGCCGATTGTTGTGCTTTTACTTGTTTTCAATTAACATTTTATAGCTTCCGAATTTTCGTTAATGGGGCAGTTAAGTGAAAATAGTTGAAAGGGGTTATTTTTTGAGATATAAAACAAAAATATTTAAAAAATAACCATACTTACGATATTTCCTTGCACTGCTTCGCTACCGCGTAATATTTATAGGTACGCGCCCTGCACAAGTGGTTAAATAAATTTTCTATGTAATAAATAATATATATATATATACAAAAATATATATATATACGCGCATAAATATACAAAACAAAAAAAAAGAAAAGGGGGTAAAACAATAATATATATAGCAGAAAAATAATATATATATAGAAAAATAATATATATATACAAAAGAAACATATTTTATATAAATTTTTACTACTTTTCATATTGCATTCTTTGGTAGTTGTTTGTTGATTTTATTAATTCACTCGCGCAATAAAAAAAACTAACAATCTGAAATAGACTGGAATATCACGACGTTGGGGTGGACGTATCTTGTGCCGACTTTGTTATTATGATTATCATGATAATCATAGTAATCTTTATACCCATCGTTATTGTTGTCATCATGTTGTTATTGTATGTTTTCAGACTTTGCAAGTAGTCAAACCTCATTAGAACGGCGTCAAAACAGCAAATCCAATACGTCGGGCTCACCATTAATGTGTTTTTGTTCAAGTCTTGAGAGAGATGGCAGTATCCCTAAGCATATACTTAGAAACTGGCAAAGGAACATTGTAATCAACAGTGTTCTGTACCTATACGCGAGCTTGTGAGCGTGTATATATGAGTAAATTATTACCATTCGAGTGAGTTTTCCAAGAAAATATATTAACTTAACTTAACTTGGTAGTATGAGAACAAAAGTGAAAATAGAAACGAAAGAGAAGCAAAAATAATCATTAAAATGTTATAAAAAAGTTTAAGTTGCCAGAAAAAGGAAAAATAAATAAATTCACTAAAGTTTCCTGTAAAAGCTATGCAAGCTTGGTTGGTCGGAAGTCCTGATCAAAAGCAAAGACGATAAAATTATAAAACTTAATGCAATTGTTAAACCAAAGAACCTTCCAATCGAAGGGTTTGTGATTCTCTGAATCAACTTAACAAGCTCGATATATCAGTTTCTCATGCGGTATATATCATACATATATACCATTACAATTAATAGATGTCTCATAAATTGTGTTCTTAGTTATTCACATGAATGAAAGGTAACAAGTAGACTCTTAGAGAGAAAAGATATCATCGGTCGGTTATTGCCCTTCAAATCAAGAAATGAACTTTACGCGATGGAAGAAAACGTCGTAATTTTTTTTACCGCTTAACATTTTTATAAGTTTATGGTACTATATAATTGAAAAAGATACTGTACTATATATTGCAGCTATCATATCAAAACGATACTTCACGAATTAATAAGTTGAAAGAAGAACGCCATTGTATACTTTTCAGAAGATCGACTTTTTTTCATGCTCTTAATAGATATTTTAAACGATTTCGAATATGTGAACGAAAGGTAAGACCCCTGTAGATTTCTAAGGGCGAAGAAGATTCCGATTTTAATTATGAATTCCGTTATAGAACTAATTTAAATTTAGAAGAGCATTTTTCTAGAAACACGATTTCTTGAAAAATAACCCCTTAAGTTATTCATAAAGTAACTCATAAAATAATTCCTACAACTCTCATTCTTTTCGTTCGAATCTTTTATAATAGAATAGCCTTAAACTAAGACTCTCAAGAGCGGGTCGTAGGACATTTTCGATGAATGAATTTTAATTATTTTTAAATCAATTACTGCCTTTTTTGGCTAAATTTTTAAATTCCTTTACGTTATATTTTTGTCTTGCATATGTAGACTAAAAATATTCGTTTTATTTTCTTTTTTGTTTTTGATTCAAATTTGTACCAGCTATTTTACGGACAGCCGAGGAATCTCGTACATTCTTCGTACATTCTCAAATATATAGTTTTCTTTTGATATGTAGATATATGCTTAATAACTTCCTAGAATATTATTCTATTACATATCCTTTTACACTTCAAAAAAATTCTCAAATGGTCGTCTTTCTTTTAGCCTATCACAGTGGCTTTCTCGTTAAAGACTTTAATTTTCTTTACTTTTACTTATTTTTGCTTTTTACTTACACATATATATATATATATACATATATATACATACACTACTCTTGAATGGCGACTATTCCGACGTCCAGCTTATCGTGTTCGAGGAAAGAACTGTTAGACAAAAATGACTAAAACATTCGTTTTTGCCTTTAATATTGTATCTTGATTTTTTAATGCTTATACTTATGATGGGCAAATATATTTAAATGCATTTCTTCTTTGTGTTTTTTATTGCATACGAAACGTATGAGTGATGGACAATCATTGTCAATTAGGATAACAGTGAAAAAATTTTGATATTTTTAAATCCACTTTATTAGAGCGAATTTTTCATATTTATTGGATTAAATGGGAAATGTAAAAACGCAGTACATTGTGTGGCTGTCAAATAAGCTCAATAAAAACAAAGCAGGCAATTTAGTTGAATCTACACCGCTTCTATGCACCTGAATACCGTCAGATTGTAAAACAAAAATTTGACTGCAATTAAATAAAATTTATAAAGAGCTGATGACTTCGATACTATAAGATGATTTCAATTGTTTTATAATTTAAAGTTAATCATGTTGATATTGAAGTCATGCGTTATCTATAACGGGTCACAGTCTGCCATACTGCCAGTATGCTATTTTTCGAAAAGCTAATCTTGAATTTTTTAGGGTTTCGATCGGCAATAATTTACGCCCAAATTTGTTTTCTGCAATGGATTTTGAGATAGATAGCTTTTCATTAATATAATTCATATAATATATGTCTCCTAAAAGAAAGCATTATATCCAGACAACATTTTCCAACAATTCTGCTTACATTTGACCAAAGATTCATAATGAAGCTCCATATAAGAGAAAAATCCGGAATTTCTATTGAAAGCTAAAGAGTAAATATATTTTATCTGGCCGTCAGTTTTGGAGTCATACATTCCTTCTTTGAGCGGCCTTTTTACGCGTTGAAGGATGGGAGCATATTTATTTTGCTAAACCGATTGCAGCACCCAAAAGGAAGCTTTAAACACGTTACAATACATGTCTAGCTATTTAATTATTTATTTATTTATTTAATTCAGGTACGTTCAGCTATGCTTATAATCACAGCCGAACTGAACACTACTAATCGAAAGCTTATAGCCAATAAAAAAAAAATTTGTTAAATGAACTTGTTTGAAATTCTTAAACTAAATGAGAATACATCTATGAAACAGCAATATATTGGAAAGGGAGAGAAAAATAGTATATACTTCAATTTAATTAAGTATAGTAAAACATTATAATTGAGCTACAATTAGCCGTTCAACTTAGTCCAAAATGGTTACACTCGTTTGCAAAATTTTTACATCCTGTGATCAAAAACTAACATCATTTTAATTTTATCTCTTTTAAATCTATTTATTATTCCAAATCTATTTATTATTCCAAATCTATTCCTCGCCTTCTAAGTAATCCTCCCTAGATAATAAACACTTATGCCAACGCCTTTTCCAATCCTCGAAAAAGTTGTTAGAGTCGATTTCAGGAATGACCGTTAGAGCATTTTGCGGTTCAGCTTGTATCTCTTCAATCGAGTTAAGACTTTTGCCTCCAGAGTGGTATTTTGAACTTAGGAAATAGTCAGGAGTTACGTAGGTCTAAATCAGGGGAATACGGTGGTTGTGGAATGATATGCGTTGAATTTTTAAGGAAATCGTCTCGAAGAACCAATGCAAAAATCGAGATTTCATACGTTTCAGGCATAAAATTTTTTATTTTTTGAAATTTTTATATATACCATCTTTAGCGGTTACGAAATTATATAAATCGGAATTGGTTTGCCCTAGCGAATTACAATAAAAATTAAGAAGAAAATCGAAACTAAACTAAAATGCAAGAACAACAAAAAGTAGTTGAGAGATTCATTTTATACGAACGGATCCGTAAAGGCCACAATTTAGAATAATTGTGTTAAATTGATTATGGGGAAAATTGGCCTGGCGCAGGAAAGGCTTAATTAATCCGAGAATGGCATCCTTGATATGTTGTTTTTTTAAATATTTTAGTGAAGTTGGCAACTCGGGTGCAACTGAAGTAAAATTTGTTCGCTACGATGAAATTTGTGTAAAATGAAGGAATTTGTTGAAAATATATTAATAAAATTTAAAGAAGAAACTTTATTAAATTTAAGTGTCCGCGAAAAAATGTAAATTAGTCAAGGTGCAGAGGAAATATTCGGTTGAATTATCAGTTGACAGAGCACAAAATAAATAAAGAAATTATTTTATGCTTAACAACAATAACGATAACAGTAAAAAGTGCAGACAATGGAGCGCTAGGGCTCCATTTGTTTATTGTTTTTTTCTCTCAAATAAAGTTATTTTACGACAAATGAAAAAGAATTTTCTACATGAGTTCCGTATTCTGTTAAACTTGTTGCACTTTAAGAGAAATCGTATTAATTTAAGAGCAGTTTTGTGATCGAAAATGGAGAAGTATATGTTATAGAAGTTTCGCAGAGTGCGCGTGCGCAGTGTGTTGGTGCTTCCATTTAACGTCTCTTATTTTTTGCGGGTGATATTAATCATGCTGCCTACTGGTGGTCGCTGCTTGGTGTACTAAAAATGTAACTGTTCGCCATAATGGCATAAATTGTGGCCTTTGCGAGCGGACACTTCATCTTTGCTGTGTTGGTGGGTCGAAGGAGCAATTCACTTTTTGCAAAATTGAGACGGCGTATGCGGATTTACACCAATGGTGCTATTTAGACAATAGGAAGAAGATTACAATTAAATTTAGTTCAATATACGTGCGCGACGCGGTTATGATGGGGTATGCCAAAGACCCTTCTACTAAGCTGAGCGACGTTTTAGGGGGGACTATTCATTTGCGTATCTAGAAAAGATTTGCCGTCCTTTATAGAAAAAGAAGATTATTAGGACGTTAAGCTTGATTAACGCCAGCATTAACGCCAACATCCCTAAGGCAAAGATAGTTCAGTTGGATGATTCCGTAGTGACAGTGAAAGTGGCCATCTTAATTGGCAAAATTTAAATTATATGAAAATTGACGAGGTTAGGAAAGTCTTTTGTGGCGACGATTGGGAGGTGGTTGGTTTTAGTAAAGCCTGGGGTAATAGTCATGTTTCTTCAAATTCGGTTAAAATCCTGGGACATAGTTTGTGGCGCAATGAAAGGCCCACGGGGAGATGCAGCTTCATATATATCGAATAGACTCTGGTTTTCGTTGTGCATGCGGAGTCGATTAAAAGGGCGATGTAAAACATATTTGTTGAAGTAGAGACATCAGGGAGTGATGTGTAAAGCAATTTGATCAAATATGTTAGTGTTATTGTCATGGATGACTTCAGTTACAATTTACTTAATCTTGCGAAATACTGCTTGATGTTTAATTTCTGGGCGGCTCTACTTTCCTGCTTGACTATTTTTTAATAGCTAATATGAAGCTTTCTAGGCAGTTCCAGCTGGCAGATATCTCTCACCCTGCCTTAATTTCCGTGGCTCTTAATACTTACTTGCGTAAGGCGAATACATTTTCAGAATTTTATGATTATAACGTAGTGGATACTCGGGCACTGAGATCCAGAATTGCCGCATGTGACTTTAATGGTATATACAATATTTCGGAAGTGGAAGATCAGATCAACATTTTGAATGGTAACTGGGATCTAATTCATAAGATTATATCCAATATTAGAAGACAGGTTCCTGTCAGCTGTGACTCTTGGTTTAATTGTAGTGAAATCAAACTTAATCTTTCTCTGCGTAATCTAGCTTACTAGGCGTATTTACGTGATAAGAATGATGAAAATTGACGCATCTATTGTGAACAAAGGAGTAAAGCCAAATATGTGATTAGACAATGCAGAAGAAATGCACACTTGCTAACTCTCAGAAGTTCAAACAATAAACAGCTGTGGCATAAATTACGCTAATTTGAGTTCAAGTACTGACTATTTAAGCCTGGGTGCTGCTGAGATGGATGCCATAAAGCATCATTTTCTCAACTATCATTAAACACTGTCAAAAATTGGCCAAACTTAAATGACTGAAATGTAATGCGCCAGGAATGGATGGTTTCTCTCTTAGGTTCTTGAAATTAATTTGGCCCTGAAGTAATGAGTTTTCCTCGGCCTGGGAATGTGCGCGTATTATTGCTATCAAGAAAAGTGTGAAGTCACTTGATCCGCGAATCTCAGGCCGATTTCAATGTTGCCTATTCTCTCGAAGGCTTTTGAACATAAAATTAAGGAACAAATTATCAACTACCTTGAGAACAACTTCCCACTTTCTCAGCATGGTTTTAGGAAAGGTGATAGCTCTACTTCCTTGTTACTGACTATTACGGATTCAATGCGACGTGCAGAAAGTGATAGGCATTTTTCTGTGCAATTGCCGGTGGATCTAACTAAGACCTTTGATAGGATGTCGCATGTACTTTCGATCAGATGCTGCTCTACCTACTTATCCTACTTCTCGGATCATTTATAATTTGTATCTGCAGGTGCTGTCAGGTCTGAGCCGTGAAAGGTGGGAAGTGGTGTGCCCCAATGCTCGATAGTTGACCCTTTGCTCTTCACCGTGTATATGAATGATTTCTTTAATATGGTTAACCTAGCTTCGTGTAAGGCCCACGCATTTGTTGATGATTTGCAGATTTTATTTGCGGAAAGCGTTGATAATTTAGAATGATATCAAGCTAACGTTGATTACCATTTGAAATGCATATCCCTTGGGTGGCTGCGAATGAACTTGAGGTCCATTGGGTTAAAACATTTGCGACAATATGTCAAACTCCTAATGTACATCTGAATCTTGCTGTAAGGGTAAAACGGGCTAATGTGGAAAATGTAAATAGCTTGAAATGCCTGCGTGTGGTTATCGATGATAAGTTACGCTTTGATGCACACATAAATTCCCTGTGGTCTCAGGACAATTTCCTATTTAGAAAGTTTTATTTTTTGCATGTTTATATGTCGATTCAAATCAAAATTAAAGTGGTCAAAGCTTTGATTATGCCATATACAATTTATGTCTTAGAAGTTTATAGCTCCACAAATACTTCAATCGTGAGGAAATTAAGTTTATTATATATTCGCTTAGTTAGATATGTATTCTCCTTGAGGCAGTACGGTTATGTTCTACGGTTTCTAGGTTGTTCTTTTGTTAATTTTATTAAAATTAGACTTGTCTTTAATCTCTACAAGATTATCCTACGGCAGGAGGCAAAGGAGCTGTTTAATCTCCTTTCTTTCAATAGGTCTGTTCGCAATAATCTTCTGTTGATTTCTTGAATTACGTGCTCTTTGGACAAATCCTTCCAGGCAAGTGTTATAAGTGCTTATAATTCCCTTCCCAGGGAGTAGCGACAGTTTAGATGTTTTTATCTCACTTACAAACGTAGGCCTTTAACCTTCGCTGCTAATAACGAGAGTAGCTAGTTATTTTATATATTGCGATGGAGGTGTGATGTAGGTATGTGTTGTTTCCTTCTTCGTTCCTATTTTTTTTTTTTTTGATTTTTGATCTCATTACTTTCAATTTGTCTTTCCTCTTCTTTAGATTGTTTAAGAATATTTTTGTCATCTATTATAATAGGTCTTGATAGCTTCGAGGTCACGTAAGTGCCAATAAATAAAAAAATAAATAAATATGATTTATAAAAGATGAAGAACCGTCATACAAAAGGCAGTACTCGTTAAAATCAGCGCACATAGCTCTAATGGCATAAAATTCTTCATAATTAGTTCGCCGAGGAGACATCTTAATTAAAAGATAATGCTTACTTGTTCGATATGGAACGTTAATGCCCAATTCAGTAAGCAAAAAGGAAGAATTCACTTTGCCGCTCAACAGTTTTGTAATTAAAGAATTATCTAACCAAGTGTACTTTTTCGAGAGAGACGGCAAATTAATAAGTTTAAGGCGACTGTTGTAAGGAGGTAAGGTTCGTTGACGATCCCATTCTAAGCCACTTAATTCAAATCTTAGAAAAGACTTCTGAACGTGCTCAATAAGACCGATATATACTTTATAGTTTGGTGACTATACAACCACTGCAATCACTGCGGATAAGCCCAAGTCTATCTGTTAATAAGCCCTCAAACAGTTTAGGAATAATATTAACACAACACCTCTGTAATTGATTATAAGATTGGTAGGACCACACTTCAGAAGTGGTAAAATGTGAGATTGCTTCTAAACATCCTAAGGCAACTATTAAAAATAATAGTTCAAGAAGCACAAAGTATACCAGCGCAAAACCAAACAATACACGATGGTACACCGTCAGGGCCACGATAACAGGGCGATTTCAGTGAACGCATGGTCTTGAAGAGTTCTGACCTAGACAAGATGATTTACGGGAAAATGTCAAACGACTTTAATCGCTGCGGATACGTATTGTCACTATAACTGCTTTCAAAAAATTCCCATAAACGACGAAAATTCAAAAACCTTTGGAATTGACAAATACATTTTCGTATCGACCGCCAACTAATTTTTCATTTTATGGAAATAGGCATCATAGCACTTTTTCTGTGGCGCCTAATGAGCGAATTCATTCTTTTTCTGCTGGCCTTCAAATCATCTTTAATCCAGGCAGAACACTCATTTGCGTTACACATAAGTTTAAAGAATACAGTTAAGGAAATTGTAACTTACTGAACTTTGTAAAGAGAGGTTAGGCTGCTATCAATATCATCATTGTTTGCAGGCCAAGTAGCGTCTCATAGAGCATTAGGCAATATATCGTGATCAGTTCTATGGAAAAGATAACGTCCACTTATTTGCTTAACAGTAAGTCTGCACAATAGTAGAATGATAAGAATCCGCAGGTAACGCGAAAAAGTTAGAGCGAAGGATTAAAAAGTTCGTACTAATGGACGATAAAAAAACAAAAAGACGGCCATGCAAATTAAAAGGATGGTTAAGTTCAAATAAGCAAAGATAGTATAAACTTTTAAGCAGTTCATCATAAAGAATGAGAAAACGAATAGGCCCAAAATAACCAAAATCATCATTAAGAGCACGTTACATCACGAACTCACTTAACACGAGAATCAGATCCGTACGCCTTAATGGCGAACAAACCTCGCTTTTGAGCAAAAATGATTTGTCAATACTAGAACCGCGCGGAATGTACAAACATCAAATATAAAGGAATATGTTACCATCCGTTGCCTGGACATATCGAAATTCCACATCACTTTGATTTGAAAATACAAGCGATGCCCACCCCTCTAGCTACAACTTTGTCTTTCCTACAGACATTATGGCCAGTGCATCTCAGGCTTCAGTCATATGTCGGTTTTTTCTTTCTTTCAATGGCCAATATCCCTATTCGTGTAACACGGTGACAGTCAGAAAGAAGAAGAAGTGAAGAGCGGGAATGATAAAGGGATGTGGCCGCAGTCTAGTGGGTCTTTGTGTGCTATCGGTAAGTGTTATGTTTTTACCGATTGAGCACTTACTGTACCTTCGACCACAGTAAATTCTACCATAGTGAGATTTGAACCTATGAATGCTGACTTGTTAGTCGCGGTTTTTACCTACGATGTTAAGTAAAAAGGAGGATAATTTTGAATTCAAACCACGAAAATTGCTTCAGCCCAAACAAGTTAATATAGCATTATAAAGAGTAGCCGGCAAAACTATCTGGAATGAAGTGAGTTCCCACGGTTCAGGAAAAGAAATTTTGAAAATGGTAATTTTGCTTGCATCGCAATTCATTATTTTTAATTTTATATGGTCATTGATCAGACCGGTAGTTGTATCTACTATAAGCCGCGAAATAAATATTGATTTACGAGCAGACACAACCGTCAACTACTTAGGCATATTATTAATTCTATCGGTCGCCGCACGACTCCAACTCGTGGTATCCAGCTGGTTGCCGCTCGTTTGAACCTTTTTGACCATCGACGGAGCAGACTTAACAATAGAAGAACCATCGCCATTGGAATTACTAGTTAGAAACCTGGTGGGAGGATTTTCGATTCGTTGCGCTGCCGAACGCGAACGTTCAACCGGCGTTCGAGCCGATAGATGACTTTGATTTTAATAATTTGCGGTAAGTACGTCCGGTAGCCAAATCAATTGAAACAGAAGCGGTATTTACAGATGAATTAACCTCACTGCCCGATTGGTTCTAGTTGTTGCCTGGGGAAAGTGCGCCAAATCATTACGGAGTCCTCATCGTCTTTGGTAATATTCTGGGTTTACTTCAGTCAGTGTACAAAAGTTTTGGCCTGAGGCTGTTTATCTTGTTATCGTGTTTTCACTTTTGTTTTGTCTCTCCAAGAAGTTCAATCAATATTATGGGCTTTTCACAAATGACGATACGCGATCTTTACAGTGTTTTGTTTATCTGTATGTTTAATTATGTATTTAAGAAACTTTTATTAGAGTTTTGGCTTAAATTTTTGCTAATTACGCTTTCTTGGCTTTATCTATGTTCCTCACTTATTTGTATAACACACAAGATGATTTGCGGGTTAAGAACTTATGTATTACGGGCTAAGTTTCGCAATTCAGTTTTTCACGTAAGTTGTTTGGCAGCGGCGAGAGCAAAGCAAGCTAAGATCGTCTTATATTTTTACTGCCATCTTTTAATGCCAATTAGCGCTCAATAAATTACTTGAGCTTGTAGTCGTAAGTTATGATAGCTTAGACTAAAATTGAAATATTTTGATTTTTTGTTTGGTCTTTGCTTGCGCCTTATAAAAATTGTAGTCAAGAGATAATGTTTATTTTCTAATTTGTTTGGTGAAATCCAAGTGCACCTTAATTTTTGTAGGGCAATTTATGCCGAACACGAACGAATATACAACCGCAGTTATTAAGCATTTTGTAAGAGTTAGAACTTGGATAGATCAACGGTAAAGTCGAATGCTAGAAGAGCAAGCTTTTAATTTAATAAATTTGTATTTAAGATGTGTGTAAGTGTGATAATAAAGTTTTCCGTCTTTAGCAGAACCCTTTTGAGTTCTTGTAGAACTTTTTAGTCTCTCTTAAATGTTTAAAGGGATAACATCATTCTAGATTTTTCTGCTGTTACAGCGGTCTTACCACTTAAGCTGAAGTATTATGAAGTTACGCGATTCTCATGTGTTTACATATTATTAAATACAAATCTATAAATATTACTCATAAGGACTTGAGTTTAGGCATCTAAAATTCGCTGGTAGCTTATTCATTTTTATTGCTAATGAATTTTTCATTTTTTCTCTTTTTCTACAGCTAACTCTTAAAGAAACCTTCTATTGTAATCTGTTATACTAAACTCTGTTATATAAACTGCGAGTTGAAAAATAAATTTATCAGAAAAAAGATACGCTTACGTTTTTAACAAAGCAAAGCAGCCATGGTAATGGTTAGCTCGGCGGTGTTGGGTGCTGCCGTTGGCAGCGGTTTAGCCTTAATGGTGGCTGTTACCATAGTTATGTATCGTTATTATCTGCTGCGGCGGCGTGGCAAGGAATGGGATGAATTAGATCGTTGGGAAGAAACGCGTATTCTGCGTAAATTGCAATTAAGGGTAAGTGAAAGCAATTTTTTATGTTTATGTTTTAATAAATAAAATTAAAACAAAAACAACAGAAGAGTTAATAAATAATTGGAAACCGAAACATTTATTGGCTCGATTTTCTTATTAGTTTGGATATTAAAAAATGCTAGCATTTTGTTTTGACTTCGCGCTGGCTTACGTCCTTGCTAAAGCATATATAGGGATATTTTAAATGGAAAGCAAATTTAAGTTTAGAAAAATACATCGTCGATATTAAAATGTAAAAGAAACTATCCTGTGGCAGCAATGATGATTCAATCAACTTTTTCGCCATAATTGAGAATTATAATTTCTTCATACCTGCTACTAAGCAACTATAGCCTACTATATTTGTTCTTTCGTTTTTCATACTCCGAAACACGCATTAGAGAGCCCATAAAATGTGTGTGGATGATAAATGCGAGGTATTTCGTTCAGTATGCCCGTCTGGCTTTTGATATTGGAATGTTCGCGGACGAAAAAATTGAGGAAGAAAATTGATACGTGATATATGTACTATTAATGGATAACCATAAATTAAGTTTGAAAATTTTCTAGAACAATTGTAGTTTGAATTGGAAGAACGTGTGCATTAGTTATCAATTCTTTAAAGGAATCTCTCTTAGACATAATATACTCTTGCCAGCGCTTTTTTCAATCCTCGGAGCAGTTGTGATGTGCGCTTTTTGGTATAGTTTGCGTTCTTTCAGCGATGCTCCTTAATCGTGGCCAAACTCCATCCTTTCATGGGTCTTTTCAGTTTTGGAAACAGAAGAAAATTACAGACGACCAAGTCCGATGAATATGGTGGCTTAGGTATAATTACGAACAATCAATGAAATGTGAGCTCGCGTGTTATTGTGGTTCAATATACATGACCGGTTGTTCTACATATTGGTTGGCTCATGCAATTTCCGTAATAGTGACTCGACGATTCTGCATAATAATTTTCTTCATTACTTCAACGTTTTCATCGGTTATTGACGTGCTGAAACATCCAGGTAGGGTGTCGTCGTTAACATCTTCCTGTAGACCACAGTTAACATATAAAGTAAGCTGGAGCACTTAATTTTAATTTTCACAAGCACACCAAAACACATCTAACCTTTATATCTATGAAAGACAAACTAAAATTGCAAAATGGCTAACAATGTCAACATATTTTGGGGACATTTTTAGCAGCATATTAAAGAAAAAATTTCGAAAATTGAATGTACGCAAAAATTTTTTTGTAAACTTACCATTGTCAATGAAATTGAGAACTCGCAAATGTCAAATGAAAATAGGAAAATAAAAATTGCAATCTTTATACCCTACATCATTTATGATATAGGGTATAGTAAGTTTATGCCGATGCAATATGCATAAGGACTTGTGCGTGAATTCGCCTATTGTTATACTAATCGATTCTGAATTACTTTTTGAATCGATTTAAGCTATGTGTCCATCTACAATTTTCTAGATATTTTCATAAAATCTTGTACACTAATATGCTTCATCACAACGAAACGTCATTGCTAACAATATATTTTGAAAAAAACAGTATATAAAAGAGGTTTGGCATATTTAATATTTCTCGGCAAATATCGGCGACAAATCGAGTTTTGATGTATTAAATAGATGCGGAAAGTTTGGAGGACATAGGGCCAGTTTTTGATTCCTTTAACATATAGTTGTTCTTATGAAGAAGCATCGTATATACTTGATACGGCTCTGCCATGTTTCCTAAAATTATCACATTCAGAAAGGGTTTTTAAGTAAATAATAGGTGCTTGCAAAAAGGTTGGCCATTTTTTCACTTGAAAACGACGTTTATTAGTTATTATTAAAAAAATTTTGTTCACTGCAGATTATGTATGAAACATTTTCCATTATTATCTAGAACATTTTATCACATTTTGTAGCATACCTTAAGGGCTCATATAGATATTCAGATTAGCTCGCCAAAAATGAGTAGTAAAATTTGCCCTATAGAATTTCTATAATGTTTCTGGATTGTACGCGTAAGTGTGTGCAAACGAGTATCAGCATCAAGGGAAACAAATTTATTCGAAATACTTCATAATTATTTACCAAAAGGAAAGAGAGTTTATTATAATCAAAAAAATCAGTTAAAAAAATAAAATGGGTAATGCAAATAAAATTAATTATTAATTAATTACTATTTACTATATAATAATTAATTAATTTTTTGTGTAAAGTAAAAGTAAATTAACAATAAACAGAGGATATAAAAAAATCAATTTGTGTAACATTACAACGACTTACGGGATGCTGCGTCGGAACCACTTCCGATTCGATTACAAATTGCACAAAAATTATATAACAAAAGTAATACACAACTGAAATCAATAACATATGCAGACATAATGAACTTTTTCTTTTATACACATATATTATTGCCACGTCTGAAAGTAAAAGACGATATTACTGATATGTAGATTTTAATGAAATTTGATAAGAATACATCACAAAATTTCTGAAATTGAACTCAGTTTTTGGATGTCGTTCTTTAAATTCACACCAAAGGATTCAAAAGATCAAAATTTAAAGAAGTTTTGCCTGTGCTCATCAGGTAGAAATAAGCTGTGCCAACAGACAACTACTACTTTTTTAAAGCAATAGAATATAAAGCAAAATTTTCCCTTTAATGTTTTATTTTTGTTTACTTTTTCCTCGATATTTAACTAGATGTCATCTCTTATTTGAGTTTGTGAAACTTGATAAATCATTAAGAGTGTTTGCTATTCGCAGATCTTCTTTTATTTATTTTCAACTTTCAAAATTTTATTCTCTTCGTTTTTTTCAAAATTTCTCTCTTTTTATCAAAATTTTTTGATTAACCAAAATTACAGTTTTTCATAAAAACTCGCCTACTTGGTTTACTACAATTTCTGGCAACATCGTGATCGTGTCGAAAGAATTTATATTGGTTTGCCAGTGGTCCAACCAACGACCCATTTTCGCACTTCTTCAACAGTGCAAAGCCGTGTGCCGGCCAAGCCAAGCTGCATCGATTTGAAGAAGTGGTAATCAGAAGGCGCCATGTCTGATGAGTACGCTGTGTGTGGCAGAACTTCCCGTTTTAGCTGCATCAGTGTATTCTTGACAACAATTGTAATAAAAGGCCAAAAAGGGATTTTCAGTCAATTCGTATGGCAGCCGTTTTAGCCGCTATTGCTAGCCTTCTTTGCAACAATACGTCGTTCAGTTTGTTTAATTGACGTCAATAGACATCTGTAGTGATTGTCGTAGTAGATCCACTTTCTATCACTAGTCATAATATTCCACAGAATACTCTTCTTTTTTTGCTTGGCTAGCAATGAAACCGCGGTGTTGAAATGGTCCGAAATGGAATTGTTAGTCAGTTTGCGAGGTAACCATTTTTCCTCCTTTTGGATCGTTTTCATCGCACGTCAACGTCTGGAAATAGCCTTTGAGAATTTGAGCTGGGTTCTCGTCCGATAAGTCTTGCAATTAGTTTTTTTCGAAATGTTTTTGTCCTCCAAACCGTTTTTTTGTCATTGACATCAAAATCATCGCTTTTAAAACCTAAATTGAGAATTGGGATACGATGGAGAAGCATCACCATAACCTGAACGTATTTGGTGGGCTTCACCTGCAGATTTCTTCGAACTAAACAATAGAAATAATGATAGTCGAATATGCTCTATGAGTGCTCTATGATAAGCGTGGGTGTGTGCTGAATAACTAGAAGTCGCTTGACAAAATTTTTGCACGCACCGAATAGAAAGCCTAAAATACAGTTCGCTAAGGCTGCTGAAGAAAGCGCTTGATCAGTTCGTGACAAATGTAGGAAAAGCAGCGTTTAGCAACGTTTTAGTTGACACAAGTTGAAGCGAGTAGGCGTGAATCAATTTTAATGAATAATTTATTTATTTTGCTCACAAATTCCAAAGACTTTTTGGCCAAAAAACCAGAAGAAGACGGGAAGAAGAAATTTGAGTAAAACTGAAACTCTTTTGGCAGATACCTAGATAAAGAAATTCTCAGAACTTAAAAATTTGTTAAAGAAATTTGATTACAAAGTTTTCTTTATAAATTCTTGTTTTTTTATGATCATCACCGAAGGATGAGGGGTGCATTCCTTTTGAAGAAACAGTTGCAACACCCAGCAGGAGGCGTCAGAGACCCCACGAAGTATATATATTCTTGATCAGCATCAAATTCTAAATCGATTTAAGCAGGTCTGTCCGTCCATCTGTCCGTCTGTCCGTCTGTGGGCTTGTCCGCTTATGCAATGTCTGTAGTAAATATTCTCCTGGCCGCAAAAATGAACCTATTGGCTTCAAATTTGCTTTACACAATGGAAGTGCTTGTACGCAGGTTGGTATTGAAAATGGGCTAAATCGGTTGAAGGACAACTTAAAGCGAGAAAATCTCTGTTTTTCAAAAGGAATAAAAACTTGGTTTTTCCTGATTATTCATAAACTATAGTATACAAAAATGTACAAAAATTTGAAGGCATATTCTATGGGTGATGCTGTAGCACCTGTACAAAAGTGGAAAAAATTTACCGCGCTTACCCAAAATATGAATTATTTTCAATACCTTTATAAGGCGTAGAAACAAGTTTCAAAAACCCTACAAAGCATATAAATTCTACGTCACTTTCAGTTTTGAAATGCACCTAAACATGCCCATCTGTCCATCTGCCCACCTATGTAGTATTTGTGGAAAACATTTTCCCGTTAGCGAAAATGAAAATATCAACTGCAAATTTGGAAAAGAATTTGAAAGTGAGTTAGACTCTTCCACTCCTGCAACGCCTACACACCTACGCAACAAAAATTTTTATTTTGCAAATAGAAAAAGTTAGCAGCGCCCATTCGATGTTGTAGAGCATGAAAATTTAGTTCTTTTACTTTTTTCGCCTTTTTTATTATAACGGTGATGGGTATAAAAGATTCGCTCAAGACCGAGTATAATTTTCTTACTTGTTTTTTTCAATTAGGAATCAACTAGTGATTTTTACGCGGCCATCAAGGACTACGTAAATCTTTGCTCCTTCCCTATCTATTATGCTTCCTGGGCATTAGCATGCCCACACATATAGAAGATACTTCCTGAGTGACATGTACTGTTACAAGCGAGTGTAGAAAAATCGGAAATAAAAAAAAATCATTTGGAACAGAATCCCAATTGTATCAGATTGTTACATATTGTAGCCCACATCTGGGTGGTGAATAAAGTAAAATAAAGATAAAACGAAACCCAGCCGACGGTCGGAATGAAAGTTAAAAGACCGCAAATATATTTCCTTATTGATTTAATTATTAATTTTTTTTTTATTCGTGTAAGCTCACTACAAAGAAACTGTGTAAAAATTATACTTTCTTAAGAGGTTTCGAAATCATTGAAAGCGAACTTAGACGTTAACAATTTGAAAAATCTGTATGTTTCGGAAAGAAACGCGTTTCCTTTTTTAAGTTATCACTAACCATGTTGTCTGCTTTTTTTTTGTCTTTACTTCGCGTACCGCATAAAATGCCCTGCGAATGTTTTATTGTTATTGATATTCATACTGTAATTGGAACAAATATGTTACGCATGTCGTTTTATCTCTCTGCTCGAGCATAGAATATAATTTTAATTGTATTCAAAACAAGCATAAAATATGAATAAATGATAAACTCTTAGAGAACAAAAGTAGTATTTATTATTCACAAATGCAAACAC
The DNA here is from genome assembly GCA_000688735.1 of Glossina austeni. Classification (NCBI taxonomy): domain Eukaryota; kingdom Metazoa; phylum Arthropoda; class Insecta; order Diptera; family Glossinidae; genus Glossina; species Glossina austeni. The sequence goes on from KK502580.1 coordinate 194,359, forward strand.
ACGCACGCATACACACACGCCAATCACTCATATATACGTTCTGTTTTCATTTTGTATGGAAATGTAAAGAAAGGAAAGGAGAGACTTGAGAAAAAAGGGATATAAGCTTAGGGCTACGGAAAACATAGATTAGGGTTACTAAATATACAAAGCAAAGAAACAAGCAAACAAACCCACGGTGAAAGTGATATATTGCACTGTTTTTATACATAAGCACTTATGTGACTGTAATCAAAAATGATACTGTATTTGTTATTCTTAAGGGTTAATTGGATAAATAGTAACAATAGATGATGACGTACTAATGTGGGTACAATATAATGAACGTTGTGTTTATGTTCTTATTTTCCTTGTTGTTATAATTATTGTGGTTATTGTTATTGCTTTTCATTAATATTTATTTAAAAAAGCCGCAAATTTCTATTTGATTTCTGTTTTTATAAAAACGTATGTTTTCATAAACGTGAATATTCTTTACATAAACACACACACGCACACTTACATTGCATACATACGCATTGCACTCTTGTCATTATAATTGACATTAATTGATAGTGACATTAGCATGTTTTTCTTTTCTTTCTCTCGTTTCTTTTCACTTTTTTTATTCTACACCATTTGTGGTACAGTATGCGTTAAACTAATGAGAGCGTATGCGACACACAACAGAAATTAAGATAGATATTTTGACAAAATTTGGTACACCGGCGTTTTTGACATCTTCATATCTTTTTACGGCCACTCTTCCGACAAAGCATTATTTCGAAAATCGCATTTTCTTTTTTTTTTTTTGTTCTTATATGACCGATCATTCAGGAGATGTTTGCCATTCGTGTAATACGCCGACGGTTGGAAAGAGTTGAGGAGAGCAAGAGCTGGACGCGACCGTAGCCGAGTGGTTATGTGCACAATTGGTGAGTGTTGTGCCTTTATTGTGCCTTTACTTTATTGGCAATTTTCAAATTTTTTCGACAAAAATCACTGACTAACAAATTGATGTGAAAAATTCGGACGAATCCAATATATAACCAACCTACGTGACTTATTTTTGGAAAGAATTCTTATACCAGTTTTGATTTTTAACATTTTGTGACGTTTGATATAAAAATGAATTGTAAAAAATGTAGGCCAAGTAGATTTATTCTTTGGACTCTGCCGTATTGCAGAGTCGTGTTGGAAAGTGAGCCTTCATATGGCAACAATATATACTTTTAGTGCTTTTTGACGACAATTTATGAAGAAACGCAATTTTTCTAAACTTGCACCACATCAATTCACGTTTTCGGGCCTATCCTTTGTAAGAGCTTTCGTGAAAACTATACCGTTACATTGAAACCAAGTGTAACTATTGGTATTTTATCACGAAAATAAGCGCAAAATTGCATTAGGCGAAGTTGTGCACAGTATTCAATTTTCTGTGTTGCCCGACAAAAAAATATATTTACTTATTTCTCTATACCAAGAGGAGAAAATTTAGAAAGAATTACATTTGGTTTCAATTTCTTTTCATGTATCATCGACTTTTTGTATACTTTTAACAGTTAAAAGTTAAGTTGCTTTCATATTAATAAGAACAAGAAGGACTCCATGATATGTATATTATTTTCTTCTTTTTTTTTCATTTAAAGTTAGTTATCAGATGTGGTCTAATGGCTCTATGGTCGTAATCATAAGAAAGCATGCATGCATGTATGAGCACCGTAAGAGGTAAAGAATAACATGACTTCTTCCCAAGTTTAATGAGTACATATTAATGATTTTGTAATCGAAATGAATCAAAGTTTTCATTTACAAATAGTTTTGTTTTTTTTTAAAAAGTAAACATCACATGCAAGGCATTGTGAAATAAGAAATTTGACAAAGTAGTGTTAAAGAGACGAAAATATATTTTTATCTCCTTTCTTTATCTCCTTTCTTTATATATATATAAAAGTTGCTTAAGCCTTCCGCGCCGGGGGCCGTCTGTATACGGCAGTTACTCACAGCGGTTAACCCCGTCTATATATGGTCATCACTTATTGTTTCATTTCAATTGCGAAATCGTAACAAAGGCAGTAGAATGTGGGACACAATTTAGAGAACATTGCAAGCAATGGTAATGCAAGCATAGATTGGTGACAAAATATTCAAAGGTGGATAAATAAATAGACGACTTCAACACTTGAAATAGTACGCACGAAAAAGCTTGCAATTAATTGGTGGACGAAAATGTGCATACACTTCATAATATGCTTGATGCCAATTTTTGGGTGGCTGGGTGGTTAAGTTGTTCGGCAAAACATTCGTCGTAGTTGAGCACTTGAACATGTCAAAAATTAAATAAATAATAATAAATTGCTAATGAACAATCTTTTTTTCTGTGCTAAGAATTCATATTTGTTCACTATGACTTGCGAGAAAAGCAAACCTTTTTTTTTAACGAGACCAATTCACTCAGGGGGGGGATGTCCGCTATTCATATAACACTATAAGGGTCAAAAAGGAGTGAGAAGAGGAAAATTTTAGAGAGATGATGACCGCAGGTTACGCGCAGGAATACGTGCCAAATCGGATTTCACCGACTACGCGTTCTTCATTTTTACCACCAAAGTAAATTATATCGCATTTGATATTTGAACCCGCCAAAATTGGCTTAATAGTCGCGATTCTTGCCGACTCGGTTACTCATGCGGTCACGTTTGTCTTTCAATGAGCTTTAACTAAAAGCGATCGGAAAGACGAATAGAAAAGCTCCTGTTTTTATTTACTCGCAAACAAGATTATCTGTGTCCTGCATAGATCGACTCCGTGCCATTGTTGCAGGAAAGTATTGCTGGAGTGAACGTTCTTTGCATTACCATCAGTTACATGTGTCGCCGGCACATCTAAATTTGTGTGAATAATACAAAAATTTTATTTAAGATATTTTTAAAATGCAGATAAACAGCGAGCTTAAGGAACTTGAAGCATCTGTTGCTTTTAAGGCGAGAAGTACCGCAAACATTTCATTAAATCAATATGCATAGTGTCAATGTTATTGTTACCTATAATATAAAAATTGAATATTGTCGTGCCTTCAGGATTTGAAGGGTTCAGTAATGTGCGGAGTCTTTGATTCATACAAAGAATTTAATTAAGGAATGCATTTGCATGCAGCAATGAATAAGCGAAAACGAATAAGCGGTAAGGCGAAATATCCGATGCTGGAGTATGTTGCCGTCAAAATGTAAAACGCCATCTTTAGATGCTTACGGCTTGACAATCAGATATATTTTACGATTTCATGCGATATTCACGTCAGTAAAACGGTGAGACTGGAAGATTTATAGCCAAGTCTTTGATTCCGAGTTTTTAGGTAACTGGAATCCAAAACGACAAATGGCACATGGCAGGCATGGGTGTAATTAATAGATGTCAGAAGTGGCCAGTTCCAACCGTACAATTAAAATAAAACATGTGAAACACTCATTAATTCTCAAGTAATGTGGGCGATAATGCGATGTATTGTGTTAACCACAAATGCCACGATCGAGGGCAAATTTAGTATATTTTCTGTGCTGTTGGTTTATTCATTATTTTGATGTAAACTTATTGGTAAAACCATTAGAACGGAATTGACAAAAATTGCATTTAATAGAATTTTGTAAAAGACAAATGGACATACATTCGCTGCTGCGATATTTGAAGAAAAACGAAAACGAAAACGAAAACGCATATTTAAGCGCATTTTATTTTACGGACCTAATGGTAAATAAACATTTTCGTACACATGGAGCACATGGAACGAGCTAAGAATTCAATTATTGATATAAGAAAAAAGCGAAACAACACAGCAGCCATTATCGTCATTATATTTCGTTTGGAAGGAGAGAAAAAAGGGAATGATATAATAGGGAAGAGAAGAGTGAAAGATATGATAAATCGTTTGAACATTTATGCACAAATGAAACAAATGTTGCAATATGGCGACCGGCATTGTGATTACAACAATAAGTAATATCGGATGATAAGGCAGAGGCATGTGTGTGTGTTTGTGATGCTTTTCAGTGGTTTCTCTTTCTGTACGTTCAACATTTAGTTAATTTACAAGATCCTTACATTTAATGGTGGTTGAAATATTTAACTCGCGTGCTAGGGATCTCGGTATTACACTTTGATTTCCTTATACGCGAACAAAGGTGGTGGCTCGTTTAATATTTTAACAATGCACGTATATGCGAACATGTCGTCTGCTCGTTTATAAAAAGTATTTGGTCTGGAGGAGAGTTTTGTTGACATTTGCTTTTAACATTTGTTTTTGGTTTTGTTGATACTTTATTATTTATATCTTTCCGATGTGATTGAATAGTAATTTTGATTAAGTGTTTCTAACATTGTTAACTTATTAACATGTTTTAATTGTATTTAATAAGTTCGAAAAACCAACAAGAAAGGGGAACTAACTAAATGGAGGGCAGAATATAAGAAGAATATCCACCACTTTACTTAATTATTTATTTTAGACTATAGGAATAGATGAATCGGAACCCTTCCCTCTATCTCTTTCGTATAGAATATATCGCAGTGAATCTTCAAGCGCTTCGTTATTTATCATAACTTAAAGGTCGCGAATAGAAATGTATTAGAGTGTTTTTAACTTTTTAAGGATCCTTCACTACTTAAGCTTAATCTGTAGGCCTATTTATTGGCAAATCACAAGCAGAATGAATCAAATATGTGCTAAATCTTAGTGTTAAAATTTTTAAGTGATTCCTAGTCTGTGTTCTCATTTTCTACCTTAATTGTTACAACCGTTAGAGTTCTATTGTAGAGATATTGAAAGTAAGAAAATAATAAAGCGCGATAGCTTGAAGTAGTATTACGTTGAGTATTGATTAGGACTTCACTCGAAAAATCGGAATATTGAGCCACATAAAGAACACCATTCAGATATCGTTCCTAAATATGTAAACGGCCGTTTAAGACGGTAACAAAGCGGTGAAAGAAAAGAATTCGTAAATAGTAACATTAGCTTGTGATTTTTTATACCTACCACCCAAGGAATGGGCTATGGGCATTTTTTCAGAATGTTTGTAATACCCAAAAGAAAGCTCGAGAGACTCTACAAAGTATATATATTCTTGATCAGCGTGAAATTTTGAATCGATCTTCCCTTATCTGCCCGTATGTCCCTCTATGTTTTTGTATGTCTGTACGGATTCGTGGCCATCGCAGGTTTGTACAGAAAATGAGCAAAACCAGCGAAAGCATCGTTGTTTCTTTAAGCAAATATTTGAGGGTTGCTCGGTACTCGTAAATCATGCAACTTAGAGAGCTGAAGTCTTTTAAGTTTATTTCATGAAGGACGTACAAATTTTTAAGTGACATTCTAGTGAATGTGTGCCTAATTGGCCAGGGTTATGCGTTTATCGACTGAGCACTCTTTGTGACTATCACCAAAGTAAACTCCGCCCCATTGAGATTTGAACCTGCCAGCACAGAATTGTTAGTCGCGATTCTCGCTTACTCGGCTATTCATGCGGATTTTCTTTCCTTTGTTTTCTCCTGCATCTTTTTTTTATCGTCGTAAATATCGTCGTCCATAAATATTTAAGACTAATATAAAAAGATGATTACAGAGATCACGACAATTTAAAAAGTTCCATGCCACTACTTTTCGAATATACCCACAGATCCATATTATGCTTGGCAAGTATTAATAGCAATTAACGATAAGAGCAATCTTAAGTATATTTCTGTCACTGTTCAAAACCCTTAAGCCAATTGCACGAGGAAGGCATGGCATATTAGAGTCAGAGCAAATATTATTTCAGGATTGAATTTTGAATCTTTGAACGGCTTAGTCTTAAAACCACATTTATGGACTTCGCTGTTCCTTTAACTCTTAGCGGAGCGCCTCAAAGTTTTGAACTGCAGCTTCAAAATAAAGTTCTCTAATGAGTACCGTGGGGTTTTTTTTAGATTTTACACTCCATTTCCCACCGGCTTGAAAAAATATTAAATTAAGGTTTTTTTCTTTTATTAAATCAATTTTTCGAAACAATCCCATCGTGCTTTTTGCATTTTGATTCATGCTTTTGTTATGGGTGCAAAACTGTGGTTTATACCATTGCAATAAGAGAGGCCTTAAAAAAATATGGTTTTTCGAAACTTTTCACGCCTCCATTTTTTCTAGGTACTTGAAGATTCGCTCTTTCTTAAGTGAAAACACGTATGTATGTTAATTAAATTTTCACATTTTTTTTTTTTGTTTATTAAGCATAATGACGGTATTTTAAATGCAAACAAAATGCTATTACCCCTTAAGTCAAAAAAATGACTTAAGGGGTAACGAAACAATTCAGTTTCACGAACGCAAAACAAGTGAATATCAAATATTTTATTATACGAAAAGTGCATCCATCTACTATTATTTGTCTCTCTTTAGAGACTATAGACTAGAAATGTGTTCTAATTTTGGAGGGCTATTAAAATCACGAACGTCTTTGTATCACTTCATTTGTCATAATTGCGTAATTACTTTATTTAACAACAAAAATTGCAGAATTTATTTTTCAAACATGAAAACATCCACCAACACCGCTTGCAAAAAAAAAAACAAAAAAAAATTAAAAACAACATGATTGGAAACCAAAACTGCTAATATAAATACAAGAGAGCCGACAAAAAAAAAAAAACAAAAGCACTTGCGAAATAATAATAATAATAAGAAGAAGAAGAACAAAAAATGCAAAGACCCAAAACGGACGAAAAATATGTCTCTAAGAAAAAAAGTAAATGCACTTGCAGTGATCTTGCAGTTTTATTATGTTACTTTTGTATCGCTTGCACTCGAACGTTTGGCATTGTTCTTCAAATTTGTATTCATGCTGTTAATTACATTTTCATTCATTTTTTCGAGTCTTACTTTATAGACTTTGTTTTAGAACAGTGTACCAGTCAAAAACAGTTGTATATCTTTTTTTTACGAAAAAATGCAAAAATAAAAAAAAAAACGATAAATTCATAGATAGATAAAAATACTTATATTTTATGATAAGTTTTGGCTCGACCGCAATTGCAAGTCGTTGCGGTTAGATGCAATACACTTTTGGTCTCTAATTAAACTCGCTCTAAACGTTTGAAGTTGAATAAAGAGGCAGACGAGACTACGGTATTCTTACGTCTCATTTTCATAATTATTACAATTTCGAATTCGAGTTACGCAAAATAGTTATCGCGATAAAGGAATAACTCACTGAATGCCTTGGGAAAAAATTCGATTATCAATTTAATATAACCTACACATCTGCAATATTTTCCTCTCGAAAAGCGAAAAACGGGTTGGGGGAGTTGTATTAACTTTCTCAGCCATTTCTTGTATATGGGAGATTTTGCGTAAATGTAGCGAAAGCAACGTAACTTCAGTGTGTACATGTTTCTAAAATCACAACCGCAGTTTTCGCGACAATTATTTTACAGTTATTTCAGCAATATGTATGCTTTGCATTAGCATATATGTCCTTATTTGATGGCCACAAATTAGGGATCGAGGCTACACGCAACTGGCAGGAAACTGTAGTGGAGTTCATAAACCATAGCAGATATTCGCTTACAACTTGAAATAAATACCTATTAGGATTATTTAAAACTTCAGTGTGAAAGAGAACATGATCCACGATGAGGACTCGTGAAGAGCCCAGAAAAAAAAAAAAAGCAACCTACAATTCATTGGTATAAGTCAGCAACACCTTGGTATAAGTCACCGACAAACGAAAATAAAGTCTATTGGGGGTTAAAAAAGTAATTAAGAATTATCGTAAAAATATCATACAAATAAATTTTGACTTATAGTTGCAAACGCAACAATTCAAAATTATCTGACACATGCAATGCAATGCAAACAAATAAAAGAAAAAATGATAATGAAAATGAGGACACACTTGGAGTGGATTGAATTGCAATATGAACTTATTGACGACTATGCGAATTAAAAAAACTGCATAAATGACCGAACAGACAAACATGTATAATATTAAGTACATTGACATTTACAGCTAAGAGAAAATGAACAAATTGGAATAACATGGAATATATAAAATTTAAACTGAACAAAACAAATATAAAATCTAAACATTCTCGCCCCCCGTTGGCCAAAGGGAAACAAAATTGATTAAATATGTATGTATAGTGAAGTTCTGTCGTGGAGACGGTATGGGTGTTGATTCATTGGCAGCTAATAATAACTATCCTGGTCGGATCGGAAGATATTTGCTTAACACGAGAGTCGGTTGAGCAGTTACAATACCTTCTGGAAAAACCTGATGAAGAGAAATAGAATGATAATGGTTAGGCTAATGATCAATGCTGCATATGAAGCAGTCACACTATGGATTGGTGTAACATTATGCTCAATTTTGGCATCTTGAATCGCTTGTAAGTTATGTTGCAAGGATGACAAGTTGTTGAGTTGAGCTGAATATTGGTCAGATTGATAGGTTGATTTGTCTTATTTTGTTTTGTATTTGTATTGGCGTTAATAGTAACGAATTGATTCCTCCATGATGAGTGTCAATCACCACTGTCTAAATAGATGCCTGTATTTTCTCTAGTTTGGTTGCCAGGAAGAAAAACTGTATGATTTCTGCATTGAATAGCTGCTGACTTACCTTGATCTGGTTGAATTCGTTGTGCAATATTTGGCCATCTCTATTAATTGCATTTATTTCTAGTTCAGTCAACGTTGAATTTTGTGGATATGAGCCTTTGCCTTAGTAAATTCATAGTGGAGTTGACAACTGACTTTTGACCTATTAGTGTTAATATAAAGGAATTCTCTTGAAGATTTGTGATTGTTGAAGGCATGTTGTTAGCATACTCAAGATCAAGTATTCCGAATAGCGAGTACGCGACATTTTCGATCAAATCAGTGGCGCCTCTTTTGGTTCGAGTTTCGCGCAGCAGTCTATTGTCTATTGTCTAAGTTTAAATCTGCTTCAAATGATGTGAACTGTCCTATCATACTGAGAGAAGATGGCCATTTCTTACAAGATGGCTCCATTTTCTTACAAAATTGTCGTAATGAATCGGGCCGATTAATTAGTAGTGCTGAATCAGTCCAGTAGATTAACAGGTCACAGTAGACTCATAAATTCCATTGGCTAGTGGAAATGGCGGTTGATTCAACTTTTTCAAAATGGATGCCCAATTTTGATCCAAATTTTTGATTGTTTACCTGGTTACATAAAGCGAGTGGGAGTATTAGTAGCTTTGCCAGAAGTGTGAATGCCAAATTACTTCCTGAGTGTTCTATTCTTTTGTGTTCAGGTTTATTATTTTGCTCTGAACTAGTTTGAATTGGATTCAGAATTATCTTCAATAGCGCAAGACAATGTATTGGACGTTTGAGAATTCCGGATGCTGTTTTTACGTAAGCAACTCGGATTGAACCATCATTTCCTGGATAAAGGCTTGTGATCCGACCTAACGGCCATTTCATCGGCGTAAACTTCCTTGATAATAATGATGTTTCCTATTTTGATGTTAGGAAATGATTTCTTCCATTTATGTCTCTGCTGCACCTCATTTAAATATTCGGAAGATCATCGCTTCCAGAATTCGTGCTTTTACCGAGACACGAGTTCCCATCTTGACAGAAGTGATAGTTTCCTTGAACTGACTATATTGTCCACCTGAGCTTTGGGGTGTGACAGTTTCTAATTCTCTTAATAGTATAAAACTGAATTCAAAAGAGGCCTGTGAATATCGTTTGGTTTAGTTTCTTGCTCTGCAATTTTACTGTGATGGTATAAGTGTTCTATCATAATAACGTAAAAATGGCCTATATTTGGTTTAATGAAGTTCATTTACTATATAAGAGATATGTTTTTGGACCTCGTAAAAACACGCCATGAGCTTTTTGTTTGACTAAATAATATCTAGTCTTAAAATCTAGTCTCAGAAAAAATTTGAGATAGGCAGTAACTTTTATTATACTGTTCGCAAAGAAAGAGATATCGTCTAAAAAGTTGCAAAAGAGTTTGAAAACGGTCAGAGAACACGTCGACGACGTCCACTCGTCTATACAGTCAGAACTGAGAACTGCTTCCCGTGTCGTTTACTCACTGCTCATAAACTACACCAAATATACGACAATAATTTCCACAAATTTATTCTAAACAACACGTAAGAACACTATAGTCGGGCATCGTAACTATTACATACATGCTTACATGCACCACTTCATCTAGCACAATTATTTGCCCGTTTTGGTAATAATACTCAAAAAAGTACACATTAGTTTCACGCAAAGCCATAATTATAATGAAAGCCCGCATATTGGAAGGTTAGATTTTCTCTCCATGAAAGAGTTTGCTTTTCCTTATAGCGCTTATATATGCTGGAGGCCTAAAGAAATAGACCTATATGATCCAACCTATATGATACAGTTGATTTTTTTGCTGAAACGCTAGTATGAATTAATTTTCATCGTAAAATATTAAAAGCTAAGCTCTGGGTGGGGCCAACAAATAAACCCATGTGGTTCCAATTGGGTCCTATTAATTTTTTCATTTAATTGCTTTGATAAACAAATTTTCATCACAAAAAAATGAACAATTAGGCTTTTTTGGCATATAGAAGGTTTACGTCTCATGAGAATCCTTATATCCAGACAATAGACCTACATGGTCCAAATTCGGTAAGATAGATTTCTTTGTCAATTTACTATTGTATATTTCACCATGAAATATTGGAAACTCGACCTTTTTACCATACAAAGCTTCAATTCCCGTAGGAACGGTTACATGAGAGGGGATTCAAAAAATTGCCTTTTCACACCAATTTGGAACGCAGAGATACTACTGCTTAGCCATTTTTGCCGAGAAATTTTGAAAACTGCAGATTTTCCCCACGTAACTACTTTTCAGAATATCGCGTTATATGGGGAGTGGTCGAAAAAGTGTACCTATCAGAACCATTTTCAGCAGCGATCGTGTTTGGGTCACTGTATCGAATTCCATTGAAATATCTCAAAAATTGCGATATGTAGTTTAAACAAAAATGTACATGGACAGATATCGGATGGGTAGACGAACGGACAGGCAGGCTTATATCAATTTAGATTATGAATCTGAATTAATCGGTATAATGAAAGCTAGTTCTATCTTAAGCCCTTTTGCATGTTACATACATCTGCACTAAATTAAATAAATAAATAAATAAATAAATTCAATAAATAATTATAATTAGAAATATAATATCCGCGAATCTGAGTGAATTTTTTTTTAAAGACATCCGAATTTATTATTTCAGTAACCACTCTCTCAGAAATGCGTTAAATTTTCTCATAATTATTAGTGATAATGGAAAGATATATTGATCTAAATAATAGAAAGAATGTCTAGCCGCAAATAGGAGCGCACACGAATATGAATTCCAAAAAATATATAATAATTTGAATGTCAACAACTTAATGATTAGATGCTTTATGCTTCATCCGTTAAAAAGCATATTTTTTTTTTACACATATGCACGCTGCATATTTAAGCTGTAGCTGTCAATCAATGTTCGTTATATTGATTACGACATTAAGAGAGAATGGGCACAGTTTAAAGGACAGATAGGCATATATAAATGGACTACGAATTTGAAGCCGACTTTTTGTGGTCTTTGATATATGATTCCGAATATTGCAGTCAAAATGACAAACATAATTAATGCCTTGCTTCCTTGCCATTTCATACAAAAATAACATGAGGGTTTTACCAAAGGCGCAATCAGTTTCACGGCCAAAAATTATCACCTCTAATTTGAACAGATGTACAGCCCAGAGAGAAAGAATATTTATATGCGTTGAAACGAATAATATCTTTACCCTGTCAACACCTTGCATCAAGAAAAAATGAAGCCTTTGCTTTCTTTGAAATGGTAGTAAGTTTCACGCGAGTGAAAAAGTGGCCGAATAGGTAAGAATCGCGACTACCAACTGAGTGTTCGTGAGCTTAAATTTCAGTGCTGTAGAGAGCGGTCACTCGGTAAAAGCATGCCGATTGGCTGCGGCCACCTCTGTCCTTTGTTCGCTTCTTACTGAGTGATCGGTCCTATTAAAAAAACTGTGAATAGACATGATCTGAATTAAACCTGGACATGTATCTGACTTCAATGAATATTTTTGAGAAATAGATTATTTAGTTATTAAGCAGCATATGAAAGTTAACGGTTTTCTTCTTTTGGTGCAATTTTAACTATAATGACACAGTCCCGCTCCCTCTCTCTTTTTCTGTGTGTTAGAAAGCCCATAAAGCTAACTTAAGCCCGTAATGGTGAAAAAGACCGAAACAACTTTGTAAGTAACTGATAATTTGAAGAAGCTTCGATTAAAAACTTATAAACTCCATTACATATAGGGCCGACGCTGAAGTATGATTCTGCAAATAGCTTCAAAATTTTTTGGTAAAGATCCTTAGAAGAGTTTTCGATTATGTTGGCAATTAATGCAGAAATCCCAATTTTTCACAGATTGACGAAATTTCTGTGTTACAAACTTAACGGATATGATTGTTTTCAAATCCTTGCTAAGTCGTTTAATCCTGATGACTTTTTAGCACAATATCAATGTCCTCCTGTAAATACACTCTATTCGATTTTTTTGTTTTCTTGTGAATTTGTCTGCATTTTTGGCGGTAAAATTTTCTTGTTAACTTTGCTTGCTATGTAATCTCGTTATAGATAAATGTTTACAATAGTATTTAAGGATTTAGAAAAATATCCTTAATTTCTATTCTTTCTCCAAAAAAAAAAAAAGTATTTCATACGCATTGAGAAAAATATTGTCACATTCTTTACAAGTAATCACTCGTGTTCAATTTATTGCATCAATGAATAGTGTAACGAATCTCACAATATATATGAGTTGTATGTAGTCATAAGTGAATAGAACACACAAACACACACACACACATACAGAAAGATAGAGAGAAAAAGATCTTTTGTGTCTTTGTTGTTTTTATTGTTTGTTCTAATGTTATTTTAGCACATGTTAAGTGGCTTTAAAACCCTATTAATTGTGTAATTTGAACAAAAAGTCAATAAAACATTAAGAAGCAGACAAATTTGTCATGGAGGTGGGTCAGCCATTTCATCAATCTATCTCTCATTGAATGCGACATTCACACATCATTCGTGCATTCACTTAAAAAAAAAGCACTTAAAAACATTTAATAATATTTTTTTTATAAGTTTGGTCTTTTCTTACAGTTTTCTTGCCTTTGATTCATTCATTCATTCATTCATTCGTATATGATTTTCTTCGTTTTCTTCTTCTCTTCTCAATCGATTATTGCTTACAAAGCAATTGCATTTCGGGCTAAGTCTTTCGAATATTTGCTATTCGACTGAACATCTGCTTTAGATTTTGCAAAATTTTATTCCATGCTATGAATTTTTTACAGGTTGCACGTTTGCCAGTCTCGTGCTTGACCATTTTGTGAACTAATTTCCATTTGTCCTTTTGTCTGTCTTAATTCTTTTCCTTTTTTATCTTTTTTTTTTTTTTTTTTTTACTAATTCTTGCCTAAAAGTGTTGGCCAGTTTTTATTCGCAACTTCCGCTTTTTACAGACAATCGATATTGTTTGGAAAATTTTCAATTCTTTAGAAAAGACATTGTGAACACGTGTAGAATAGCTTTAAATTGATAAACTATGTTTGTATGCAAATAACCAGCTGAACGATGTTTGCATGCCAAGCATTTGAAATTGAAATAAAACAAAGTTGAAGTAGTATTATTCAGTCAGTATTGTTCGAATCTCTTATTACTAACTGGAAGAATTCAATTTTTAAAATACATCAAATATTACATCGAGAATGTTCGGATCTATGTCAGCTTTCAAGATTTTCTATTATTCTTACCAACATGTTGTGAAACAATTCTGAACGTTATTACAAAATTCACAAATAGACAAACAGATATAGGTGCGTGCTTTTATCGTATCGCCTCAGAATCTCTCTTTGTTTTGTTTTGCACATTGATTAAGAACAATTTACATCCTTTGATAGGACCAAAGTGCAATTTAATATAGGAACGAGTAAGAAAATTATATTCTGTTGCGACGGAATTTTTTAACACTGCTCATCACCGTTATGCTATAAACGATTAAAAAAACGGATAAATAAAAGTCTGCATACTCCGTAACATTGGGTGGGTGTGGCTGAATTTATTTTATTTATACCCTATACCACTTGTAATACACGGTATATTAAGTTAGTGCGGACGGATATAACAACCAGAGAGACTTGAGATAGATCCACCTTTTATTATACCGATCGATTCAGAAGCATTTTCTGAATTGATCTAAGCCTGTCTATCCGTCTGTCAGTGTGTCCGTTTGACGTCTGTCCATGTATTTTTGTGTTCAGTTTAAACAGCAGCTTGCACGCCGCAATTTTTGAGATGTTTTGATGAAATTTGGTACACAAACGTATTTCGTACTAAAAACGAACACTATTGAAACTATTTCGGTTCGTTCACTTATTCACATTTTGCAATTTTCAAAGTTTCTCAACAAAAATGGCCAAGTAGTAGTATCTCTGCGTTCCAAATTGGTGTGAAAAGGCAATTTTTTGAATCCCCTCTCATGTAACCGTTCCTACGGGAATTGAAGCTTTGTATGGTAAAAAGGTCGAGTTTCCAATATTTCATGGTGAAATATACAATAGTAAATTGACAAAGAAATCTATCTTACCGAATTTGGACCATGTAGGTCTATTGTCTGGATATAAGGATTCTCATGAGACGTAAACCTTCTATATGCCAAAAAAGCCTAATTGTTCATTTTTTTGTGATGAAAATTTGTTTATCAAAGCAATTAAATGAAAAAATTAATAGGACCCAATTGGAACCACATGGGTTTATTTGTTGGCCCCACCCAGAGCTTAGCTTTTAATATTTTACGATGAAAATTAATTCATACTAGCGTTTCAGCAAAAAAATCAACTGTATCATATAGGTTGGATCATATAGGTCTATTTCTTTAGGCCTCCAGCATATATAAGCGCTATAATGAAAAGCAAACTCTTTCATGGAGAGAAAATCTAACCTTCCAATATGCGGGCTTTCATGACAATTATCACTTCGCTGGAAAATAATGTGCACTGTTTGGAGAATTATTACCAAAGCGGCCAATAGCGGCATCGTCCGATTGCAATGTTCTTACTTGTTTTTTATTTAAAAAGATTGCCTTAGTTTGTTAGATCTTTTGAGTTCTGGTCATTTCCATATGCGGTCACATGCATACAACAGAAAGTATATGACCCAAATTGGAATTGCATATATCATAATTAACGACAGATATAAAGCCTTTAAAGGTAAGGGTTTGCGAAAAGTACATATTCGTTATGGTATTGTATCTATAGATACTACGAATTGAGAATTTTTAAACATCCTCCCAGTTAGTCATAAACAAGTTTATTTTTTTAATTCGGTATGTACATGTCTGGGAGCCGATCTTGCCTTTTTTCAGCATTAATGACAAAACAAAGCGTTTAATTTTTTACCATTCATTTTTTTATATTTTGTTTCGCGAAAACTTCGCGGCTTATGCTGATCAAATTTTAAAAAAAAATCTGTGACGCATACTTTTGGAAATGATGAAATTAATGTTGGATGCTTTTCAGTCACATAGTTACACTCGTATACTATAATAATGCGATATTTGGTTATATATATATTATATATATTATCTCTTCAGAACTTGATAATAAAAATACTGACACGCAAACATATTAAGTGCGATAGCATGCGTTGATGTATAGTTTTGATGCTTATAATAATCAAAAGATTTACTAAATCAATCTATTCAAGGTTTGTGTTACCTTTAGCGTGACACGGCTTAGGGCGGAGCATAAATTTTGATAACAATTAGAAATCGTTAGTGATAGTGTTCGGGGTTTGTTGTTCTCTTTTTGTTTTGTACAATGGTGGACTTGTGCTATGGACTCGAGTTGGTGTTGTTGTGTTAAAGCAACCCTCAAATCGTAAATTGTTGTGGTAGGAAATTGAGAGGCGATTGCATTCGCACTATTACAATCTATTAGCATTAACAACATTAACGATAGCAGTAAGCAAGGTAAGGGTAGTTTCTTGGGTTTTTTAAGGCAATGCCAGGTAAGCAATAGTAATACACGAAGGGTAGATATATAAACTCAAACCTTTGCACAAGAGAATGTCAGTTGTACTTTGTTTGCGATCGTTAACATAACTTTGTAGAAGGAAGAAATATTTTACACTAAGCAAAAATGTCGCGTTCATTTTTAGTGGATTCATTATTAAGTGATAACATATCCAAACTTGATCGTAAAAAAGAGACTCTAAACTCGCCTGGGATGACGAGAGCTACGGTCGCTCATCCAACGGCAGCACAAGCAGCAGCCGCTGCAGCAGCCGCGGCTATGTTGCCTAATTTCCCTATATTATCTTACCCGGGCGGTTATGTAGGCAGCTATTTATTTTCTCTAACTTTGCAACATCAGCAACAACAAGATGCTGCTGCAGCCGCCGCTGCATTCCAACCGCAGTCTTATACTCAACAACATCATTCCTACAGCAATTTATTTTCTCATAAACGCAAATATTATTCCGATTTAAATAACGTTCCTGCCGGAGTGTCTACACCGAGTGTTGATCCTATATTGCCGCCCATATTTCCTCAATCTGAAACGGTTTATCGTACACCACCTTCATTATACAGCTCTGCTCCAGAATATACGCAAAGTGAGGATTCCATTACTAGTAAACGATTTAAATACAATTCATCTTGTTCTCCGGGAAGTTCACCGCTCAAAGACCAAGCGTCTTCTTCACCGTCGTTCGGGGAAACACCCAATCCCAGAACGACCAATATTTCAATGGACATTACTCCCGTAGTCTCCGATTATGCTGATTCAAGTAAACGTATACGCACAGCTTTCTCAAGTTCGCAGCTATTGGAGCTGGAACGTGAGTTCTCGGTAAATTCTTATCTCTCCCGCCTTAGACGCATAGGAATAGCTAATCGCCTGCGTCTTTCGGAGAAGCAAGTGAAAATTTGGTTTCAAAATCGTCGTGTTAAACAAAAAAAAGGAGATTCAGCTTCACCCATATTTAATCGATCGAGCAATACGGAATCGGTGAGCCCATCATCATCTCAAAATCATCCCAGTCCAGCCGATTCAACGACGCAACAGCGTCTTGCAAATGGTTCTTATTCGGGTAATTGCTTAGAATCGTGTTCCATTAAACAAGAAAATTAAAGAAGTTTTAAAACATATTTTGAAAATATTTGTTTACTCACATACATACTTCTTCTACTTAGTTGTAAATAAACATGCATGTCATGTATTTATTCTAAAAAATAAGGACTATTGCTTGCAGCAATAATAATATACTTAAATATTTATATTTGTATCACAGCTTGTTATAAGAAGTTATAAACTTCTATATTGAATAAGCCTAAGTTTGAAAAGCGATTTAATAGTGTTTCAAAAATTCTGATCAATGTTTTTTGTTTATTGTTTTCGAAAGAATTTTCTGCAAATACTTGTATTTTTGTGTAAATAAATCTCTGAATAATTGTTTCTGGATTAAATGTGGAGCAATAAATATTAAATAATTTTTTAAAATATAGTAAATGAATAGAGTCTTTCATTTTGTTGGAATCCTGTGTCGCGATCAGCAGTTTATGCGCCGCCTTCAACGAGATATTTAACGTGGATTCAAGTATCGTTAATAAATAATCTTAATGTTATTAACAAATAGTGTAGAAACCAAGACACCAAAAATTCCACATTATTCTCATGCAGGAACATATATTTCATGAAAACCCGCGTATTGGAAGATGCTCAGGGGATCGTATGACATGCTCACAATTTAGCAGACTTAATTTAGCTCTCAAAAATTTTACTATTTTTCAGTTTCCCCCATAGGAGACTAGAAACTATACTTTCCCTCCATATAAGGACTTTCTTTTCATGATGACCTTTATGTATGTTGGGATGCAAAAAATTGGACTATGTGGTCCAAATACCATATTGTTCATTTTTTTAGTTCATTTGCTACTATGGACCGACTTCCACTACAAAATATTACGAATTACGAATTTTTCCTGAAGAGCTTACTATTTATGAATTTTGTATAAAGTGGGGTTCAAGAAATAGACAATTGCGGTTCAAATTTGGTCCACTTAATTTTTATGTCAAATTACTATCATGAACAAATTTTCATCATAAAGCATTAACAATCACGCTCTTTTGCATATAATAGATTACATTTCATTAGACTTCTTATATGCGATGGTACCCAAAAAATAGATCGACGTGGTTCAAATTTAGTCAGATTGATTTTTTGTCGATTTACTATTATGAACCAATTTTCACCAGGCATTTTTGAAAATTAAACCTTTTTGCGATATAAAGATTTAGTTTTCGTACAAACGGTTGCATGAGAGGAAACTTAAAAAATTGCCCCAGCCGGTCCGAAGTTTTCACACCAGTTTAGAATGACGATATATTATTATTTAGTCACTTTTGTCGAGAAATTTTGAAAACAACAACTTTTTCCATTAAACCACTTCCCAAAATAGAATGTTATATGGGGAGTGGTCGAGAAAGCGGACCGATCCAAACCATATCCAATAGCAATTGTCCCCGGGGTAAAGCACGGTAGAGTGTAAATACAGCAATTTAATTTTACGTATCAAGGTAAATGAATAAGATTTACGTGAAATGTTTAGACATATTCTAATTTTCGACTTAATACGTCCTTATTTTTATTGCTGCGCCCAATTAAAGCGCGATGATTTATCTAACTAAATAGTGCTTTTTTCTTAGGTTAATACCAACTTAATCAAGATCAAGGAAGTCGCATGAAATTTTGCTTTAAAAATAGAGTGCCGCCATTTGGCTGATGTACGTTATTGAGAGAAGGCTGATGAGCTGATCAGAGGAGAGGATGAACATCGTTGACACCACATCAAGAAAGTCACGTATTTGATGTTTAAAAATCTCATTTGGATTCATTGTCCCTCAAACGTGTCTCCGAATAATGCATCTTCTCACACTGCATTAATATTTGCATTAAAAGCTCAACTCAAATAGTGCCACCTATTGCTGACCTATTCGCGTAAACTAGCTCTGCCTAATTCGTTACTATTCTCAAACGCTAAAAAACCGCTACGTGGACATTACTTTTAATTCAATTGATGTGATTATGGCGACTTTTCTAATGACACCTCTCGTCGACCGATTTCAGGGGCTAATGTGCGATTGCGATTAGGCTCTAAGGGCTCTAGTCCACTTAATATCTGGCGCACTTTTTGAACGACTTTCCGAGCACTTGTCGAAATTTTAATTAGGATAGGAGTTCTCCGTTGATATAAGAAATTTTTCGATTGATTATTTCAAGGCAATTTCAAGCTGTTTTGTTGCCCGAAAATATCATTCATGTTTATAATTTCAATTGAATAATGTGGGCTAAGTTTGTTATACATATGTAGGGAAATAACAAGCTAAGGTTGACTTTGCAATGCAGGTGATTTGAAGAAAGTTATAGGCGATTCACTGATTATTTGAAACTGATTATATTTTTATATATATTTCAAATTTGAATATATATTTTATATGTATGTTGAGTCTGCATTTGCAATTGAAATTTTTGAATTAAAAAAAATTGCATTTTTTTTCAAAGAGCAAAAATCAACAAACCGCGATATGATATTATTGTTATATAATATAATATACATATTATATATATATGTATAATATAATATACATGAAACTCAGCTGAAAGAAACTATCAGCCGAGTTCGATTGACTCTTAGAGGTAAATCTTATGCTAATTAATATCAAGAACTGAACTCAACTGCATAACGAGGAGTAAAGAAAAATAAAAAAAATGTATAAATAAATAAGAAAAAAAAAAAAAATAAATAAAAAGAAGCATGTACGCAATTAGCACACAATCAGTACAGAACCAAGTTTCAAGTGCAATTGGAAACCATTGCAAACATACAGAAGTTTGGCAACTGATGACAGTGAACAACACCAGTTAATTTTCCAATCATAGTGAGAGGTTAAGATTGCAATTGAGTTTAAATACGACATAGGCAAAACGGCACGTATTAAGCGTAGTTGTTTTGATAGACTTTAAAGAGTCCGATATTGAGATTAAGTAATGGACATCATTTAGGTTTCTGCAGACAACTCTGAGCGGGTCAAAGAGCTCATAATTATATTTACATCGTCTAAGCTTAATAAAAATAAAGGGCCTAGAAAAGCGATTACGGACATTAAACCTTATCTCTAAGCTAAGCAATATGGGTAAATCTACAGTGCCACCAATTTTACTTAATTAAGAGGACACACCAAGAATAAATCTACGTTTCTCAAGTGACGGAAGCAACCTATTTTTATCAGGAGGCAGAGAGACACGCGGGCCCAAATTCCTAAGGACGAACGGAAAGAATTGCTATGGTTAACTATGATCAGATCAATAAACTATGGTTAACTACGCCAAAAAGCCTTGAAAACATGGCAAGTAACCTCTAAGAGATTCATAACAGTTGGTCTTCCTTTCAGAAAACCATGCCGGAATGAAGAAATATAAGATTTAATAACAAAAACTAGATGCTGAGTAACGATTCGTTTAAACAAATTAGGTAAGACATTCAATTTTGCGATGCCTCTATAGTTCTCAACGTGATGTCCATTTCCGTATTTGTAAAGCGGAAAAAGGAAACTACTCGTCCAACACGAAGGGAAAACACCTGATGTCAAGAACTGATTAACAATTTTTGAAATAACTCCGTATAGCACGTCAAATCGGGATTTTAGCGTACGTGACGGAATGCCATCAGGCCCAGGCTCATAACTATATTTTCGAGACCTCAAACCACGTAAAATGTCGTTTTCTGAAATGACGAACTTTGGAATCGAAACCGAGTTACTAATCAGATACGGATAGTTAAGAAGTATTTGAAGTTTTAATATCACCAGAGGATTCGAAGGCATTGAAAAAACCTTGTGAGGGCTATATGGAGATTTTTCTTTTGGAATCGACAAACTTATGAAATTTGTAATATATAGTTTAATGGCGGGCACTCGCTTCGAGGGCGAGATTGCCTGATCGGAACGGATGCACAAATAGCGAGGTTCAATACATTATAGGACGATGACAGCGAGGTTTCAATCTTCCTAGCACCAAAATCGAGCATAATGTGTGAAAGATGAAGTGACATATTGGTGCCATTAAAATCGTAATGTTTATTTGAGGAAGTTGGATTTGACGTATTAAAGTAGTTCAACGGATCATCATGCCTGTAATGAAAGGAAATGCAAATTGCTGGAGTATACAGGTCCTCAGGTAAACTAAAAGGTGGACAGCGATTTACAGCTATCTCCGCGAAATTAGTGAAGCAAAGATCAAGCAGTCTGACATTACAGTTGGGAGATGTGGTTGAATTAAAGTAAATTATGATCAAATAATTCATTGAAAAACACAAACACAAACAAATCACTCTATCAGAGGCTGAAGTGGCGACCATGCAGCCAGAATTATCACTACAACACCAAGTGACTTGCGGTAAACTGACGTCCGCCAACGCTATGACTATATTAGAAGATTTAGACTTTTCGGCCACGTCACAAATGAGGGCAGTATGCTTCTTATGAAGCTAGTTACATATAATTGTTTGCTGCCTATTTTCGCCCGAATGGCAGTAAATTTAACGTCAGGAGGAGTAGGAAAATCAAATGAATAGGATGGGACTGCAGTATATATGGCAATTAAACCACCAGTGCGATCCAATCGATCGTTTCTGAAATCCTGGAAACAATTGTAAAAATGTTCCGACAAGTGTAAGTCAGGCTTCAGTCAAAGCCAAATAAGAAAACTCTGTGCTCACTGCATTTGGGAAACTAGGGCGAATTTTTGAGTTTAGGCCCCTAACATTTTAGTAAACGAAAATTAGAGAAGCTGAAAAACAATTAGTTTTTTGAGGGTCGAAGAACTACTGAATTAGTGTTACGGGACCGATCCCAAGGAATGAATTCCTTAATTAAGGATCCAACTGGCTATAATGGTTTATTTAACAAACTTTCCATGCTTTCAGTCGGAACTGACACTTTAAAAGATGAAATAGCTCTATGTTGAGACGGAGCCATTTTGAAAATGCTAACACACTTCAAATTGCGGGATGGAACTTTGTAGCAAGCTAACTGATTTTATGTTATCCTCAGAGGTGTCAGGCGCCAGTCCTGACACGCATATTGCCTTTCTTGGGTGTACTACCGTCTACGACCGGCAGAAGTCATCCGTATAAGGAACGATAGGATTTACAGATAAAGAATTATGAATTGGGGACAAAATAGTGGGAGTGACTACACTCGCTTGTGCAGCTTGTGCGACTTGTCCAGCATGGTCATATATATATTCGGATATCCCGAACAGCTATGGGGCGCGGCGGATTTATTATTTTTATTGATATTTTTTGACGATGTAGACAAAGTACCCTGAATGGTACTACTGGGAGGAAATACCCTTGCCCCCTCAGCATAGCTGACGCAAAGACGGCTTACCGGCTTATTTTTATCATTTGTATTACCAGCTGAGTTTGCGATAGAGAAAACGCGATTGTTCTTTGTAGACGAGGACGAAGCACTCGAAACCTTAACCGGATTCGCGAATGGCAGATTCACAAGTTTTATTGTTGAGGATGGAGAAGAAGGGGAATGGTGGCAAGCAACGTGGATCGGCGTATGGGCGTTTGTATTTAGGCGAAGACGGAGATGAAGTACCGCACGCGACACTACAAGCTGGTCTTTTGTACGCTGGAGCAGGAGATGAGTGCCCTAGATAGCGAGCGACACTCATCGAACATTGTTTTCATTTGTTCAAACTTTACGAACAATGTCGCGAGATTTTTACCTTATTCTGAAAAACCATTCCTTGTCTCCGTGAAAAGCTTATAAGGTCAATGTTGCGCTTCCTACAGTCAGGACATGACCAACGTAAACCTATGGAAGGATCTAGGACTGCATCTGCAGCATGGCTATTGATACCAGCATACTTCAAACGCCAAAAACGTCCGCAAAGCCAACAAGTAATGAATCGTCCAGATTTAGGGCCCGTTTTAGTTCGACATGATGTAAATAAACACTGCATGTCACAAAGCAACAGAGGAAACAGAGTTTGTGAAGAAAGAAAAAACAAAAAAGTCTGTAACGTATTCAAAAATTATATGTGAAATTAGCGCGATTAAGAACACAGTAAAAAAAGAGGGAAATTGTAAATGACACAAACCAAGGCAGATTTTTGGAAGCAACAACAAATCGCAAAAAACAAGAGAGACACTTTTTCACGAGAGCAGCAAGTGTTGATCGCAGAAACCAAAACAACAAAAAAAACATACAAAAAGTTTAATATATTTCAGTAAACTTGACCACTTTTAGAATTAATTAGGCTTTAAATCCGCATAAAGCAATCAAGCATAAATGTAAAATAAAAAAGAGATTAAAAAATTTCTACATACAAAATAAAATTTCGCATTGACCACAGCGCGCCCACAGAGTTGCGAAAACATATTCGAACTCTAACAATAATAAATGAATGGATAAAGATTCACACACAAATAAGATAACCGCCTACATTGTCAGTTGTGTTGTCGAAAGGCTTTCATCAATTCTCCGATTTCACTCAAACTTTCGTCTTTTCAAGAATATCTTGTGTTACTTTAATGTTAGAATTTGTCCATCGATCGATCAGCCGATGTGCACATAACATTTAGCCGATTAACAGTTTGGAACAGGCTTAGAAATAGAAGCGAAAAGACTTCAATGTAATAAAAGTTTTATTAATCGGAGAAATTAAATATTAAATGTATAGCACAATTTTCAAATATAATGAATCAAGTTTTGTTATAAACCGTAAAATCTAACCTAGCTCCAAAATGTATAGGATCTGACGCACCAGCTAATCCAGTCTATTAGTTTCCGTTTTATAAGTTTGCGAAATTATTATAAGCTACGCTAGGAATTAAATGAGTTTTTTTCCAATTTTATTTTTTTGACTACTTTTGTACTAATTGATGCGCATGGAAATGATTCGTTTTAGCTTTTTCCAAGATACTCTCATTGTATTTAAATCGTGTTAAAGCAGAAAATCGTTAATAGAAACTGAAAATAAATTGTCAGCTTAATTATTTCACACACATTTGCTGAGTTAAATGCAAAAAAAAAAAAAGTTGTAGGGCTGATAAGAAGTAACGGTTTAAGCTGACAACCGAAACGAACAGCAAGTAAATGAGCTGCTGTATGCGGCTGGATCGTAAATACTTCCGTATGAGTTTCGAAATGAACCGTTATTTCGATTTGCTACCAATGTAATCCTGGCGGATATATCAACTATTGTATTAATGGCAGTAAATGATATGAATTTTTTTTTTCGTTTTTTAAAAATTTTGCTTCCCTCAAATTCCTTACATTCATAGACGGAAATTAACCGTCAACGATTGACGATTAAAGATAAGAGTGATATTTTGCAAAACTTTGCTTAATAATTATTTTTGTAGACTTCCTCCTAATTATTTGCAACTGTAAATATCTGTTAAGAGTAAATGAAATGAATACAGCCATGGTTTTTGAAAATTTGAAGTATTAAACATTGCAGTCGATGCAACATTAATATGTTAATAGTGGTGAACCTCTCCTTTGAGCAAGTTGAATAACAGAGTAACACTGAAACTACTGAGCTCGTCGCTTTGACCACTTTAAAAATTTTCGCATTGACCATGGCTTCTATAAAGTGTATAATGACATTGAATAGGCATTTGAAAGGACGTTTGCATTTTTAATTTCCCCTATTACCTACATTACTTAATCAGTTTAAATTTTGCGCCTTACCTTACTTATGACAAGCTAAGGGCATATAAAATTTATGCGAATGTACACCGAAGGCCTTCAGTTAAGGTACAGGTTTTATTATAGTAAGCGCTGTAAAATCATTCTGTGAATTATAATTCTCAATCGATTGTCGTCTAGGTATCCGTCGGACATTTATACATGTATGTTTGTGCTCAGCCTATATGTTCCAACTTTCAAAATATTTTAATCAAAAAATCAACGTTACTGAAAATGGTTTGGATTTGGCCATTGTTACATTGACCAAGAATAGTGGAAAAGTCGTTAGGAAGTTATTTCCAAAATTTTTAATATTTTTCGACGAAAAGTTATGAAAGCTACTTGATTCTCATACTACATCTGCATGGGAAATTAAAAAAAAATACGATAGTCCTTTGAACTTCTTAGCATGTAAACGTTTTTTTTTTTTTTGTGTGGCAACACACATGACATTAAATTTAGTATCCTTTGATGCAAAGCGGTCCAGAATAACTATGTAAGGGATAAGTATATTTTCATTCTCCGTAAATATTTCAGAAAATCAATCTTGGTTTTATTGGATTAATAGATGGTTTGAACATTTTAGAACAAGTGGGAAAAAATTTCTTGAAAATTTCAAAATTTCGAACTTTGTCCCAAGCCCTGCATCAAATGCAGGGATGATGTAGCCTAATGTCTTGCATATTGATTTCTAACTCGTTTAATACATTAACGAAAAGTATTTATGTTCATTGCAGACCATTTGCACACAAAAAACAAGTAAAAAATTATAGTCCGGCAATGCCGATTATTAAATACCCTACACCACCTCGCCCAGTGTGGTTATTCGATCGTTTTGGTAATAATACTCCAAAAAGTACTCCAAAAAGCATTATTGTCACGCAAAGCCATAATTTTCATGAAAGCCCCCATATTGGAAGGTTAGATTTTCTTTTCTATAGCAAATTGCGTTTCACGTGCGTGCGCTTATATATACTATACGCTGCTATGAATTAATTTTCATCATAAAATACTCAAAATGAAGCCTTTTTCCGAAGGGCCTACTATGAATAGACCCATGTGGTTCCAATTAGGTTCACTTAATTTTTTTATTTAATTACTAACATAAACAAATTTTCATCACAAAAAAATGAACAGAAGGGTTTGCCTTTCATGAGAATCCTTATGCGCAGTGGTATCCAAAAAATAGACCTACGTGGTCCAAATTCGGTAAGGCAGATTTCTTTGTCAATTTACTGTTATGAGCTAATTTGCACCATGAACTTCTGTGAACTTAGGTAGTTCAGACAAATTTTAAATTTTATTGTATAAACGTAAACGTAAACGTATCGTTTTCTAAAACACCCTGACAAAAGAATTTCTTTTTTTTCTTTTCTTTTTTTTTTTTGGAAAAGGAGGAATCTCGAAATATCTGTCATAATTAGTATTATAATTTAACCGAAAACTAAACTCATAGACTAGGGTGCTAAAGCACTAGCATCTAAGGCTATCAGGTTTATTGAAAACTCTGCAGCACTTTAAGTTTGAACACACAGCCATTGAATTGGTAGTCGAAATCTAAATTATTCCTTTTGGAATATTTCTCGCTTGGATTTAAAGTTCTTCAAAATTTCGAAATACTATTAACACCCCATTAGATGCTCATAAAAGCTATTATGCAAGTAAGTCTTTAGCTTTATATTTAAATAAAATGAATAATATGCTTACGACAAAGCTTTTATTGAATAGTTGCAGGCTTAGATTCGATTACAATAATAAAGCATATCAGTAGATGTCAAATGAGAGCAGATATTTATTGAAATTGACATCTCCTATACATTTTATAACTAAAGCAATAATTGAAAGCTATAGAGAGCTTTTGAACGCTTTCTTAGCTGGCACGTTTCGTTCTTTAACTATTAAAACTATTTGTTCCAAATTAAAATTGCTCCAAAAGCTCCATTGCATGGAAAATACAAAGACCTCATCACTTCAATCAACTTCAACTAGGTTCGTGTTCTTAGCTGTCGTTAGTAAACGCCTAACCGCATGCTTCTCTGAAATAGTTTAGTAACGAATTCCTAAAGCACATCACAGATATCTAATCTTTTAAAATGCTCAACTGTGTAGTTCGCTCGAAAATAATACAGCTTTCTCCCGCAAATAAGTTCCTCATAAGATTAGGTAAACCGAAAATGAAAATATTTGTGTGAAAAGTAACCTGGTGAGTGAAACCTGAAAGCAGCAGATTAATATACAACAAGCCGAACAGGTAAGAATTGCGACTATCAAGTCAATGCTCACGAATTCAAATTTCAGTGCGATAGAGTTTACTTTGGTCATAACTATCGCGAGTATCCAGTCGGTGAAGGCACAACGCTTATCGATTGGACACACGTGCAGTAGGCTGCGACCACCTGCCCATCTCTTTCTCCTAGTGTTTCTGACCGCCATCATGTTACACGGATAGCAGACATCCCCTAAGTGATTGGTGACATTGCCAAAAAAGAAAGAGTTAAATTAATCCTATTCTTTGGCACTTAACATCCTAAATTAAGTGAGACTTAGCGTGCTAAGGCTTTCGCTTTCAACGTGGTTTTTTTTTTTACTAATTCGTGTAATATTACATTACCTTCATCAGAATTCATGAGATTCTATTTCGATGCTTGATGAATTAGGATTAACTTTGCTACAGTGCCTTAGAATTAAAAACTGTAGTTAAAAATTGTGATTTGTTTTTACTCACATCCATGTGCATTGCCCTATATTAACTTAAACATTCATTAGTATTTCAACAACGGAAAGCTTATTCAGCATTCGAATCATTTTTTTTTTTTGTCTAACTTTCTTTCCATTATAAGACAATATCGTAAGTATCACCAAAATAATGAATTAAATTAATGAAAAACAAGTAAGAGCATTATAGTCGGACAAGGCCGACCTTTAAATATCCTACACCACATTGTCTGACACAATTCTTATTTTTTTTATAGAACACAAAAATTATATCTCGTTTCTATATTAAGGCATATTTTTCAAGTGCGTATTTAAGGGAAAAAAGCACCAAAATGCAACCTAATGTAGTACAAGTTTAATCCTTACATAGGGCAGGATCCAAAAAAAAAGTCGAGATGGTGCAAATTCGACAAAGGTTGTTTTGTTCGTTACGATATAATATAATTTTTATCGTGAAGCATTGAAAATTATACCGCTTTGTCGTATAAACTTCAGATTTCTTTATATGAGAGGGGGTTCAAAAATTGTCCCAGCCGGTCCAAAGTTTGCATACTAATTTAGAATGCCGAAATACTACTACTTAACCACTTTTGCTAGAAAAATTTTTGAAATAGCAATGTTTTTCCATATAACGACTTTTCAGGATAGGGCGTTATATGGAGATTGGTCGAAAAAGTGAACCGATCTGAACCATTTTGAATAGCGTTAGTCCTTGGGCCAAAGCACGTCACTGTATCAAATTTCATCGAAATAGCTCAAAAATTGCGACCTATCGTTTAAATATAAGTTTAATGGACAGGCATCAGATGGGCAGACGGACGGACAAACGGGCTTATATCAATTCAGATTGCGATTCTGAGTTGATCGGTATAATATAAGGTGGATCTATCTTAAGCCTTCTTCTGCGTGTCATATATGACCGCACTAGCTTAATATTCCCTGTACCACAAGTGGCGTAGGAAATAAAATAACTGTACCAAATTTGGACCATGTCGGCCTTTTACCCTAATAAGGATTCTTGCGAAAATTGACTCTTTGTAGAGCGGAAATGTCCAAGTTTTAATATGCGGTGATGAAAATTGACCCACAATAGTAATTCCATACAAAAATGCACTCTACAAAAGTTAGAACATCTATGCTTATTTTTGGATCCTGCTCTATGTAAGGATTAAACTTGTATTACATTAGGCCCCACTTCCCCATAAATACACACTTGAAAAACATACCTTTATATAGAATCAAAATATAATTTTTGTGTTCTATAATAAAAATAAGAATTGTGGTGTAGGGTAGTTAATAGTCGGTATTGCCGACTATTTTGGGTGTCAGTGGGGTGGATTTTTTTACGAGTATTTCAAGCAATCCATTACTTTTATTAACTACACGGTTTCGAGCTTGAGTTCTATCAGGAATTTGATGCAAACAATACAGAAGCAGCAGTGTAGAGATTAACATCTATTAAGTGCCTCATTATTGTACTCATGTATTTTATTACTTCTCAGATTTTAAAGTTGTAATAAAATCGTTTCTTCGCCATCTAAGTAAACTTTAGAAGTGAAGCTAAATTAATCGAAATAATTCTATCAAATGTAGGGTTACTGCGGGTTTACGAGTAACCGATATTCTGGATTTCTATTCTCTTTTGCTATATCGGAAACTTCATATACCCTACACATATAAATATTAATCAAAGTAAACATCTTGTAAGAAAATTAAAATCGGGATATATATACAGTGCTCTCATGCTAATAAGTTGTAGAACTACAAAAGGTGAAAAGAATTGGCCCGTCGCAAATGATTCAGTTTTATGATATCGAAAGGAGCGTACTGTTTGTGGATGGGGGGTTTTTGATTTTGCCTTCGTTTGTTCTTGTCCGTTAACCCAATGCTATCATCCAGTTATATATATATATATATATATAGTTATTTAAGGAAACGTTCTCCAAAGTCGGTCGATGACTTCTCAATTGTTTGCTTTCATTTACGAAAAAGAAGAAGATAGAAAAGTTTGTACTTTTTATTAAAGTGCAAAGCGATGTTTTAACGAATTGATTTTGCAATCCTGAGTCCTGCACGCCGATAAATTCCTCCAATATTCCTACAATAGTTTTGTTTAACGTATTTTTAATTACACAAAATGAAACAAAGACTTACTTTTTTCCTTTAAATTATCGTAAGAAGACTTCCTTTCATTTTTCTGAAATAGCATTCCATACGACGAGAAGCCTTGTGTCATTCAAAACATGTGGCTTTGAACGGCTAAGAAGATATCATTGAATCAATAGAATTTAAATAGTTTATGAAGATTTTCGAAGAGCTTCTAATTTCATTTTCCCTTGAGTTTTCATTTTTTAAACTTCTCTTGCGCGCGTCTTATCCTTCCCTGTGATATCGTTATATTCTCACAGACTTGCCATTATCTTAGCCAAAACTACGCAACTTGACATTCCCACGGTGCTCGTAAATATTTTCTACTCCTCGCCTACTAATCACAATTAATTAAAGTTTTAGCAACGTTTTTTGAATGGTTTTGCAATTTCTATGCTAAGATGATAAAGCAAAAAGAAAAATGAAACATAAAAGAAGAACTAAGTCAGAAGAGATAAAAAACAATTAGCAAAAGAAGTGTTTATCGTCAGTTGAAAATCATCCTCATGCTCAATGTGATGAAATTTAATTTTAAAATTGTTCTAATGACGGCGAAAGAAAAACGTGCAAAACAAATTGAGCATAAAAAAATGTCAAATCAACTGTCAAAAGTAACGCTTTTGTGACGTTGGTTACCAGTGTAGGAAAGAGTAAGACGGATTACATCTAAAAAAAAATCTGAATGAACAGACTCCTCTATTGCTCCTAAACAGACAAAATGTCACAAAAAAACAAGAAACAAGAAACCAATGCCTCGAATAACAAAACAGTTTTTGTTAGAGGGGATCACATAAAATTGATGATACCCCTGAGAGATTTTGTTGGCAATTTTGTTTCAATTGCACAGTTGGCAATTGCTTGCATAGAACGACTAAGAAATGAGTGACGCAGGTAGCGTCGTTGTAACCTGTAGAGTTTTACGAAACTATTCAATGCAACAGACTCTTCATACACAGTACTTGAGTTGAAGTATTGTCCACTTGAGAATTCAAAATATTTGAATTCTTTAAAGACAATTTTCGTTTCATATTAACTGCAAATGTGTAAAAACACAAACTTTCACTCTCATGATGATGCGTACCTTGCCTGGTTCACTTGTAATATATATAAATTTATCGATTGTTGCTTTCGAAGACGTGAAAATATTCGTATTAATTTCCTATAAATTTCTAAATATTGGCCGAAAGGGTTCTGGCATTTTTGGAAATTGTGCAGAGATACTATATGTCCTTTCTTTAACTCATATTGTTCCGGGCTTGCCTAACAGTCCAATGCAAAATATATATAATCGTTTTGAACGCTTTTGAAGAGATAAAACCATAAATTCGCATCGTTTCAATGCCATAAGGCTTATGAAATCTTGCGGATCATTGTCGTAACTGTTATTGTTTTCAAGTGAATCGCAGAATGTTCAAAAGAAACAAAATTTTATTCGACAGTAAGCACTTCTTACCGTTGTTTCTAATATATTAACTTTTTAATATCCGCCAATAACCGATGGCGGTATATTCATCGGATCGAAACTTCAGAGACCATATATATTCTTGGTCAAATTCTGGATCGATCCGCTTATCTCTGTGGTTCTGTCTCCCCATCTATACTTTCAGGTTTGATAAACATTCTGTCGGTCTCAAAAATATTGAAAATTCTGCATGCAGACCTCACGCTTTGTACGCTTTTAGTGCAATGTAAACGAAGAGCATGGCTGCAAAAAGAAAAATGACCACTCCTACTCAGTATTACAGAACACCAAAATTCAACTTTAATGTTTTTTTTCTTTCTTAACTTTTTCGTTGCTGTTTTTCTTTTCTTAGTTTAAAGGTGGTGGGTATAAGAGATGGAACCACAGGCGAATATCGTTTTCGTAGAGATTGCTTCTACTCCTTTCAAAATGCTTATAATGTAAGCAATCAAAGGCGATAGTTTCGGAGTTTTACTTAAATAGCAATACAAAAAATATTCATCTGTTTCTGGCCAGATGTGCAATTTTACGGTAAATTATCTCATGCTAGGATAGAAAGCAAAATGAAAAAGGAACAGTTAACAAAGCTAAAGAATTAAACGTTCATGCACGCCCCCGTTGAGCAATTTGAAACACAATATTTCATATAGTTAATGAATGAATGGACGAGTGAATGGGATGCGATTGCTAAAAATTAAATGCGAAACCTCTTCACACTGAAGTGCTTTTCTCTTAAAGTGCAAGAGTATCTGAAAGACACCCAAAGGTTATGCACTTAAAAAATTTATAGAAAAACAAAACCTCTTGAGAGCGTTAAATATAAGGACAAAAAAAAAAAACAATTTGTTACGTTTTAGTGAATGAATTGCATTGAAAAGGTAGAAAGAAAAACAATAAAAAAATTAATGAATGAAAATTTTAAGCAAAAACCAAAAATTTATTTTTTTTATTCCATTGTTTGAAAAGTCGGGGAACTCTCTTTAATTGAATGAATAACGTTCAGATCAACTTAGTGAGTATTGCACGGGTAGGTGGCCATATCAGGTCAGCAGTTAAATTGTCATTAGTTTTGTTTCTCAGTAAATTTGTGTTTGTGATTATTTTCCTAAGAATGTAACAATACAGGTGTTAAACATGAATAGGAAGATAGAAGGAGAGAGCGAATGAATTGAAAATATATAGAGAGTAAGCAGAACTCGTGCATCTTTTATTCTGCTAGACAAATTGTCGCCACAAAATTTAATGTACTTGGAATTTTGTTTCATTGTTTAGTTGACTGAACGATCATATTGAACAAAATCGCATTTTGTTGTTTTTTTTCATTTTTTCCCATTGTTTTAGTTGTATACCCGTTACCAAACGAATTCATTCCTTCGTCAAAACGTTTGCAATACTCAGAAGAAAGCTTCACAGATGCTATAAAATATATACAATGCATTAGATTGTTAGTCAATATCATATTCTGAATCGATCTAAGCGTGCTTTTCCGTTCGTTCGCTTCTCTGTCTATGTAATGTCTACGCATGATAAGCCATCTGTTCGTTGCAAGAGCTACTATACATATTGGCTTCAGACTTGGGAAAAGGATTAGCATTCTTTGCAAGCTTTGTCAAAGAGGACAAATTGTTTAAAAGGCACGGGTTTTGGTTTTTTCGCTTATTATTCAGAAACTGTACGAGATATGCAATGAAAACTTGTGCATGCATCCTAAATAATGAAGAGACCCAACTACGCCCATACAATATTATGGAAATTTACAAAGTTCTTTTTACTTTGCTTTTTAGCTTATTTTTCAAATTAAGTTGACGGGTATAAAAGATTCGGCGGACTATAATTTTCGTACTTGTTATTATACCCTGCATCACTTGGGGTTCAGGGAATATTAAGCTAGTGCGGTCATATATGACAGGCAGAAGAAGGCTTAAGATAGATCCACCTTATATTATACCGATCAACTCAGAATCGCAATCTGAATTGATATAAGCCCGTTTGTCCGTCCGTCTGCCCATCTGATGCCTGTCCATTAAACTTATATTTAAACGATAGGTCGCAATTTTTGAGCTATTTCGATGAAATTTGATACAGTGACGTGCTTTGACCCAAGGACTAACGCTATTCAAAATGGTTCAGATCGGTTCACTTTTTCGACCAATCTCCATATAACGCCCTATCCTGAAAAGTCGTTATATGGAAAAACATTGCTATTTCAAAAATTTTTCTAGCAAAAGTGGTTAAGTAGTAGTATTTCGGCATTCTAAATTAGTATGCAAACTTTGGACCGGCTGGGACAATTTTTGAACCCCCTCTCATATAAAGAAATCTGAAGTTTATACGACAAAGCGGTATAATTTTCAATGCTTCACGATAAAAATTATATTATATCGTAACGAACAAAACAACCTTTGTCGAATTTGCACCATCTCGACTTTTTTTTTGGATCCTGCCCTATGTAAGGATTAAACTTGTACTACATTAGGTTGCATTTTGGTGCTTTTTTCCCTTAAATACGCACTTGAAAAATATGCCTTAATATAGAAACGAGATATAATTTTTGTGTTCTATAAAAAAAATAAGAATTGTGTCAGACAATGTGGTATAGGATATTTAAAGGTCGGCCTTGTCCGACTATAATGCTCTTACTTGTTTTTCATTAATTTAATTCATTATTTTGGTGATACTTACGATATTGTCTTATAATGGAAAGAAAGTTAGACAAAAAAAAAAAATGATTCGAATGCTGAATAAGCTTTCCGTTGTTGAAATACTAATGAATGTTTAAGTTAATATAGGGCAATGCACATGGATGTGAGTAAAAACAAATCACAATTTTTAACTACAGTTTTTAATTCTAAGGCACTGTAGCAAAGTTAATCCTAATTCATCAAGCATCGAAATAGAATCTCATGAATTCTGATGAAGGTAATGTAATATTACACGAATTAGTAAAAAAAAAAACCACGTTGAAAGCGAAAGCCTTAGCACGCTAAGTCTCACTTAATTTAGGATGTTAAGTGCCAAAGAATAGGATTAATTTAACTCTTTCTTTTTTGGCAATGTCACCAATCACTTAGGGGATGTCTGCTATCCGTGTAACATGATGGCGGTCAGAAACACTAGGAGAAAGAGATGGGCAGGTGGTCGCAGCCTACTGCACGTGTGTCCAATCGATAAGCGTTGTGCCTTCACCGACTGGATACTCGCGATAGTTATGACCAAAGTAAACTCTATCGCACTGAAATTTGAATTCGTGAGCATTGACTTGATAGTCGCAATTCTTACCTGTTCGGCTTGTTGTATATTAATCTGCTGCTTTCAGGTTTCACTCACCAGGTTACTTTTCACACAAATATTTTCATTTTCGGTTTACCTAATCTTATGAGGAACTTATTTGCGGGAGAAAGCTGTATTATTTTCGAGCGAACTACACAGTTGAGCATTTTAAAAGATTAGATATCTGTGATGTGCTTTAGGAATTCGTTACTAAACTATTTCAGAGAAGCATACGGTTAGGCGTTTACTAACGACAGCTAAGAACACGAACCTAGTTGAAGTTGATTGAAGTGATGAGGTCTTTGTATTTTCCATGCAATGGAGCTTTTGGAGCAATTTTAATTTGGAACAAATACTTTTAATAGTTAAAGAATGAAACGTGCCAGCTAAGAAAGCGTTCAAAAGCTCTCTATAGCTTTCAATTATTGCTTTAGTTATAAAATGTATAGGAGATGTCAATTTCAATAAATATCTGCTCTCATTTGACATCTACTGATATGCTTTATTATTGTAATCGAATCTAAGCCTGCAACTATTCAATAAAAGCTTTGTCGTAAGCATATTATTCATTTTATTTAAATATAAAGCTAAAGACTTACTTGCATAATAGCTTTTATGAGCATCTAATGGGGTGTTAATAGTATTTCGAAATTTTGAAGAACTTTAAATCCAAGCGAGAAATATTCCAAAAGGAATAATTTAGATTTCGACTACCAATTCAATGGCTGTGTGTTCAAACTTAAAGTGCTGCAGAGTTTTCAATAAACCTGATAGCCTTAGATGCTAGTGCTTTAGCACCCTAGTCTATGAGTTTAGTTTTCGGTTAAATTATAATACTAATTATGACAGATATTTCGAGATTCCTCCTTTTCCAAAAAAAAAAAAGAAAAGAAAAAAAAGAAATTCTTTTGTCAGGGTGTTTTAGAAAACGATACGTTTACGTTTACGTTTATACAATAAAATTTAAAATTTGTCTGAACTACCTAAGTTCACAGAAGTTCATGGTGCAAATTAGCTCATAACAGTAAATTGACAAAGAAATCTGCCTTACCGAATTTGGACCACGTAGGTCTATTTTTTGGATACCACTGCGCATAAGGATTCTCATGAAAGGCAAACCCTTCTGTTCATTTTTTTGTGATGAAAATTTGTTTATGTTAATAATTAAATAAAAAAATTAAGTGAACCTAATTGGAACCACATGGGTCTATTCATAGTAGGCCCTTCGGAAAAAGGCTTCATTTTGAGTATTTTATGATGAAAATTAATTCATAGCAGCGTATAGTATATATAAGCGCACGCACGTGAAACGCAATTTGCTATAGAAAAGAAAATCTAACCTTCCAATATGGGGGCTTTCATGAAAATTATGGCTTTGCGTGACAATAATGCTTTTTGGAGTACTTTTTGGAGTATTATTACCAAAACGATCGAATAACCACACTGGGCGAGGTGGTGTAGGGTATTTAATAATCGGCATTGCCGGACTATAACGTTTTTACATTTTTTTTTTTTTTGCTTTCAAATGTTTTGTGGATTTTTATCAGAGTTTGGTTAGTTGCCAAGAGCCGCAAATCGTATGGATCGGTTGCTTGATAACACAATGAGACCACCAGCTGATTTCAACAAATGATCGACTTACGTTAAAGCCTTTGAGGCACAATTTCAGCATGTGTTGATAAATTGGTAACCATATGACACCTTTGGGATGCGGAAACCTTGAATCGATTGGTAGAATAGATTAACCCTCGGCTGAATTTAAACTTTTTCATGATATGAAATCTGTAAGCTTTTATGATATTCTGTCGTTATACTGACCTGGACGTGTAATGTTACTTTTTACTATTAGGTCGTCGTAGTGATGTTATCAGCGAACGTTTTGCTGCAGTCGTTGTGGCCGTCACTAAAACTACACTCTTGCGCATATATGGAAATTGGGAGAGAAACTTTTAAGTAGTCTCAATAAGATCTCAAATGTTTTACTAGTATCTGTCCTTCTTGTACAATTCTCGCAAACACGTCACTCTACCAAATTTCATCGAAATATCTCAAAACTTGCGGCATAAAGCTTGAACACAAATTTACATGGAGAGTTTTCGCACGGACAGACAGGCTTAGATCAATTCCGATTACGATTCTGAATCGATCGGTATAAACCGGGTTCATCTTAAGCCTTTCTGCGTGCCATATACGCCCGCACTAACTTAATATATCCTGTACCAGGGTATAAAAATAGCCTTGCTTCTCACTCATTCCTCTTACAGGCACAACATTTTTGAGGTTTTCAAAAATTTCCAAGTCCAGTAAGAAGCAAAAGTTAGTGTGTGCTAAAGTTAACGTAAGCGTTAGCTTATGGTATACACTACAACAGCCTAGGAACATACTGATACCTTGTCCTCCGTATATAACTGGAATGAAATCATTGCGGTTAAGTAAAATTGAGAAATTTGTTATGTATTCGTTTTAAAAACTCGACATTTTTCGTAACATAAACCTGGCATTTTTCATTTTTTTTCATGCCGGAGGTACCTGTTTTGCGAATGAAAGTAAACCTATTGTAAGCTCATAAGGCCCACGCGAAAGCTCTTATTTAAAGCTCAATGAGTTAGTTTTACACGATGGAGCCTATAATATAAACACTCAATGAATACGAGAAAATATGTTACACCTTACAAAATATAGAAATTAGTCTTTAACAGGATGGTATTCTTTTGCATTTCTCCATACTTTAGTCCGATTGTTCGTTTATTCATGAAGGCGGCGCGTATATTTAATTGATAAATGTCTTCTGCATTAGAGTTAGAATGCCGGAAAAAAACAAAAAAAAAAAAATGGCAAGAACCTTATTCTAGGAAACTCTATCAAAAATCGATGTATTATAAAATTCGGGTCGTGAAAAAGAGTCAAAGGTCCCCCAAAACACTATTAGTTTGTATGAATTCATCTAAGATAATGGATATCATTAATAGTGTCTAATGATGCGTTTACTTTGTGAATATTTCAGCGATTTCTGGTCTCTTCATAATTTCAGGTAAAAATAACTAAAAACATCATAGTCGAGCAAGGCCGACCATTTAATAGCCCGCTGTACTTAGCATAATAGAGACCCCAAATATTACACATTATTTTCATGCGAAGAGATAATTTGCATGAAAGTCCGCATACTTACACAAACTATACTACTATAACAAACTTAATTTACTTGGTCGAAAATGGGCTCTATTCGAACCATTTTCAGTAGCGTTCTTGGGTCAAAACACGTCGCTGTATCGAATTTCATCAAAATATCTCAAAAATCGCGACCTGCAGCTTCAACACAAATTGAAATGGACGGACATCAGCGATTAGGCGGACAGACAGACAGGTTTCGATCGATTCTGAATCATTTCTTCTCTGTTTGTGTAATGTCATTCTTCTGGCCGCAAAAATGGGCTATTGACTTCAAGTTTGTCAGAAACATTGGAAGTTCTCGCACGCAGGTCCACAGCACCACGTAAACTAAGAACACTGCTTCTGTTTTTCAAAGAAAATTAAAAATTGGATTTTTGCTCATTGCTCATAAACTATAGCAAATAAATTTA
Organism: Glossina austeni; assembly: GCA_000688735.1. Classification (NCBI taxonomy): domain Eukaryota; kingdom Metazoa; phylum Arthropoda; class Insecta; order Diptera; family Glossinidae; genus Glossina; species Glossina austeni. The sequence continues at coordinate 232,419 of KK502580.1, forward strand.
CAAAACTTTGAACACATATTCTATGGGCGATGCTGTAACATCGGTGTACAGAAATGCAAAAGATTCATCACTCCTACCCAATATTATAGGGTATCAAAATTTAATTTTGTTTTCAATAACTTTATAGTACACAGAAACAAGATTCAAAGACTGCATAAAGTATACAAATTCTTGGCCAGTTTCAAATTTTGAATACACATAAACATGTCCGCCTATTCATCTGTCCATCTGTCAGTTTGCGACAAATTTCGTATTTGTGGTAAACATTCTTCCGTTCGCGAAAGTGAAGATATCGCCTAGAAATTTGCAAAAGAATTTGGAATTGATCTAAACTTTTCAAAGGACACGCCTACAACTCCCGCATTCCTCTACGACAAAAACATTTATTTTGAAAATAGAAGAAATCAACTGGGCCCGCTTTATATTATAGAGCATGAAAATTTAGTTTTTTCACCCCCTTTGTCTTTTTTTGTGGTAAACGGTGATGGGTATAAAAGATTCGGTTCGAACCGAATTCAATTTTCTTGCTTGTTTTAGATGTTAAATTGACATTTGACAACTAGAATTTTAGCGATGGATACGTGCGCTCAAGAACAACGGATTAAAAATAAAATATTTAAACTTATTATGCACATAAATGTTTTGTTAAAATTAATATATATTTCCTAATATCCGTCATAGTTTTGTTATCGCAAATCGTCAAAATGAGTCAACAAATCAAATTTATAGAAACTCGTTCTGTTCATGATACTCCAAAGCCTGGTAAATGAAAAGTGCGGTTTTATGTCAATTTCGAAGTTGCGAAATCATTGATCGTTCCTTGTCCATTGCTTCTATCAATGATGTGCGTCACAAAGAAATGCTTGAGGAATTTTTATGGTCTGAGCTTTAATAAACTGGCATCAATGTTGATGGTACCATTGGGCCGAGTTACCGCACATGAAACAGCTGCAAGGATTGCGTTATGGAAGTCGAAGTTCTCAGGCCAATTAATTTCGCCATATTCTCATGTTGAACGAACACTTGGATTTTGTAATTTACCTCTATTAGATTATTTTCTTTAGAGCTCTACAAAAAGCAGGGTGGTTACCAGCAACGTCTTATCATGCGGCAAGCTATACAATTATGCACACACACAAACACACACTCACAATGAACGGAATGAGTTTACTGGACTAAATAAGCTGGAGTGCAGAGAAGCTATTGAAAATTTTGATTGGTGTATGGAAGTCTGCAAACGTCGTTGCAGCGTATATGTATAATCGTAATAGACCGCAAACTTGCATATTTTTAATAAATATTTCCATGAATATTTTAATTATTTTGTGGTTTAACATAAAGAAAAAAATAAGCAGACACGTCCTTTTGAAAACTTTTTATGTCGAAAGTAATCACTGATCGCATCGACTTGATTGTCAATAATTTTAACCGAAATCATTTGGCGAAATTACCGAAATTACCGAAATTACCCGTAGTCTGATTGTTTTGAGACAACATCGCTACTTTTAGCATCCAATTACAAATCCACAAACAATTTTGTTTGTTTCATTGTTAATTGCTAAATAATTCCTATTTCTATATACTTTTTAGTAAAATTTCCATTACTCTTTTCGTTACCGAAAGATGGACGTGTCATAATTCGGCCACTATGTTTCCAATACTCGAAAAGATATATTTCGTTTTTTTTGTCTTCATAAAATAGTTTGCTTTCTTCTTTCCATATTAGTATAGCTGCATCTTCCTTGTTATCCATATATGCGCTTTTTGTTGTTCAAATTACTAACGTTGGATAAGTTTGTTATAGGAAGCTGTGAAAAGTGGTCTTTATTTAACAAACATTTCTTAAGTCTATATCTAAAATCGGGGTTGGGTTTTGTCCATAGGTTATTGACGAATATCGTTTAAAACTTTCTTTTCTATCAATCTTGTTCTGATTATATCCTACACTGCTTGTGGTACAACGGTATAGTAAGAAGTACTTTCTGAATCAAATTAAGCTTATTTGTCTGTCTGTCGCACTGTCTGTCTGATTTCTTTCCATGTTTTCTTATGTTCACCCCATAGGTCGCAATTTTTGAGACGTTTTGATACAAGTTACTACACCGACTTGTTTTCGCCAAAAGACGAATCCTATAAAAGATGGCTCAGAACGGAACAGTTTTTTGTTCACTCCCCATACAACTGCCCACTTTGAAAACTACTTATATAAGGAGAAATTGAAATATTCATAATTTCTCCATCAAAATCTTTAAGTAATAGTATTTCGGTATATGAAAAAATTGGATCGGATGGGTCAGCCGTTTAAGTTCCTCCACATACCCTTTCCAGCAAAAACTGAATGTTTATATGGCCTAAAAAGAACTAATTTTCGAATACTTCATGGCGAAAATTGGTCCATAATAATAATCTGGTATAAAAATAAGCCTTACCGGACTTCGACCGCCTAGGTGTATTTTTCGGAATCCACTGCATAAAAAGATTCTTATAAAATATGACCCTCATAAATCTCTTATAAAATGTGTGCTTAAATGCTGAAAAAGCCTAATTGTTAGTATTTTATGATGAAACCTTGTCCATAAGAGTAATTCGACAAAATGAAGTGATCCGAATTTAAACGATGTGGATCTATTTCTTCTTCTCCTGAAAAGTAAGCCTTTTAGAAAAAAGGTTTATTTTTAATATTTTATGAAGAAAATTGGTCCATGGTAGGAATGTAATAAAAAAAAAATTAACCCCAAGGAATATGGATGACATAAGTCCATTTTTTTTTCACCCCACAATATATAGGAGTTATCATGAAAAGCAAAACCTTATGCGGCGACAAAGTCTAGTATGCAATGTTTATGACGTAAACAGCTGAAAAATAATAAAATCTATAGAAATTAATGAAATGGACGAAATTTAGACCGCGTCTTGTCGTGTCTTGGCCATCTTCCAATATGCTGTCCTTCATGATAATTATGCGATTACATGAAAATAATGTACAATTTTTGGTTTATTGTTATCAAAACGAGTAAATAACTGTGCTAGACGAAGAGGTTATTCTTAAACCAAAGCACATCAATGTGGCAAATTTGGTCCAAATGTCGCAAAAATTACGATCTATAGGTTGCACACAAGAATACATAAACATATCTGATATGAACAGACGAACAGACAGCCTTAGATGATTCTGAATCGAGCGGCGTAATAAAAGTTAGGTCTATCTTAATACCTTCTGCGTTATGCACGTCCGCATTAATTAATACGTATATATATTCTCTGATATGAGATGAACAACTTTTTTTATCAATTGCAATTACATTCACGACTCATCCAACAGGTATAGGTGCCAAAATTTTTTTTATCGCACATGTACAGGTTTATATAGTATATAATTTAAAAGCTAAAATTAATGCATAAATTTTTATAGTTCGAACAATTTGTGCGTTGAACAACTAAAAGTATGCAACAGCTGTTTGTGAGTAAAGATAGTGGTCTCAGAACCAACAACAATAACATTACAAAGAGACACGATATAGAGAGAACGATGTAAAACTCCCTTATGTGCTTTTACGCTCTTTCTCTCTGTATATTTCGCACTATATTCTCCTTCCATTGTTATACGATTAATTAAATGAAAGTGGCAACAAGTTGTGTCGGGGAAAGCTTTGGGAAATGTTTTCAGTCAACAAGGCGCTTCTTCTCACAACCATGTATCGAGATGAAAATTCAATGCCACGTTTAGTGCGTGTTAGGAATGAACAAAAAAATGGAGAGACAAAAATTTAAAAAAATGAAACAACTTCTGTACTCGTCTGAATTGATTATGGATGAAAGCTTTCTTCAAATATTGTTCTTTGAGTATGACTTCAGCTTATTGTAGATATGATGACACCACCTCGAACTATATTGACACGACAACTTGTTGGTTATAATGAAACATTGTCTTAAAATTTATATGTATATATATATATATATATATATATATATATATATAGATATGAATATATACACANTATATATATATATATATATATATATATATATATATAGATATGAATATATACACACGATATGCTTTAGGAACTACAACTTAAATATATGAACAAGAGATATTGATGTATCAGTAGTAGTCGTGCCGTTGTAGAAGACGTTTTAATTTTATGTGTTAAGCGAAAGAGAATTTCGGTTAAAATAGAGAAACATATTAAATAAAAGTTGAAAATTAAAAAAAATATAGAAATATGGATAACTAATTTTTGTATGAAACATCGTTTAAGTGTACTTAATGTTAAACTCCTAAATACTTAAACAAAGTACAAATAAATTCTACGCTGTTGGGTATATCGTAAAATGAATCGTCAATAATATAAACTGTATATATACATATTTAAGCACAGATATCTTGTATATGCTATTATAATCTTTATACATTTGTAAATATATTTTTTGTTGTGTTTAGTAAATTGTAAATGTAAACGAAAAGTTTCGAAGTCTTATAATTGACTTCAATAATTTAATGGTCGTGTAAAAGGTAATTCCATAAATTACTATACCGTAAAACTAGGAAATTATCGAAAAAATTATAAATTATTCGCAATGGATTGCTAACAGTTGTCATTTTTCTACCCCATACCATTTGTGGTACAGTGCGGCATATTAAGCTTGTGCGGACGTATGTAACACCCTGAAGGGTTTAAGATAGACGTAGCTGTTATTATACCGATCGATTCTGAATCATATTCAGGATTACCAGTATGCTCGGATTTTCATCATGAAATATTAAAAGTTCAAATTTTTGTCTCATCAACTTTTTAACCTTAATTTAGTTTTATAAATGTATTAAGAATGAATGACTCCCACGAGCTATTTCAGATTGGAAATTAATCGGCTTTCCAAAGCAAGGCGGACGGCACTCAAACTATTAGTCAAATTTTTGTAACACAATGGTCCATAAGTAATAGCTGTAATGACTTTTCTATGAAAAATGTACTCTGAATGACTTTTAAAAAACGCAAAAAACTCTGACACATCTCAACATCTATTATTGAAAGTAATGCAAAAATTATTTTAAATAATTTTTAGAAAAACATTGCAAACCATTCACAAGTTTTAATTTTTATATCTACGTTCTTAAACCCGAGATTACTCGATGTCTTTAGGTTTACTTTTAGAACCCAACCTTCTTGTGACACCTGGCAATGCACTTTCAAGCACTTTCATATCGTCTCAAACAATATTAGGTTTTTAGAAAAATTCTCACATATTTCACCAGGAGACGGTAGTCCATGTTTAAATTGCCAAATAAGATACCGGCATACGAGTATATTTGCGTTATTGCCCTCTTGGCATCTAAGTAAACAAAAATCTAACTTTCCAAAAAGCCAAATGCCAAAGCACTTTATAGGACGTTCACTACCATGGAAGGGAGGATGCGACCTAAGTTTTTATGGATTAGGATATAGAGCATAGTGTATAGAAAAAATACTTCTCAGGAATTTGTTCATTACCATACCTTTTATATACATATACATTTTATATACATATTATATATATATATATTATTATATATATTTTATGAGTAATGGTCATGATATAAAATCGGCAAGTCCTCTTAAAATTGAGTGTAAAGTTTTATGAGTGCCTGCAGTTACCCTACATTAAGAGAAGACTTCATTCCTCCTCTCCTCTTTATTCTTAGTTCTGTCTGAAAGCGAAGATTTAGGCTTGCAATTTGTATGCCAATTGAATCGGTCCATATTTTCGACTTCCATTTCTTTTTTTTTTTGCAAATTGCAATTTTCAAAATTTCTCAACAAAAGTGGCTAAGTAATAGTATTTCGGCATATCACATTGGTATGAAAATTTTGAACCGCCTGTGGCAATTTTGAGCCCTCTCATATAACGAAAACTGAAGTTTATATGACAAAAAGATCTAATTTTCAATGCTTTATGACAAAAATCAGATTATAATAGTAATTTAAGATAAAAAAAAATAAACTTTTCCAAATTTAGACCATCTCGTCCGATCTTTTGACTTCTACCCTACGTAAAGATTTTCACGAAAATTTATCCTTTATGGGGCAGATAAGTCTAAATTTTAATGTGTTAAAATCAAACTTAATCCATAATAATAATTCGAGATAAAAAATTTCGCTGTACAAAATTTGGATAACGTACACCTATTTTTGTATCCTATCGTATATAAGAGTTTTTTTGTTTTTTAAGGCAGAGAAGTCTAAGTTGTTACGACGAACGTTGAGCCATAATAGTAATTTGATATAAAAATTAATTGTGCTGTATTTTGAATACGTGCCACAATATTTGAACTTCTTAGGGACAACCATTCTTGCGGGAAGTAAGCCTTTATTTGCAAGAAGGTCTAATTTTTAATATACAGTCCCATAATAGTAAGTTCCTATTAAAATAGGGTATAAGAATTGTGTTAGCCAATGCGGTGTAGGATATTTAATGGGCGACTTAGCCCGACTATAATGTTTTCATTTGTTTTTTTGCTAAATTTCTACTAAGCTAATTTTCATCATAAAATATGAAATAATATTATTTTCTGAAGCGCTTTGCTATTAATGAGAAATATGCAAGTGTGGTCCAAGAAATAGACCTGTGTTGTTCAAATTTGGTCCATTTAATTTTTATGTCAAATTACTCCTATAAAAAATAAATTCATTATAGAATATTAAAAATTGCGCTTTTTTTGGCATATAAGGGTTTTGAATGTCCTCAGAATCCTTATATGCGGTGCTATCAAAAAAATAGACGTACGTCGCCCAAACTCGGTGTAGTTGATTTCTTTGTCAATTTACTATTATGAATCAATTTTCACCATGAAATATTGAAATTTCGATTTTTTTGTCTTATAAACTTCAGTTTTCCGATTTAGAATGTAGAAATACTATATATATACACAGCGAGTTTTGTCAAGAAATTTTCGAGATTGCAGTTTTCCAACTTTGCAAAAAAAGGAGAGTGGTCGAAGAAGGAGACCGGTCCCAACCATTTCAATAGCGTTCGTCAAATCAGTTCGGTATACGAAATTTCGTCAAAATATTCCAAAAATTGTAACCTCCATGTTGAACACAGAAATAGGCATCAGACGAGCGTCTATCGATTCAAAGAATGATCAAAGGGAATGATCTTCAATCGATTGGTATAATGAAAGGTGGGTCTATCTCAAGCCATTCTCGTTGTTACACACGTCTGCGAAAACTTATTATACCCCATACCACAAGTGGTGGAGGGTATAAGAATGTTTATGTATATTCCTATATAAAATCCTACAGTTCATAAACAAAAACGAAAAAGTTTACGTAATATTATAAAGGATTGAAAGTCATTTTTTTTTTTTTTACGAAAAAATAGTGGACATGCATAAGATTCAGCTACAGCGGAATATACTTTTTTTATCTTAAATGAAATAGATTTTTATTAAATCAATTTTTTACAAAAATGTACAAAGGGAAGGAAACAATTTACCTCCCTCCCTGTACCAGTGGATAATCAGAGAATACGACAAATGAATTAAAAACATGGATACTTTTCTCTTCTTTGGTAGCAGTAAAAACAACAGTTTAAGGATTTGGTTGCTTTTAAACTTTTTGAGACAGTTTCTGTTAGTTGTTTCCATTTTTCCATAAAAGAGAAACAGTCTAGAAGACCAAACTGCATTTGACATTTCTATGCCATAAGAAAAATATCGAAATCTTACCTCAAACTTTAGCTGATACTTCGCTTTATCTTACATTATGCTATCCATCATGCCACACATCCCTACACGTTTTGTTTGCTCTGAAAGTTAAGTTTCACTTTTGTTCTTTCTTTGCAGGTGATGAGTGCATTCCTGAAATAAATGCCTTGTGTTAATAATTTCGTTGCACAATTAAAAGTAAAAACAAAGTATAATTTTTGTGTTCTATGGCAAAAATAAAAATTTGGTTAGACTATGTAGGACGTAGGGTATTTAACAAACGGCCTAGCCCGACTATAATGTTTTCACTTGTTTTTTGTAAATTTATATTATTTGAATAAAAAAAATCTTAATTATTTAATAGCATAAATAAATGATTTTTTTTTTCTAGCGCAATTTCGCGTTATTACCACACATTTTCTGTCTACTTACATCATTCAGTATCAGGCCAAGCGAAAGAAACGATTGAATCCGAACACAAAAATATCCAGGGTGTATACCCCAATCATTGGAAAAGGCCCTCAAGTTGGGTTGGTTTAAGCAGGGTTGGTTTAAACATCAACATGCTTGAAGTTTCTATTCATCATTCAAGTAAATACGGTTTTCTTACTTGCTTCAGACTTTCCCATTAGGTTACATTCTTTTAAGCTTTTCGAGTTTTTTCTTCAAATTTTATTGCATAGGCTTTTATTATTGACTTTGAAAGTTTTGTAATGCGAGAAATTTTTTTATAAATATTTATTTATTTTTATTATACCCTACATCACTACAGGGTACCGGGTATGTTAACTTTGTGCGAACGTACGTAACACGCAGAAGGGCTTTTATTTTAGCGATCGATTCACAAAATGATTCTGCCTAAGCCTGTCTGTCCGTTTCATCTCTTTCCATGTAAATTTATGCTAAAGCTGCAGGTCGCAATTTTTAAGATATTTTGATGAAGTTTAGTACACTGACGTGTTTTGATCCAAGGACGAATGCTATTAAAAATGGTTCGGATCGGTCCACTTTTTTGACTACTTCCCTAAGTAATTTTTTGAGAACCGCTCCTACGAAAACTAAATCGTTTTATGATAAAAAGTAAATTGACAAGGAAATCAACCATACTGAATTTGGACCACGTCCAGGCCAGGTCTATTATTTGGATAACACATGGATTTCTCTAATATGCGAGCTTTATTGAAAAGTATTCCTTTGCATGAAAATATTTTGTAACGTTTAGTTTATTATTGCCACAACGAATGAGTAACTGCATTAGGTGAAGTGATGTAGGATATTTTAGAGTCGGCCTTGCGCGACTATAATACACTTGCTCGTTTTTTTATCTTAAAGCATAGCCTTCAATTTCCTACACACAACATTACAATAGGCTTAATAAAATATTGCTATGTATTTATTTATTTGTATTTGTTATGTTACATCAACAATTTTTACTATTCTACTATTTTTGAAGCCATAACCATCCGTAAATTTTTATGATCATAAATAGAGTAGAAAAAATTGTTGTACGGAAATTTATTATCGGCGAATGTTAATGTTGCTAACAATCTATAAGTGTAAGAAAAATTGAGAACAACCACGACATTTGCGAATTGTTAAGGAAACGAAAATAACAATTGAATAAATAAATAATTGAAAAACAAAAAGCTACAGTTAATAGCGGAATAAAGAAGGACATGCAGTAATAATTGTTTTTTTGTGTCATGCCATTGAAATTTCTTAACTTACAGAAGAATGCCACTTCCCCACAACGTTCCACTCATTTGTCAACAATTTTCTAATTATATATAAAATTTATTTCTAAGTACATTTTAGCTACAAATTAGAGGATTTCTTGTTGTTGTGGTTGTGGTTGTAGTAGTTGTTAATATAAGAAGAAAAAAAAGAAGATAATATTGGCGACTACTTGCAACTGCTTAAAAGTAATAAATTGAGTTCTTTAATTATACCGGGCGTACTTTGAAGTTGCAACATATTATGTGCTCGTATTCATTCAATTGATAGTTTTTTCACTTGACAAAGACGCTTATTGAGAAAAATTGATCCCAAATATTTTCGATTATTTTCGACATTTTGCTATATTTCTAGCAACATAGCGAGATCGTCTCGAAAGAACTTATATTGGTTTGGCAGTGGTTCGTTCAATCAGCGATCCATTTTCGTACTTTTTCAACTTTGCGAGTCCGCGTGTCAGCCACGCCATGTGCTGGGGGGCAGAACTTCCCATACGAGCAACAATGCAATAATATCTACCTGAGCCACGCTTCCAACAAGTGGCCAAAACGACATTTTCAGTCAATTTGCGAGGTAGCCATTTTTCCTCCTTTTGGATCGTTCACATCGCATGTAAACGTCTAAAAACAATTGATTGATTAATTGCTAAGGTGTTTGAAAGTTGTTTGAGAGTTTGAGATGGGTTTTCGTCGAATAGGTCTTGCAATTCATTGTTTTTAAGCTTTTTTGTTCCTCCGTACACTTTTTTGTCATTGACATCGAACCATTTTTAAACCATTGAAAACAAAACTGACAATTGGGATATGATCGAAGAGCATCACCATAACCTTCTGAACGTGTTTGATTAAACAAAAAAAGTAATAACGCTCGAAAATGCAATTTGTTTAAATTGAAAACTTTTAGTTTACGTAGAGGACGGTCTATCGTATTCGAATCGTCTATCGAATTTAATCGTTACATATTCCCCCATTTCTTTACAATTTTTACCTGTAGAAGTCGCCTATCAAAATTAACGCAAACACCTAATATTTTGATCGTTTACAAAAAATGCACACTTTTGTTGCCCATTTCGCGCCCTTCCGACCGCCATCTTACCGAATCGAAATGGGCTCTCAACTATTAGTTGCAACATGGTTCGGCTGATCAGCAACAAAAACGTACAAAGCATTGCATTACAGAGCGTTCGAGTTCCTGACAGAAGCGCCAACAATCTTCGGATAACATCATTTTTTCTGCACCGATTTATGTTAAGTATTCGAAAATACTTTGACATTCGCTGTTGAATATTTATGTTTACTTTAGATTGTAAATATGCGGACTCAGGTATGCCATTCAGATTCGTATTGTGGACTTATTACCCAAAATCCCATTTAATGAGTTAAGTCCCAGTGTGCTCTAAACCGATATCGATCGCAAAATTGATTTCATGATAAATTTAAGCAACTAATGACATTTAATCGCGAAATTTTGCATTGTGCTATATGTCAAAAAATTACGGAGAATTGAGGAAAATAGAACACATTTTTTGAAATTTATTTAATGTGATATAACACACCTTGAAAAACAAAACTCCATTCGAATTGACGTTATAAGTTATATCAGTCACTCAAATATTTATTTATTTCTGTTTACCCTTTTCCGGCAACAACATTAATTGCGATAAATTTAAAAATTTCAACCACAATCGTTTACGTCGGAGGACATTACTTTATAGTCGTTTTTTTTTATTGTTTCCATTCTAGAGACAGAAAGAGCAGATATGTTAAACAATTCACTGATGGTCATAAAAATTGGCGGCGCATTAGCTTTTATCAAATTGTTATTAAATTCAATTTCGTAAGCGTTACCAAGAGAGAGAGAGAGAGAGGGAGAAATGATTTTCAAATACTTTAAATTATATATACTTTTCTTCACATGCTCATCTTGAAAATCGATCTCCTATTTTCAACATTTCATATACAATTTGTTGCATTTCTTTAACATTTAACGATTTAATGATGACAAATTGCTCAGCATAATATGTCTGCATAGGGCAATAATCATTATCACTATTATCATAATTATGCCTTCATTGATAATAAAAAGAGGAGGAGAAAATACCACATACTCAATCACAGCATGATACAGACATTAATACCATGTATAGATGACAAACGTTAACATGTACAGATAACAATAGCAATAAACGCCACAATGCGTGCATGTATACATTACTACAAAATCTATATAAAAGCATTGTTATATACACAAACAGAATGATATAAACATGTGCCGCTGTCCCGTGTGCCACAGGTAATACTTGCCATTTGCCAGAATATTTACCCATTTTATTTATAACATATGGAAATTTGAGCTGCAGATTTAACGATAGAATGTAAACTTGCGTAACGTTGCTTACATTTGATTGACTGTTGCGTTAGGTAGCTTCCTCTAAAGGATCCTCCTCTTCGTGCTTCATTTTCAATATTCATTTGAGAAAAGTACATATATAGTGGTATAGAATTCTTAATGAACACCTTTAGAGTCTCGCAATTTTGGTACCATTGAACCTGCAAAGCCACACACATCACAGATTGTGTAAGAGGTGACTCCTCATAGATACTTAAGCCATTGAGCAGTTCTTATAGAACACAATAATTACATCTTGTTTCTATATAAAGGCATATTTTTGAAGTGCGTATTTATGGGGTAACAGGACCAAAACGCAACCTTATGTAGTACAAGTTTAATGCATGTATAGAGCAGGATCGAAAAATAGGGTCAATTTCCATCACCGCACATTAAAACTTCGACTTTTCTGCCCTATAAAGGACAAATTTTTGAGAAAATCCTTATACAGTGCAGGAGTCAACAAATAGGTCGAGGTGGTCGAGATCTTAAATTACTATTGTGATCTAATTTTTATCATGAAGCATTGAAAATTATATCTTTTTGTCATATGAACTTCAGTTTTCGTCTAATGAGAGCGAAATCAAAATTAGCCATAGCCGGTCCAAAGTTTTCGCACCAATTTCGAGTCCGAAATACTATTACTTAGCGACTTTTGTTGAGAAATTTTGAACATTGGAATTTTTTCAACCTTTTTCAATAGCGTTCGTCCTTGGGTCAAAACATGTCAGTGTAATAAATGTCATCAAGCCATCTCAAAAATTGCGGTACCTTGAACACAAATTTTCATGAACAGACATCTGACGGACGGGCGAACAGACAGGCTTAAATCGATTTAGAAAAGTATTCTGAACCGATTGGTAATAAAAGGTGGGTCTATCTTAAGCATTTCTGCGTAAGACTGCGCAGACTTAATATATCCTGTATCCCCAAGTGGTGTAGGGTACAAAAAAATGCATTTTCGATAGGGAGATGGCCGCAGCTTAGCGGGTGTATGCGTAACGGGTAAGTAGATTACGCCAAAAGTAAACTCTACCGCAGTTGAGATTTGAATGCATGAACAATGGCTTGGTATGCGCGATTCTTACCGAGTCGGCTTCTCATGTGCAAATTGTGCCGTAGGCGTATCCTTTTACTGATTTAGTTTTTTTCAATACCAAACTTCATGCAAGAGCTTATAGCATTTTTTGATAAATTTGAAGCCATACTTTTTGCGGCCAGGAGTATGTTTACCGCAGACACGAAGTCGATTTAGAATTTAGTGTTTTGTCAAAATAAATATACTCTGATCCGTTGATGATTGATCCGCGAAAAAATCCATCTAGTGTACGAAATAAGTGAAAATTCTCAAATAGTAAAAGCGTTAGAAACAGCAACTCATGGTTGCTATCCCTTATAAGAAAGCGGGTTTGAACAAAACATCTAGAACTTTAAAGAGACCCGCTCGTAGATAAAATCGAGGAAACAGGATTCCGTTCCTATTTTCCAGTTCCAGATCAAGTGCTACAATTTTTGACATAACTATGGCATCGTTGAACTCAACACAGTACATACGAGGGACAATGGTTCAGTAGAAGAAGCGCTAATAGGGAAGAAAAAAATGGAAAATACTACAGTGGTCTGATGTGATTTACATCAAACATATATTGTTTTCTATATTATAAAATGCGATTTTGTCATTGCAACGAACAGACTGCGAGTTCCAAGCTTGCATATATTTCCATTTCAATTACCTGATAGTCAAAATATCATCGTTAAAAAAAAAATATATGTACCTCTGGATTCCTTTGCTGTGTACAGATTACAAGACACAAAATAAGAGTGAGTTGAAAAGAAAGTAACACAAAAGGAAAGGAAAGGATAAATAGGTGAGAAAAGCATGATACCATAACTTGGCAAGGATGCAAAGAGAGTTAGACAATTTATGACATTTGCATCGAAGTCTTGCTACTCCCATCATTATTGCATCGTCATTATTTACGCATTATCTTTTTCTTTCGATTACCATTTTTTGAGTTTTCCTTGTTGCCTTCTTCTCCGTAAAAGTTTTTTCTCTCTTTTTTATCTCTTTCGTTTTTGCCTATTTTCCTTCTTCTTTGACTTCCTCTTTTAGTTTTGATAAATTCACACACGCGCACGCACACATGCACGCACATATACATTGGCGTACGGTGCATAATGTATAGATGTTTTTTATTGTTTACGGCATAAACCGTTCTTTCTCGAACGTACAGAGCGATACCATAAGCATAAGTAATAGCAGCAACTTGTGAAAGTGGAAAACCATGCACAAAATATATTTATATTTTATTTCTATATAAACGGATATGTCTTTGAGTACATAATCAGCATTTGCTAGTGTAAGTTAACACAAAACGAACAATAATGCAGATGCGCTAGTATGCTATGCTTTCATCTATTATATGCAAACATGTTTTCTGTATTTCATTCTTGATTGCATAAATTTAAAAATTCTTTAATTTCGCTCCCTTATTTATATTATTATTATTATACCCGTCACTGAAGGATAATTAGGGATATATTCATTTTGTCAAAACGTTTCCCTAATTTGAAATTGGAATTGACCTAAACTTTTCAAAGGACATGCCTACACCGCCCACATGCCTATCCAACAAAAACTTTTATTTCGAAAATAGAAGAAACCGACTGCGCCCACTCCATATTACAGAACAAAACTCCTTATATAGGAAACTTTGTACCTTTGTTTCCTTTGTCTCTTTTAGGGTAGCGGTAATGGATACAATGTAATGCTTCGGTATGGAAAATCCCTTATTAAACACCAAATTCCCCCAATTAATGTGCGGTTATTATCTGATCTCATCTCAAAGAACTGGTTTGAAGGGAGAGTGGTTCTACTCTACACCACACGCGGTACAAAGTATATTAACTTTTTTCGGATGTAAGTAATAAGTAATAGAAGTACTTAAGAAAGAGAGACCTTTTATTATATCGCTCGAGTCAAAATAATTTTCTGAATCGATTTAAATATGTCTGTAATCCTGTTTGTCTGTCCATCTGACGCCTGCTCATGCATTCGTGTGTTGAACAGGCAGGTCGCAATTTTTAAAGTTTTTTAACCAAGTTTGGTATATTGACATCTTTTGGTCCGAGGATTAGCCTCATCGGACCATTTTTACGATCTCGCGCCACACTTTATGAAAAAAAATGGCAATTTTAAAATTGCTCGAAAAAATCCGAATAGGTAAGTGAGATCCGATGAGCCAATGTTTTAAGTCCCCTTCTATATCATTATTCTTATGAGAGGCAAACTTTCGTATTGAAATTTCTAACGTTATTTCTAAATGAGAATTTTAACTATGAACTATAAAATAGAGTAGACGTGGTCAATCTTTTCCATTTTTGTACACGAACGCTACAGCATCGCCCATACAATATGCGTTTACATTTTCGTACATTTATTTGCTATAGTTTGTGAATAATGAGAAAAAAACCGAACACCAAAAACGAAGTTATTGGTGCTAGTTTTGATGCACAGCTACAGTTAGTATAGTAAAAAGCTATCAGTAAAACCTAACTTTATTACTAAAGCCCTTTTTTATCACCGCCAAAATCGCCTCAAATCTGCCCTGCCCAGATATATAACATACTAAATCAGTTATACAAAATTTTATGGAATTTATTCAAGTGAAGATTTTTGATAGAGTTTAAAGAACCTCTATCCTTACCCTTACAATTAATTTTGTGTTCTACGTAAGTATTTGATAGTGATTAGACATATGCATGATAAATCCTGGACAGAATACAAAAATCAGGTTCTTCGGAAGGTGTCTTTTGGCCTTTTAGTCGCTTAAATTTTTTTATCATACACTTTATAGATTATAACGCTTCATTACCAAGGTATACATACACTATATGGTAAATAGCAAGAATAGATTTCTTTTTTAATTTTTCATAACCTCAAGTATGACTTCTTTTTTTTATTTATGATTGTGTTTTCCATTTTTGTTGAGCTTTTTTCCATCATTTTCTTATTCTTTGAAGATAGCGCATCTTGTGGGCTACGTGCAGTGGGCTAACTTCACGCGAGTAAAGTTAGATTATCGAAAAAATGGGGCACGAGATTTACCTCGAAGCGCAACTTTTATGCCTAACATTTGCTATAAGTGTACAGTACAAAAGCGCTTCTACCAAAAGTTCTGCGCGTAGAAAAAAAGCAAGGAGACAGACATGCTTATCAGAAATATATATATATATTTTGTATTTGATTACTGCACTGCAAAAGGCGAAAACGCATATCATTACAGAAAATTGAGACAAGGTTCTATTACGTAATTGGAAAGGTATACTAAAGTTAGTTGGGCGGTTTATATCAATACAATCTTTAAGGGAGATAAGTTGTTCATGTCGATGTTGTGTATGTCGATTTTTATTCTGAATTTCATTTCTCTTTCGATCAATGGTTTTTAACATTAATTTTAATTTTTGATAACAAATTTCGCATTATAAATAAAACTTAGAGTAGTACAGTTACGGTACATTTTTTATAATCAGCATCGAAACATGAAGATATAATCATTTCATCAAATTATTTGCAACACCCATACGGTAACCAGCGGTAACTCCTCCAAAGCATAGATATTCTTGACAAGAGTATATTAAATTGGGAATCGATTCTGCCTGCATGTTCGCATGCCTGTCTGTATGTCGTAAACATTCTATCGGGATCAAAAAGTAAGGTATCAAGTTTAAATTTGGTAAAAGCACTAAAAGTTTATGCACACAGCTTAGTATTGAAAATGGATCAAAAATCGTTCGAAGAACACGTCTACAATGTAACATAAAACGCGAAGACGTCTGTTTTCAATAGCGAAAAACATATCTACAAAACTATAAAAAGAGACTACGACATCCACGGAAATGGAATAACTCGCTCGCATCCATCCGATATTATAGGTTATTAATATTCCATAATATTTTTTTTTTCAAGCTAACAATTCGGCCACAGTCGGATATAATTTTCATTTACTTTGCGTTCAATTCTGCACACTTATGTTAACGTTAAGTGTTCTCTTTAGATTCGCGCAGAGTCAAACACGACGTTTGTGAAGCCCGAAGAGGCAGTGCAGGATATTATTATTAACTAATTGGGATATTTTGCATTGCGCTTGGATTCAGAAATCTAAATAATGTGAAAAGTTTTCTTTGAGAGCATTTGTGTTAAAACAACCTGAGAAGAGAGCAATTGTTTATATATATATATATATATATATATATATATATATATATATACATGTAATACATGTAATAACAAGCCCAGTCACATTTAATACAATTTTTATAAAATGGCAGTTACAATAAAGGTTTTGTTTTGAACTAAGAATAACATATCGTTCATGTCGGTGATAATTCATCTCCGTTTCTCGCTCTTTGTTATGCAATGTACACTTTTGTCTTTAGCTACCTTCCTGCACAACAATGCATGGCATATGTTTTCTATCTATTTATATTTATATCAAACAAGATCGAAAGCGTAAGCCACTTAAAAGATAGAAAGCGTAAAGTAACGAAATAAACAAACAAGAAAATTATATTCGGCTATGGTCGAATCTTTTGTATGCGCTGATTTTTTCAAATTTTTAGAGTTCGATTTATTGTACTTTATAATTGATGAGCAAGACAATGAAATAACTTTTTCTTTTTTTTTGAGTTGTTGACGTGTTCTTTTACCGATCTGACCCATTTTCAACATCAACTTGCTTGCAAGAACTTTCAAAGGTTTCGCCGAAGTTGAAATTGACCGCTTACCGGGGGAATATTTCCTATGGACATTGAACAGACGGACGCCGGATAGACGAGTGTGACGTACTGACTAATCAAGAATACAAATACTTTATGGGATTGTTTGAGTGTCACGAACGTTTTCACAAAATGAATATACATCTGATCCATCGGTGACGGGTATAAGAAGTAGTTTAGTTGCATAACTAAATCAAAGTTTGTCATCATGCATCATGTACGTTGCTCGCCATTTCTTCGCTTTTATTGTCTTGCATTGTATTCTAGTGTAGCAACAGCAACCAACATACAGTTTTGTAGATTAAATTTACATATGTATATAAATAAAAATTGGGCACTTCATCTATTCCAACTCATCTACGAACAAATATTTCGCTTGATAACTAGCATGAAAGCAAAAAATTCCTCCTACATTCAAGAAGTCGTCTTCCCAAGAATTTATTAAATGGCAATTGTTTAAGTGTCAATATAGATGAGAAAATACGCACGTGTGTTACATTGTATTGTACATTCATATACGAAAAATAAAAATTACGTTTATGTATGATGTCCCAAAATTTACGCAAGGTTAGAATTTGCCGCCATTTATGCGGATAAGAAAGCAGTTGACAGCTGACAGTTTCGGGTTAGTAAAAATGAGGCATTACAGAGAGATATAGAGCAACGCGTTTTCATTGTTAAACAATATTTCAAAAATAATAAAAGTTTGCTTGTACTTCCTCGAAAACGGGGTTTGCCAAGCAGTGACTGTTACTGGTGCTCGACATCGCGCAGTGATAACCCAATTCTTTCTGCCTAAATTGGATGATATTGGCGCGAACGATATATGTTTTCAACAGGACACATGCACATGCTATACATCCCATGAAACAATTCAATTACTGTTTGAGACATGCCTCGTCGTTTCCTCTCACGTTTCAGTCATCAGAATTTCGATAAAAGAGTCAGCAAAGTCACGGAGACCACTTTCCCGATTTGTTATTCCACACATAATCCTATCCTATGTACACTAAGATGCAATAAAAAAATTGCAACGGAAAAAAAAGTCTGTGCTTACTTAATTCAAACATTTTGGTACACCCTATCCAAATATCTATACAAGTTTGCATAAATGTATGTATACATGCATTTCCATACTTTTATATATGTTTTTTTGATGGAATTGTCGAAAAAGGAAATCATTATCAGTCTGAAGCACTTTAATTGAAAAGGTAATTTTTGTTGAAAAATGCGCGTTTACAGCGCATTAGCAAACTGTAATGAAAAAGATACAAATTATTTTCCAATCACACCATATCGAATACATTTATATGGGGATTAGATGAGAAATCACTCAAGTTGAAAACCGCCTTTAGGCCACACGCAATTCATCGATATAATCTATATGCTGAGTCTACTTGATCTGTTTCGATATTATTATTATTATTATCATTATTATTATTTTATTACTATTATTTATTACTATTCTTTACCCTATTTATTTCAACAATTCAAGTTTAAAATGTTTAAAATTCTCATGTCGTATTAAAGGATTTTCTCTGCACCTCGTCCTCTGTTTGCGTACGGTGGCAATTTAATCTCCAGTTGTTTTCATAATAAGTACAACTCTTACTTCTTACTTTTCCTTTTGCCTTTAGTTCGTTTATTGTCCCTGTCAAAAAATTAATAATGACGTCAATTGTGTTTTGGTTTTCTTCACATTCGGTATACGCGTGAACATTTTCATTCAATGTTGACTGGATTGTTTGCTTTTTAGATAAATGTTTGCTTTTGGCTGGCAACCATAATCTCTACTAATACTAATTTTGCGCTAAAATTTACTTAACTTTATAAAATATATTCATAGAGAAGCGATTCGCTCCCCATCTATTTTAGTCGCTTTATAATAAAAATGATCAAAAAGCCTGCTACAGTTAACGACTTAATGGGAAATCCCAATAGCGCGCTATTTGCAAGATGAAAAGTTAGTCAAAAAAAAATGATTATAAGTCCACCATTGGGAATTTTATTACATTTGCCAAATGCTTGTAATGTATAGAATTGGGGACGCAATGAAGTATACATGTATATAATTTTAATTGTTGTGAATAACGGAACCAATTTAGCCAAGTCTCTCTCTGCTTTTCTGTCAATCTGTTTGTTGTTTGACAGAAGCACACATTTAACTTCAAATTGCTTGCTTTCGTTAAAGTGTTAAGTTAAAGTGTAAACCCGATCGCATCACGGACAAGCAAAAGTTAGTGATGTTTTTGCAGCTTGTTTTGCCGCGTTATAAAGCTTTTGAAAAAAAATTAAATTGTGACACACTATAAAATTGAGAGGGCATGGTCAATTTCTTCCATTTTTGTAGAAGTAATACAATATCGCTCATATCATTATTTAAATTGTTGTAGATTTATCTGCTGTAGTTAATGCATGTAGTAAGCAAAAAACCAAGTTTTTATTCACTTTGACAGCGTTGTCCTCATTTCACGGAGCACTGTAACCGGGTTCTTCGGCCGATTTTGCCCGTTCTCAATACCAATCTGCGTACAACGGCTTCCAATATTTCTGCCTAATTTGAAGTGGACAGGAGAATGTTTACAACAGACATTACACAGACGGAGAGATGGATAGACGGGCATGCTTAAATCAATTCAGAATTTAAAGCTGATCAAGAATATATAATATAAATAAATAGTAATATATATTTTATGATGATGAACAGTTGAGCATAGCGAATATACATCATATACGATGGTTTTTTTTTATGACACCATATATATAGGGGATCTCATAAAAGCAAGACGACGATCTGGTTTATTATATATATGAAAGGAACTGAAAAATCGTTGACATGTAAATTAAGTTTGCTAAATTCGAAGCATGGTGATTGACGTTCTGAATATTTTCCAATGTAAGGGCTTTCATAAAAATTATACATTTTCATAAAATAATGTGTGATTACGCATGTACATAAATTTTAATAATGTATAATTTTTAGTGTGTTATTTAGAAAATGAGTGAATGACTGCATAAAGTGAAGTGGTGTAGGATATCTAAAGATCGGCTTGGTCAGACTACAGCATTCTTGCTTGTTTTTATTTACTTATACGCTATATGTATATACATAAAATGATAGTCATGCCATTAATAAGAAAATATTAAGCGATTTTCATATAGTTCCTTGATATCTTCTTCTCTCCTTCGCTCTTACTACGCTCACTCAATTCCATATGTATACATTATTATCTATAAGGTAGCGAAAGTAGATCTTTTTCTTCGCCTATCAAAATGTCGGCAAGAATCTTTTGATTTCTGTGTACGACAACATAACATTATTTGACATTATTTGCGGTTTGGATCAGATAAAATGTACAGAAGAGTATATTTTACAAAAGCAAATAAACACACACATATGTAACAGACATGCCAACTACTTACTGTCTGCGAAATTTCAATAAATTATTAGTCTATCATGTGGAGAAACAAGAATTTTCTGATTGTGCGAAAAACTATTGAAAATATTTTTGCAAAGCATAAAAATTACTGTACACATGTCTGTACGTGTTGTGTGGTGTGCAAACATAGCAAAAAAAAGAAAGAAAATCAAACACAAGACAAAAAGAAAATTGAAAGAAAGGCATCGTCGCATTTATAATAAGAAGATTTAAACCCTTTAGTTCTCCATGTACACGTCTGCTGTTTGTTTATTCGTTTGCTTTATTATTGTTAAAAAATTTTTATATAAATAAATATAATATACATGACGACTGTAGTCCTTTCACAACAACAAGACCATTTTTTTTTTATTTTTAGTACATTTTGAAAGTAATCTTCAAAGTTTTTCTCTACGATAAGCTGATTAAGCTTAGACTACGATCCAAAGAGATGCGTAGTATGAAGATCGTCATTTTTCTTGTAACACCTGAAAAAAAACACCAAAGGCTAGCAAGGATTTTTCACTTGTTATTTTCTTTTTCTATTAGACCCGGTCACTGAGTCGATGTCTCCTAGAGGGTGGCAGTCGCGAATGATTATAAATAGTGGGAGAAGGCAAGAGGAGAGGAAAGGCAAGTATATGGAGATAGGGACCATTGCGGTTACGTTGTTCCAAATAAGGCGGCGAGCCTAAAGAAAGATGAGTTGAAAGGTAGTACGTCAGACAAATCTCTTGCATTTCCGTAGAGAGTTTGCTATGCATGCGTTACATGTTAAAACATATATATTAATAATATGCTCGGAAGTGTCAAGCATAAAATATTTTTATTTCGAAGTAGTTTGATACGTCTTTGCGCGCTCTGCTTGTGGTTCAGGTGAAATGCTCTAACATTCATATATTGAGATATAAAGTTTAAGAAATAAGTTTCAAAATGGGCGTGGTCGTGCAACTGCTAACTCATTTACAATAAAAGAACTACGAAATAAATGTAATTCTTCAAGATTGTGCTATGAATTTAAAAGGGCTCTGCAGAGCGTATTATATTTTGGGTTTCGCAAAGCGAAACGAGCGCTATTTTTATAAATTTTTTTAAGAAAACGATTCGTAAATTGGCTCAACCACTTGTTATTTCGGCCCGCAAGTTATAAAATATATTATGGAAACGGTTCTTGATGATCAATATTTCAAATAATTTTAATAATTAATAATTTTTTCCTAAAGAGACCACTTTTAACAGCAAAGCATTCACGATCACTCCAATTCACTCCATATTCTTACTGTAGATATTAATCGTAAAGTCCTCTTTGTAATTTGCAGGGAAACGTATAACAAACTCTGTAAAATACATTTTTTCTTGGTTAGAGTGACGTGGTGACACCATCTAACCATACACGTGTGCTGTTATATCTTCCCACAGTCGAAATTTGCTAAGAAAAATTATGAACAATATTAAAAATTTAAATGGTTCCAATTCAATCCTGTGGACAAATCTCAAAAGTGACAATGTCACGAATACGTTCAAAGTAATTAAAAAGTTAAAATATTTTTAAATTATAAAATCTATTTATTGTTCCAAATCGAATTCGTTGCACAATTATACCAACATTTTTTCCAATGTTCAAATCAATTCTTATAGTCGACTTGCGGAATGGCCTTCAAAGCTTTCTGTGTATCTCTTCAATCGAGTTAAAACGTTATCCCCGGAATGAACTTTGGAATTTAGGAAATAGCCAGAAGTTATATGGGACTAAATCAGGTTAATGCGGCGGTTGTGGAATGAAGAACCAATCCCCTGTAAGATGGCACCTTATCGATATTCGCGCGGTTGATTGGTTGTTTCCAGGTCGTATGCGTGGTCCCAAGTCTCAAGCCCTGCCATAATACGTTTCATGGCCGATTAATAGTTAGATACCATCTCTTCACAGATTTTAACGCCTCGCTTTTTTTGAAAGAAATTGAGCGTTTTTGGTAGTAAATGAGGTTTGACGCAGTTCGGGGTCAAAAATATCTTTTAAAATGTTTGTGACTTATCTGTTTGAAATGCCAACGGCGTCAGCAAGGCCCCTAATTGTTAATCGACGGTTTTCGAGCATCGAACCTTTGATTTGTTTGACGTGACTTTCATCAGGTTGATGGTCGTAGGTTGTACTCATCGTCTTCAACCCATTTCCGGCTTCCTTTGAATCGTTTCTACCGCTTGTAAGCATTTCTTTCCGACAAAGTCTGCTCTCTAAACCTTCTCTTCAATATCCTAATCGTTTTTACATAAGAAATTTCATTTCGCAAACAAAATTTAATGCAACTTCTTTGCTCAACAAAAATCACATTTAATAAAATTCTTGTTTCCGATTTTTTGTGTGGTACAAAACCAAGCGCAACTAAAGTACTAATGACATTTATCACATGAAATTAATCACAGATGTCTGTTACAGTGCTGGCAATTCATAACAAAAACATTTCTCATATTCGATATATCCGCGCCATTTAACTTCAATATTGGTCTTACTTTTTGAACCCAGTATACTTGCCTGCTCTATTCAAAACAGTTTGAAGGTATTTATAAACTAGTTGAGACTTGCTTTGTGCAAATGATTTATTGAAATATGAGTACATTTTTTTTGCTTTACTGGAACTATCCCCTGATATTTGATCTTGTTCCCCTTGCAAATTGCTCGAATTCTGCCATTTAATCATGGAAGAGTAGCCATAGTAAACATCTTCTACTTAATGCTGTAATTATAACGCAGCAAAGATCTAGATATATATACCGTATACTTTATTTGCCAAATCGATTAACTTCACTTTGTGATTTTTTTAAATGGTAATATCAGAGCACTTGTACGGATATTAATGCTATTACGTTCGTATATTCGAAACAAATTTCTGTAACAATATTTGTTAAAAAGACTAAATGACAAAATTTTTTTAGTCATTAAATAATAAATAATTTATTTCGAAAGCCAATCCTTATTCTAATGTGAATCGTGGTAAAAATATAGTTCAGACACTTCTTACAAAGCGCTCAAAAGTTAAATATATATGAAAATCGCTTTTCCTCGCTCCTAAGCACGCGGTGAAAGAAAGTGCAAACAAACAATCACTTGCTTACCTTTTAGTTTTAGAGAATTCGTCGATTCGGCAAATGAGACATTCATATATGTGCGTACAATGGGGGTTCAAAATCGTAAGCAGATGCGTTCAAATGTATCGAAATTGATTCTCTTCATCTATTTCCATCATAAAGCAATAACAATGGAACATTATTACCTGAGAAAGACTTACCTATGATGAGCACGCTTATAGGTTTAGGTTGTTCAAATTTTACTACAATTAATTTTTATGTCAAGTATATATTGTGAGACTGGTTTCGTTGTAAATTTTTGAAAAATTAGGCCTCTTTACAATGTAACGGTTTATTTTTCATAGATTATACCGTTATACGGAGAGGATTTGAAAAATTTGCGCATCCGATCCATATTTTTCACATCAATTTGTAATGTCGAAATGCTCTTGTTCATCGATTTTTGTTGAGACAAACTGAAAAATGAATTTTTTCTTACCTTTCAGACCTTTTCAAAAAAATTCCGATAATAGAATTCAACCTTGGGCCAAAATACATCAGCGTAGCAAATTTCCTAAAATGATGTCAAAATTCGGGACCTTTTGATAGATAGACAGATTGACAGAAGAACAGACAACCAGACAAAAAGATTCAACAAATGATTTTGAATCGATCGATATAATATAAAATGCGTCCACTTTAAGAGTATTTGTGTACCATATATGGTGTAGGGTATAAAGACATAGGATGTCCAAGTTTTAAACAAGGTTATGTTAACTTTCGATTAAAAGGCAGAGTATATCAGTTTGGTCTCGTCATTGGAACACTCTTAAAAATATTCTTCAAACAGCCCATGATGTATGTATGTATACTTCAGACATGAGAGATTCTGAATTGATGTACTTATACTCGTCTAACCTTCAGTGCACTCAGTCATTACAATAAATGTACAATATAAAATAATTTCGTCTATCTATTAAGTTACCGTACATCGTTTTCATAATTTCATAACATTGACTGACAAGCATTGAAGTTAAGTGAAGATACGCTCCATGGTGAACATAGCTTTCTCACTAATTTTTCTATACATTACCCCGGGTTTATTAAAGATTTTCATTAATAAATAAATAAGAAAATTATATTTGTTTGTTAGATAACTAGAAACCTAAGTTAAAAGCTGTAATGAAAATCGATCACTTTTTATGAACATACGTGCTTGCCGGTGAGGTGATAAAAATCACGATTCTATTCTAACATTCTAATGAAAGCTTGCAACAGTCTCTTCTGTGATAACTTATAATATAAACAGATGTCTGTTAGTTTATGAGTTACTAATAATTACATATGGCTTCCATCCGATGTTATTACGCCCTTGAGTATATGAGGGAACTTTTCAAATTTTGTCAGCAAGAAGTGAAAAGGCAGGAAAACCGAGAAATCTATTATATATAAAAACATGTGATTGCACGAGAATTGTTTTCCGATGATTTTCGGCCTAAGAAAGAAAAAAAATATATTTTTTTTTAAATTTATTTTCATTAATTTTTGTACAAAGATTTTTCAAAACCTTAAAAATACGCTTGAATTTACACAGTAAGATCATTATTTGTTCCTAATTAATAGTTGCTCAGAGCTAGACCTGAAGAATACGATGAGTGGTGCAACAATTATAACTTCACCGTATACAGCAATCTGGTCATTAAAGGCCCTTACGATCTGGTGCATTTGCGTCAAAATGAGCGATGATTTTTCTAACCCTAATTCGACTCTCGTACAAGGCCATTTGGTGAAAATGAACTATGTTTTTCTCAGTGGTCCCAGTTTTGGGTTACTCTGAATGTTCATCGTCATCCAAGTTGATACGACCCCTGTTAACTTTTGAAAATTTCACCGCGGTGATTAAATGTGTAAGAGACCCGTAAAGACCGCACACTCAACTCTTATGAAATTGTTGGTTACCTTCCGAAGATAAACGACCAAATTAATGGCATTCCAATACTCAAATGCTTCGTTTTTACAAAGAGACACTAAAAAGGGCAACCGTACATCTAAAGTGTCTTATATTTTGATGAGTTCTTGGCACAAGCAAAAGCATATTCTTGAACTTTTGCGAACAAGTGTTGCCACCTTTGTGTTTAGCTCGGGAACTTTATCAGACATCCTACATACATCCTATGAAGCTATTAGACCGAATATATCAAAATTAAGATTCTTGCCGATTACCCGATAGTGATTATAACATTTATACAGATCGATAGACGTACATGTCAGGTCGGCGTCAGAAATAAAACATGTGACAAATTAAGAAGACGTAAATATTTACCTAATTTTCTTAGATCAGCCTACGATGGATGAGAAGAGAAGGTGTTCTTTAACTTGTCGAGTTATAGCCTCTGTATCAAAAGATTAATATCTCAGGTTTGCCAATATTGGTAGATGGAAGACGTCCTATTATAAATTATATAACAAAGTGAATATATTCTCGGGTCATAGACGTGAGCAACGAAACAGAAAATGGTTTTAAATATTTTCATGAAAATTATTTTTAATATCCTCATAACACAACATTAATGTAAAATTTTGGATAATATTTTTAATTCGCAGTATAAATTGATGTTTGTGTAACTTTCTTTTATCAAATAATTTAATATTTGAAAAGCAATGTTTTTTTTAATTTTTTTTTTAAACATTGATCATTGAAAGATCTCATGTAATCTTAAAGAGTGTAAAGCAAAAGAAATTCATTTGTTATACTCGCTATTGCAATAATGCAGCGAGCTAGTTCTAACATATCTTTGTTGTCGTCAAAAGGGGCCTCTTTAAGTTACAATTTTCATAGATGTATCTCTCGTACGAATTAGGCCCAAAGTTAGCCAAGATTGGGACCAAAAACGGAAAGTTCGCTAAATTATTAATTGAAGGTCCACAAGCTAAAATTTAAAAATGGCCACAGTTCTCTCCCTCCATTTTGTCTCTCGCCACCCCCTAACGTCTATTTCTTTTTCTCCTTCTAAAGCAAGTTAAAAGTTTTGGAAGCTCCGGAATAAGTTAAAATGCTATAGTGTAGTATAATACTTTACACAACTTCATCTAATACAAATCTTCGCAAAAGTTCTAGCTCCAGCTAATACTACCCGACCGGGCATGCATCTCTCATGTTACATTTAGACTCTATCAATCTATCTTCACTTCTTTCTTCTTGATCATCGTCGTGCCTATGCCCATATAGAGAATATACCCTAAACTATGTACGGTTATATTAAAAGTATATATAAAAATAAAATATCAAAAATTATACCTTTCTATTACATAAAGATTTATTTCTTATGAGAAAAATTATATCGGAACGCATCCGAAAAATGCACATGTATAGTCTAAACTTAAGTCGAATGACTTTCTTGACCAACTTTCATCATAAAGTAAAACAAATTAGACATTGTTGCGATGAGGAATATTTAATATGGCAAATTCTTTTCATGCATATATGCCGAACACATAAATATATGGACAAGTAGAAGAAGGCGGACGGACATATAGACAGACATTCTTAAATCGTTTTAGAAAATTAGTCTGAATTGATAGGTACCAAAAACCTTGTCCTTCACCGATGACCTTGTCACAAGTCCGTTTGGTGTCGCAAGCGATGGAGAATATGAGCGGCAACCAGCGGTGTCAAATCTTTTTGTTAATATTTTCTATATAAAAAAAAGATCGCATGTATATTTTTGAGTAAGTTCTTCAGTACGAAGAAATCTAATGAACTGCATATATGTACATATTTTTGATTAAATCTATTTGAAGGCTTACGAGACACATATTGTATAATACATTTAAGAAATAAAATCCCGACAAGATTTTTAGAATTTCGATGTACTTTCAATAATAAGTTGTGAACAATAAAAACGATACTTGATGTGATGAGGTTTCGAAGCTATCTATTACTATTAAGCATACATCTGACTGAGCTTCAATTTCAAAAACGCGATTATTTCGCTAACGATATTATTAATTGTTGATCCACAACTTTTGTGGATTTTGTACACAATTTCAATATTGTTGTAGCCTGTTGCTTGGTACAGTTAGACGCGTTGAAACTGAACTGAACTGAACTGAACTGAACCAAACTGAACTGAATTGAAACAAATTAGGATATATGTATATGCGGTATATGCGGAATTAGTTATATTAACCTAAATTATAGCAAGCTATGAAATTTGTATGTATTGTATGTACCTTTAAGTTGATGCATACTTAAGGCATTCATTCCAAAGTGATTAGACGTTCTTTTATTTTTCGATCTAATTTCCTTCAAAACCGCTAAACTAGTTCTTTATGTTAATTTATGATATAGTATCCCGTGCTTGTAAAATATTTTTTAACTTTAAATATGTTTCGCGTATGTGCTGAGAAGTGTACTGAAGCCATTAACGCGTTCGTTATACGCCATTGGGCAAATAAAACAGTTAGAGCCATTAAAATGGGCTCCATATGTCTGCTGGCATATGACTATGACATAGATATTAATTTATACATATGTACATACACATATATATTTGTATATATGTGTAAATAAATAGATGTACATAATCGTAAGCATGTGCGTACGAGCAAGTGCTTGTGTGTTATGTATAAGGAATGACGGAATTTATTAAAATAAATGCGATTCATTTATATAAAGCAAATGCAGTATATTGCGAAAACTAAGGGTAATAACAACATGTCTGAATGTCAAATGAAGGGTTTATGAAATGATAATTTATTTATTGACTTTCGATCTTCACATATCTGTTTTTTTAACATGTATTGACATTAAAAAAAGTGTATAAATATATTTTTTTAAATTTTTTTTGTTTTTCTGCTTGTTTTGATTTTCTAATAGTTGAAATTGGAGCTAATTATCTCTATTATATATAAAACACGGAAACAACCGAGAAAAGAGAAAAAAAGCATTAATTAATGTGTTGCTTTTACTTATTCTTTCCTTTCCTTTTTTTTTTTTTTTTTTTCTTTTCTAATAACATTTGTTCAGTGATGTTTCCGTTTGATGGCAACATCCTGTCGCCTAAATGCCATTATCGCTACTGTTGTTAACTTTTATACTGTTTGCATTACTTACAGCAGATAATACGAGCTTAAGTATTAACAATGACGCCATATTCTTTATATATACATAGCTATTTACATATGTGTTCGGCCTTATGCAAATACTCACAAATATGTTCGCGAATGTGTAAATACAATATGACAGCACGCGTAAATGTTAAAAGTAACCCATATGCAGACTCATGCACATACGCAAAAGAATATTTAAATCACTTAAGCATATATCTAACAAGAGATATGATATCGTATATAGCTTTCGCAACACACTTACGTATAGTTACGTATATATCACGTAGATGCGGTCAAATTTATGATATGCTTGCCTGATTCTAAAACTAGAGCTGCGAAAATGGATTATTTTTGCATACGCATATACGTTGTCGCATCTATATAATGCGTTATGTTCGCATATTAGTGGAATCGTTTCAACACATCTATAAATTACACAGACACATTCATAAAGTCTGCAAACAATACCACACTTATTTGTATTTGTTATTGGAGAACACATAATATGTAAATACTCTTGATAGCCCGTCTGCTACCCTTTGATTCTTCTTTATATCATTTGTCGATTGTCGTTTTCGTCAAAATGTTCAAAGTTATAAAAATTTTACTTACCAACTCTAATCTTGCGCAAAAGTTATCCTGCTTTAATACAATCCCAGCATGAGTTCATTCTTTCAGATGCAGATGTAGAACAAGGGCATGGAGTACAATTCGCATTAGGCAACATACTTCATCCCAACTCCATTGCCAAAAACGCAGACGCAAACAAGAAGAATACTATAGAACCGAAAAAGCTTTGGCCATAAAAATTACGGGACGATGTTATCTTAAACAATCCGCGACTCTTGTAGTGATCTCTCTGACAACTGTTAAGATTTGTAAGAGATAGCGCCGTTTATATTCTGTACTGTTCTCGATCTATTGACAGATAGAGGAACAGGTTTCATTCATGTTTTATAACCGTGCACGTTGCTGGAAGAAGGCTATGCGAGATACACCAGAAGAGGAAAACATATTTATTGCTCTAGCTTTAGTAGCTTTTGGTGAAGTGTTCATGTAGGTAGGTAGGTTGATGAAAATAGAGGAAAAGTCACTTAAAGTCACGTTTGTGCCTACGGCCAGAAGAACACTGTTTGAACGAAAAGGTTGATTTTCCAATAATTTTTGACTCGAAAATGCCCAACTTTTTTAATAAATTGTATTGGAAATAGCTTGTCGAACCTCCCCAACATATTTCACTACAAAAGGTTATTTCTAACCCTTTGCAATCCCAACTTTTTTTTTGTCTACCACTAGCTCGTTAATTAGTTGTCCAAAGTGGCTTAAAAATGATCTCAATAAAAAGCATATAAGAAAATTATAATCGACTTTGACGGAACATTCTATAGCCATTACCTTTTTCTTAGAATAAAACCGGCAAATAGTTACTGCTGCTGCTTATGAGTAATGAACACTAACAACCTTTCTTCCAATTCTTGGATGGTATAAAACTCCCAATCGATTTCAGCATATCCGGGTATCTTTTTGTGAGGCTGTGTGTTTATCCGTTGGCTCGTCAATGTAATGTCTACGGTGAACATACTCCTGGTTGCAAAGATTAAAATGTTGGACATTGAAAATAATCTCAAAAGCAAAAAAATTTGTATTTTGCTTATTATTCATTAACTGCAGCAATAAAATTCTGCATATTTTATTTTTATATAAAAAGGTGATGGGTACAAAAGATTCCGCTAACTCTGCACATACTGAGTTGTTTTCATTTGCGTGATATTTCTTTCAGTGAGGATATTTATCAAGTTGACGTCAACAAAATGAAATCAAATTTTTTTTTTACGGTTTTCGCTAAAGATGGTCAAGAACTGTTTTTAGTTGAAGTTGAAATCATTTGGGTTAGCCTGCCCCTTTCTTCTACTACTACTACGACGAATTGATTAAGATAAATTTGCTGGCGGTAAACGTATTCAATTTGTTTTCATCCTACACCAATTACGATAAAGGCCTAATAAAAAGGAAGTGCAGATGTAAGCAGCGTACAACACGATTTGATGTCCAACTTTCATGAAGTAAAACTGATTCTGAATCGAGTTAAGTTCATCCGTCCATCCCTCGGTCTGCGTGCGATTGCTGCTTTAAAAATTTCAACGAAATTTGATCCATTAAGATTCGTTAACCCAACCCGAATGTTATTAAAAGTCAATTGTATCCAACCATTTTTATGAGCGCTGCCCTATAAAAGCATCCATACTTTGAAAGGAGTGTTATATGAAAAAAATTCGCGATCGATTATATTTGCACACAAAATCAGGGCAAAATAGTATTCTGGTAGACTGAAGAAATGTGAAAAATCTATATGTAATCCAGCTATTTTTTGTACCCTCTCTTATGTAAGCCTTCTTAAAAAAGGTAGGTCTTGTATGTTAGTGCGGCCTAATTTGTAGGATTTGATGGTGACAATTGGTCCGGAATGATAATTTGAAATTTAAATTAATTGTAGTAAGGGTGAAATACAGTGGTCTGGTTGAAGCCTTTATATGCCAGAAAAGTAAAATTTTTGATACCTTATTATAAGAAAATACAAGAAAAAAAAAAGTCTTTGACGAAAAAAGTTAAGTTTACCGCATATCGATCAGGATGGTTCAGGTTTCCGATGTTGCCTCTGCATATAACACTTCTTCAAAAAGATATCTTTATACTACAATTTACATGTAAAACGACGATTCACATTTAATTCGTTATAATTAAAGTAGTACATCAAAATTATACGAAACGTTGAGTGTTTGTGGAACAAAAGTAATTTGACCTTAATATGTCATATCGACAATAGTTTTGTGTTCCTCTAGTCGCATTACTGTTCTTCTGGTCATGCGTTGAAATGGTTTGGCATTCGATCTTCAACCCTTTTGTTTTGCTTTGGCTGCAATAAGTAAGTGGGAACTTTGTTTACGAGACAATTGTATCACATTCACATACACAAGTAAGAAACATGTTTCTTGAAAAGTTTGATTTTATTCGTCAACGTAGTGTTCTCCTCGATATGATACAATTAGTCCCACGGTTCTCTAAACTTTCGGGAACTCTTATAAAGAACATTTTGTCGAAATTCTTAAAACACACCTCAGTAGCCATAATTATTTCAACATATGTAGCCTTCGACTTATGGATTGGTGCTTTTGTTCCACTATGGGAAAAGGGGATGACCATTATGCCGTCAGCTTCGTCATATCATACTTTGGACATGTTCATAATTTGTCTCCAACCTTAAATTAGTTGTTAGTCCTTCGGCCATTTAGTAACCGTAAGCGATGTTTTCGTCAGTGATTGTAGTTTTTGAACATATCGATGGGTATTATCATTTAAACTAATGCGGCCAACTTTTAATTCAGCTACCCAAAGTCGTCTTTAATTGTAGACCTACTGCCTTCCATACACCAATTCTTAGTAAAAATACTCACATCAGC
This sequence comes from Glossina austeni, assembly GCA_000688735.1. Classification (NCBI taxonomy): domain Eukaryota; kingdom Metazoa; phylum Arthropoda; class Insecta; order Diptera; family Glossinidae; genus Glossina; species Glossina austeni. The sequence goes on from KK502580.1 coordinate 265,058, forward strand.
AAATGCGTTTTGAATAAGCCTGAAATTTTGGTGAACGTTTATCAACGCATGCAAAAATGTATGATAAAAAATTCATGAACTTTTCTGAGCAAATGCTGCCATCTTCGTGTTCAGTGCATATATACATATGTATATATAATCATAATCACCATTTTCGTTGAAAAACGAAAAGTCATAACATTCCTGTTAAGATAAGCAACGTGCTATCGATGAACAACTATTCTGAAATCTAACCCATACAAATGAAAAAACTGCACTGTTAATGTATGGATACGTACGCGCCTTTACATATATGTATATGATTTTACTTGACTTCAGATGGTATCTACTACAAGCAGAAAGTGAAAATATATAAACAGGTAATTGTTTGTTAAATAGAAACTTACGAGCGGCTCGACGCAGCTGTTACTTATTAGAAAATTATTTAAGAGAAAACCTTTGCTAGCAACTGCGTTTTTTCATTCATCATTTCGTTCGTTACGAGCGAAGTTTAACTTCAAGTTTAATGGATTGATTCAGCAAAGAGCAATCAGGATCCGATCAACAGGCATAACTAGATTAACCTACAATCCGAAATTAATGAAGTATTAGCTGTTTCCATGTATTTTGGCCAGCGACTTCTACAAGTAAAAATAATAAAGAAATGGGAAATACAGTGTACAGGGGAGTGTACATAACGGTTGAATTCGGTTGAATTTTGACCTTCCTTTGCATAAAATAACAGTTTTCCATTTAGTCTCATTGATTTATGCAGCGCACGCCGACGCTAATCATGAAACGCTAAAAATTCTTCCTCTTCCAAATTCATTCATTGCTTATTTGAAGAAATCTGCTACCAAAGCCCACCAAACACGTTCACAGACTTATGATGATGCTGTCACAATTGTCTGTTTTGGTTTTAACGGTTTAAAAGTGGCGACACGAATTAACTGAAAATGCCATTTTTGGCCACTTGTTGCAACAGTTGCCCAGATACATTCTTGCAGTTCGAATGGGAAGAAGTGCCACAGGCAGCGTACTCACTAAAAGTGGCCTCCTGATTACCACTTGTTCAGATCCGTGTAGCATGGCTTGGCTGGCACGCGAGTGCCCAAGTTTGAACCAAACCAAATTAATATTTTCGGCATGACATCCCCCATCGGCATGGCATTGCCAAAACCATTGTAAAATGCTGTAGCAAATGATGGAAACTATTTTTGTACCAATTTTCCACAGTAAATGGCTTTCTCAAGTGAAGAAAAAATGGTCAAAATACATGGAAACAGCTAATATATATATATATATATATATATATATATATATATATATATATAATGTAAAATAAGTAAGTGATATCCTATAGCCATCTCATTACATTCGTGAAAATGTTTAAAAAACTTAACAACATTAAATGCAAGCATTTGTGAGATCGTTCCCTGCAACAGCGAAAACCACATTCGCTTAGAATGGTTAAGAAATGCGGAAACTTTTATAGACAATAATAATAATTTTGAAGAATATACTGTTAAAGCGCTCTTTAGAGAAAGTATACATAATATCTGTTTATGCAAATTTGGTTAGACCAGTCTAAGCAAAATTTCAGCAAACTCTAATAAGTAATATGAAATAAAAGGGATTGAAAATAATTTAACATTTTAGTTTTTCAAGTCACGTAGTAGGACATCATTGCGAATATATTATAAAAGTATCGCATGTTTAATATGGAAGGAAACATTCTTTTAGTAAAATGCTGATAGCACTTTAATCCAGATGAGATGCAAAAAAGCACATATATAGATGGTTAGACATGCTGGCGTCTTTTATAACACAATTTATTGAACAGGCTACACTTTGACAAAATACTACACACTACCGATGGTATGGTCAACAGAATGAGATAAAGTGGTTACGTCTATGTGGCTCAATTTAATGAATAAAAGCCACAACCACATTTAGCAATCTGCACATAACCTTATACATACCTATGCGTAGTCCTTGGCATTTATCAAAGCAGCTTTCGAGCTATTTAGAATTAACTACCTTTAATAGAAAAGCAAAAAAAAAAAAAAAAAGAAAAAAAGACGTTGGAAACCATAAACATTTCAGAAGAGGAAAACCAGACTATTCAGATTAACAGCTTAGCAAAAAAAAACAAATAAGAAAGTTGCATTTCGCTGTCGTCGATTTTCCCATAGCCGCCACCATTAAAAATCTTTGGAGCCTCACGCTATTATTGTCATAAAAAAGCAAGTGCGGTAAAATTTATTTTCCACCTTTTAGTTCACTAGAAGATATTGTTAAAAAAAGTTAATCCACTATTAGAATTAACACACACCTAACTGTTCGCATTTTACTCCCCTAACCTTTTTATATGATACCCATATGGGTGGTATTTTAAAAAAAAAAATGTATTCACCAGGCCGTGGTGCCCATCGTAATGCATTTTTGTGTAGATAATATATCTCCTTTTGAAGCTTTTCCAGAACAGTTTTAAGCATTCTATCTTGTTTACCTTACGATTGATAAGCATAAACCATCATAAAAGTGAATGCGAAATGAAGTGGAGATAAGTTGATCTTTTGTGAACTTGCGGGCGATACGGCCGACTTTTTTTCCATTTTTTCACATAAATAGTAGAGTTTTGAGCAAAACAAATTTCGAAGATTTCAGCCTTATACCTTTCATAATTTCTGAGTAATGAGAAAAAACCCATAACTTTTTGTTTAGAAAAACGGACTTGCGTTCAGTTTACGCTGCACTACGGGCTTTTGCTGTGACCAATTTTGCCCATTTTCAAAACCATCCCCGGTGCAGAAATTTTCAATATGTCTACAAAATTTGAAGTCGATACTGCATTTTTACGGCCAGGACAGTGTCGACAACACATACCGTACAGACACACGGACGGACAGATATGGCTTTATCAATTCACAATTTCAAGCTGTTCAATAATATATATACTTTATACGGTCTCCGAAGCTTCCTTTTGGGTGTTGCAAACATTACGACAAAATGAGTATACCCCCATCGTTCAACGGTGGATATAAAAATATTTCAAATAACTCTGCAAAGTTACCGAAAAAAATGCACTCAGTTTAGCAAAAAAAAACAGATAATTTATTTATGTGTGTTTTTTTCTACGTTAACAGAAAACAAAAAGCACTCGATTATAAAGAAAATTGAAGCTCTACTACACACTGCGAAGCTTAATTATTTGTGTGGACATGATTCGGTTAATAGTTTCTTGGTGATGACGTTGCATACTCTCAAACGTCTGCAGTGAAAATTTTCATATCAAGAAATATGAGAATATATATTTTATTATTAAAAGAAATTATATTGTAGTTTGGTTGGTAGTGTTTGTAGTTATCTTTATCTAGTTTACATATTTTATTTATATATTTTTTAAATTGATTTGCTGGCACATATATATGTGATACATTCTGTCCAATTTTCCATACCTTATATGAATTATTCCATGCTGCTTCTATGCATATTATGCTCTCATTATATTGTTTATACTGCAAAACTGATTACATGCCGAAGTATTATAATCGGAAAGTAAAAAATAATTCAAATTGCATAAACGAGGATTAAGGACACGTTTTTAATAATTTATTCATTTATGTAATTATTTAGTTCTGGAATATAAACAATATAATAATAATAATAATAATAATGTAATGTGAACAGAAGCAGCGTGGAATAACTTGTATATGATATGGAAAATTGGATAGAATGAATATATCAGATAAGTAGGTGCCAGCGAATAAATTTAAAAAATATATAAATAAAATATTTGAACTGGATAAAGATAACTAAACTAATTTCTTTTAATAATAAAAAATATTTTCATATTTCTTGATATGAAAATTTTCACTGCAAACGTTTGAGAGGATGCGACGTCATTATCAAGAAACTATTAGCAGAATCCATGTCCATACGATGGGATGAGAGAATGAGAATGAAAGAAAAGCGTACAAACGGCTGCTAGCCAACAACATTACCACTGTTCACATCGTTGATAACAGATGCAGCAAGAGTGTCCCTAAAAATCTCCTAATCTCAATTTTGGGCAAAACGTTGGAGCATCTGTTTGTTCCGTTGTCTCTAATATTATTTGATGATTGAGCAAGCATAACACCCAATCTGATACAATTCTCAGAAAATCAAATTATTTACATTACGTCCTTATTGAAAACACGGAAATGATCGTTTTTTTTTTTTTTTTCTTTTCTTTTTTTCTGTGCACGCGTAGTAAGTTTGCTTCAAATGTTCTACGGTATGCTACGTGTGATGTATTTAATACATATATATATAAAAAAATAAAATATTTATCCTTAACAGTTGAAATCTCATGTGTATACTTTTATCTGAAAAGTGCTTATGACCCCGTGACCTATAATGCACCACCAAGGTTACTTACATGCAATGTTTAGTTTGTGTGTTCTTTTTTGTGTTTGTGTTTCATGTTCTCTTTCGCAATAGGGTAACAGTTTTATTTGTATTATTTTTTGGCGATTTTTATACATTTTACGATTATGATTTTTTGTAATAATAACCAATAATTTCAGGCTCTTTTATTTAATAACATAAATACACGTTTGAGTGCATAATTATTGCAGCGTGATTGGATGGCAAAATGCATTAATTCGCACACTCTAGCGCTATTTTTGGTCTAAAAATAATGGCAAAATGTGTGAGTGCGATTTAAATGAATGTAAAACATTTAGAAAGGATTACAATACTTAGCGATAATGGAAAATCTAAAACCAATAATTAATCTTTTGCCTTAAGCTAGAAAACAAGAAGAATACCTATTAAATGCTGTTACAGTTACATAGTGTAATCCAAAAATTAGCTCATAGAATTCAAAATATGGGGGTTTCCCGCGTTCGCTGTCAAACTCAATTTATTTGTAGTCGACGTGTCAACGCATCAATAATACTCGCTGCTTATTCAAATTCTTTCGTCAAAGTTGGCTTTTAAAATTTATCGCTATTCCGATAACATATAGACTAGCCATATAGAGCCATGTGCAAAAATTCGATATATTTCATAACGCTTCGATTATGCTATTGACAAAAAGCAAGAGCAAGGGCAAGAACATAACAAGATATTCCGGTTCAACATAAAAATTTTAACCAATTCGTGGAGCAAATGTCGTGCAAACAAGCGTTACAAACGTATCAGACAAAATACGATCACAAGAAGTGAATTTACATGACTATCACGTCTGACTAACTTTTCAACATCTAAGCAGCACTTGGTTAAGCCGGCTGGTCAAAATCGTAGAAGATACGTAGTTAGGCATACTAAAATTGACTGATTGACGCACAATTTATGTTAACAGAGCTATTGGGCAGATTTACATTTGTGTTCAAAGGAAACGTTTCTAATGGTAACAGTCAGCGACGGTTACTAATGCCGTGTTGGTCGGTTGATACGGAAACAAATTGGAAGAATTTCGCGTCAATTGTAACCAGTTTTAACAAAATCGTGCTTTAATAGCACATACTCACAAAATAGTCGTGTTATTGCAAAAACGGTCTCGTCTCGTCAATCAATCCTAACAATGAGTGTTAGTTTTTCATAATACCTAAAAAACCTAAAATCAAAAGAAGAAAACTTTCGGTTCTATCCAATAGTGTTCGCGCTTTGATCAAAGCACGTCCATATACCAAATTTCGTTGAATAAGAAAATTCATGGAAAGACATCAAACAGACAGACGGATGGGTGCAGAACCGGGCAGACATATATAAGTTGATTCAAAGGCATTTTCTGATTCATATGATATAACAAAACGCCGAGCCATTCCAGGTCATTTTGTGTATTGCACACATTCGCACAAATTCAATATACGCTTAGAGGGATATACGATAAGAGGGAAAGCGTGTAAAAAATGAAAATTGCAAAGAATGTATAGAGAGTCAATCATTTAAAAACATAATCGGACAACAATTTAAAAGTTGCACGAACATCTATCAACCCGCGTTAGCATTCCCGTCGCATAACGGCCTGGCGGTAAAATATTCCACACCCTTCCCAAGACAATAAAGAATTTTTCAATTATTCTTCGTGTTAAACATCGATATAATTCGTAAATAAATTTTTACCAAAGAACCCGTTTCAGTAGGTTTACTTTATCCACAAATGTGCATTAAAGAATTGATAAAGCGTACGCAACGAAGATCGGCTTCGCAGATTCTGAATCGATTTACTTGTATCGATCCGCTTACCCGTCTGTCTCTCCGTCCACCTGTTTATCTCTTTATTTATTTAGTTTGTTTATTGAGTTACGCCAACTCTAAGTCAACTCTAAGCCGTCAAAATTATACCTGTATCGTAGCGTAGCTTTAGTTGGAATTCTTTACATTTACACGCTTGTATTGCAGCCTTAGAGTGCGACGTATGCTTATCGCTATAAAAATATGAAAGAAGTGTTTAAGTTTAATTTAGAAACTTTTTTCACAAAACTAGGTACGAATTCGACAAGAAGTGTTTTTGTTTAAACGTAATAGTAAAGCAAAAATATATATCTATGTAGTGAAATATGAAAAGTATGACATAAACTAAACAGAATTTTCCATTTATCTGCCTGAGCAGTAATAAATTATTTATTTTATTTGCATCAAATTAAAAAATCTTTACAAGTCTGTTGTTTTGTTGCATTTACAAGTACGTGTAAACGCATCGGTATGCGAAGGTACGAAGGTGTGTTTTTAAAGTTTTCCTTTATATTATTATAATATATATATCTGTTCGACAACGCAACGCAGTCAATTGCTTGTGTGCTCATATTGTTTTCCTATATGGAAGCGAGAGAATTAATTTACTAATATTAGATTTATATTCTGAAAGCCATATTTTAATTAAATTTTCTACAAATTAAAGTTTTACAAATTATTGGCTTCTATCTTCACTTCTTCTATCAAATTTTACAAACCCATTGCCAGTGTTAGCAACTCTTGCTCATTAACTTGGCTTGTACGGCGCAAAGTGGTTTCAAGCAATTTGTAGTCGTACATGAATACATGCTTGTGAATACAGGCATAGGTTGTGTTCTTCTTTATCATTTATAGAAACGAAAACTATAAAACATTTAACTCAATAAAATTAATTTAAATGCACCAGAAAATTCTATGTAAAGAAAACAGAAAATAGCTGCAAAATGATCAAATACTTAACGGGCATATATTATGTAACGGATTCATGATGTACATGAGACATGGTATAGAAGGCCGGAGACTTTTGAACATACATTATAGATCCATTCAATAATTGAGTTTATTCTATTTACTACTTCGGTAATATGCGCAAATATGGCCCCGTAGAGAAGTAAGAAAAATTGAAAATATATTCCCAAATAGTTATCTTAACCTATTAAAATCATAACAACGTTTATCACCTTTTGAAAATGGAATCACTGTAAAAAGTTTTAACAGATATTAAATTAAATATATAGTTCAGTTATAATTATAGTTTTTATATCCTAAACCATCTTTGGTACAAGAGTATATTAAGTTTGTCCAGATGTGTAGAACAACGAGAAGAACTTGAGAAAAACCTATCTTTTTTTATACGGATCGGTTCAGAATAATTTTCTGCTTGTCCGTCCATCTATCTTATCTCTCCGACCGTCTTGTATTCTTTTGTTCAACCAGCAAGTCGTAATTTTTGAGATATTTTGACGAAATTTGGTACACCGATGTGATTGGTCGAAGAACTTTCCATATAATGCCTTTTTATATAAATACTCGCAGGGTGGTGTAGGATATTTAATCCCACTATAATAGTTTTACTTATTTTTACTTTTGCAAAGTGATCGCATTTTTTGTAAAATTTTGTGACACATATCCATAAATTCATTAATTTTTCTTGTTAATTTTGCTTTGCATTACTTGCATTTATATACTTTTTAGGAGAGAAATTTTTTTACTATGGCGAAGAGTTTTCTTTCTTATAGAAAAACGTGTATTGACCTAAAATATTGAACTTGCAATAGATGGCAGGCTTCTTAAAAAGAACAGGCAGATTTAACGAGCAAAACAGCAAATTCGATGTACGGAGATATACACATAATAGAACGCACGCCATCGTAGCGCATGCCTCTTCATTGATTAGCTTCGCTTTAGTGCCAACGACACACAGAGTAGTCAATAGTTTAAGCTATTGTGAACATACAAACGCTTACAACAGCAAATAATCTTGCACGATGGGAATAAATAGAAAGCCTTTTTTATACTTTCTCCCCACCCCAGTATACGGTATGAATTCTGGTAAATTTTTTTTTATGTTCACGCTCTACACCACCTGCCATACACGGTATATATTTTTTTTTTGATCGTAGTGGCATCGCCCTGCCAACTAGCCAAAGCCATCCCAGAACAGTGTTCGCATTACCTCGATATGGGCCCTTATGGACTCTCAGTCTTCCCTTTATTATCCTATATCCCTCGTCCACGCCTGAGATTACGAGCTTAGATATCGTTCTCGTGTGGCTTTACATCAAAGCATGTCTTACACAAAACCGGCCACACGCCTGTCTGCGTGTCCGTCTGTCGGACGTCTGATGTCTGTCCATATAAAATTTGGTTCAAACTATAGGTCGCCGTTTGGGCCGCTGACATGTTTTGACCGAAAAGCGAACGCTATTGAAAATGGTTGGAGTCGGTTCACTTTTGCGATCACATATAACGATTTATTTTCAAAAATTGTTAGATGAAAAATTTGCAATTTTGAAAATTTTTCCAGACACTCGATGTCTTATAGTATTGCGAGATTCTAAATTGGTACGAAAAACTTGGTGTAATAATTTGAAACCCGTCTTCGTATGACCGTACGAACGAAAATTGAATCCTTTTATGATAAGAAGGTCTAATTTTCAATATTTGATGGTGAAAATTGGTTCATAATATTCACAAAAAATCAATGTGCCTGAGTTTGGACTACGTAGGATACCAGCGCATATAAGGATTGTCACGGAAAGTAACCCCTTATATGCCAAAAAGGACTAATTGTTAATTGTTGTTATGATGACAATTTGCTCATAATAGTAATTTGACGTAAAAATTAAGCGGACCAAATTTAAAACACGTGAGTCTCTTTTTGAAGCCCGCTGCATATAAAATTTCTCATGAATAGTAAACCCTACAGAAAAGGGCGTCATTTTTTCATATTTGAGAATGAAAACTGGCCCATAGTAGCAAATTAACCAAAAAAGAATTATAGAAAAGTATATAGAAAATTCGGACTCTAACCTATACAAGGACTATCACGAACAGCAAGCTCTTATATGGAGAGAAAGTACACTTTCTAGTTTCGAATGACGGAAATTGAAAAATAATAAATTTTTCAGGAAGTAAATTAAATTTGCTAAAGTTGGATCGTGTCATATTATGTTTTGAGCATTCTCCAATATGCGGGCTTTTATTAAATGGGGCCTTCGCATAAAAATAATACGTAATTTTTGGTGTCGTATTTCCAAAACGAGTAAATAATTGTGTTAGACAAAGTTATACGGTATCTAATTGTCGGCCTTGCCCGACTAGGTGGTTTTTGTATAGAAACATAATACGCAAGCTCAAGATCGAAAATGCACATTTTCAGCTCAATTAATTTTAATTTACAAAATTTATTTAAACTGAAATTTAAGGAATTTCTGCAATAATAAATTTGAAAATATGAATGGGAGACGGGAGGTGTGCGATTTCTAGAGCAAACGACAAAGAGGACAATGTATATTTTTATTCTCTGAATGAGTTGACAGTTCCCGGCCAAAATTCTCCTCAACTTGATATATATTAGCTTAGGGCTATATATTCTAAGACAATTTTATTTACTTGATATTAGAATTGTTGGTCATTTATTATTCAATTTTAGATAAAAACCTTACCACACATGGCCTACTAACTGCTTCATCGAAATGGACTGGACTTTGTCTATAAGACAAGTTGCGCCTGAGTTGAATTCAAGTTTCCATTGACTTTTAAGGTCTAGCTTCATCGTAATGTGTGGCGCCAGTAGAATGAACTTCGCATTTAATAGCCAACTTTTGCTAATATAACTGCACATCACCTAAGTTTGCGATTGACCCAGACTCACTAATAAGAAGAGCCGAACTTTACCCTCACGAATGATTTTATAATTAAATCAATACGTATTCGAGTTATACTCAGACTCGAGTCTTTGTGTGACATACACACCAAAATGATTTTGAGAACTTCGAGTTGTTGTTAAAGGAACGTAATCGATAAATTTTGTGTCTGGACTGTCTTCCTTGCAATTAGAATATCCTTGTCATTCTTTAGGGTTCTTAATGTTCTTGGCACGAAAACATTGTAAGAAACCTACGCCGATTTAATTTTTTTCTCAAGATGTGCTATTAAACACTAATCGGGATCATTCTAATGACAGCCTTTGTTAATTGTTATTGACGGATGCATTTATTCTTTGTTGTAGGATGAGTTATGAAAACCTGAAATACTATTATAAAAGTCGTATTCTGAGCAAAATCGGAGAGACCTTGCAAGTCAAAAAGCATTTTCCTCCTAAAGCTTTCTTGGTTTTATTACTATTACTCCGGAGTAACGCTTGTGATGCAAAGTTACAAAAACTATAACAAGAAATTATTTCGTTTTCTCTTACGAATATTGACGTGAATGTCACAATATAATGTTAAAATATTTTAATATAATTCTGTTAATAATTTTCAAATTATAACGGGTTTGAAACTTTACGTAAATATTTATTGATTCATTGCATTGACTCACACTCGGATAAGTGCCGAAAGACTTCCTAAATATATGCTTAGAATACTTATAACTCTTTTTTAGATCACTGCAAACATCGTAAGCGGTTCGATTTTTGCAGGAATTCCGTAAATGTTTGCACCAAATATGAACCCATTTTATGCCGAACGTCGTAAGCTATTCACAAAAACTTTTCAATAGCCTTGCTTTTCGTTGAAAACTTTTCAAGTAAATATGTTTGCAAGCAGATTATATCCACCTTAAAGGTGAAGGGTGTAGGTTCCAGCAAAAATATATTCTACAAGTTTTTTTTTTTGTTTTTTGCTTAAATCTTTTAGAGTTTAAGCAACAGAAAGATTGATGGTCGCAAGAGCAAAGGGATAATACGGAATTGATTTAAAATCGTGAACTATTCTGTGTAAATTTTTATATATCCTTTGAAAAAAACCTCTAATACATATTGATGAGTGACATTTTAGACACTCTGTCGGTAGGCTTTATGATATTAGAATGTAGCCAAACGAAATGCCCGTCTATATGTCTCTCTGCAGTCGCTTCGAATGACCAAGCGATAGAACTTTAAAACTCTTTAAATATAAATTTGGTAAAGTTCGACACTTTTGTGCATAAGTTATCATTTCACAACATTTCGAAATTAAAGTAATGTGACCAGGCGCAACCCCTAAGTTTTGCAAAGAGCAAAAAGACAGAGAAGAAACGGAGCCGTCTGGGTCTCTGTTCATAAATCAATGGATGAGGTATACGTATACATATACGTTTTATGAAAATGTATTTAGTAGATAGGCCCATTTTCCAGCGTTTTTATGTAGTTAGAGAAATTCAACGTTCATCGTTTGAAGAGCAATAACAACAACAATAGCAAGAGCACGCAATACTACTCTATTAAATAACCGTTACATCTGATTGCAATATAACAATTTAACAAAATACCAAAACGTATGTTCTGATTGTTGTTGTTGTTGTTGTTGTTGTTGTTGTTGTTGTTGTTGTTGTTGTTGCTGGTTTCGTCATGATATCGGAGTATTACTATAAATAAATTAAATTAAATCAAGCACGTATGACAAATTGTCATCCACAGAGAAACCCATCATACTCGGCATCGCAGGCAAACTTAAAGAACCTGAATTAAACGAAATAGAAAATAAGTATTCAGTCAGGAGAGGGGTGTAATGTGTATTTGCGTATGAGTGTGTACATGTGTGTTGAAGGGTATGCAACACATACATATTTCAATATTAAAACAGTATTGTACAACATTTAATATGATGATGATAAATAAATCGTCTATTTCACAGCGAATTAGTCAGGGATCATAAAAAACGTAGAGAAGAGGGAAAAACAGGTATAGAGAGGAGCTAAAGTAACGCATTGCACTATGGATGCCTTATAGCGGGGATTTCGTTAATTCTTTGGTTTGCGAATTGAGAGCTATTACAATCGAAAACCTCCCATCCCTTTCCATCAGCCATCGGGAATTTGCATTATTCAAATTCATACTTGCTAATCATAAAAACCAACGACAACAACTTAGAGAATTACTCTTCTAATGTAGATAGCGATAGATCGGTAATAAGTAAAATATTTATACAAATAATGAGCGGTCTCGGTCCGGCGGCATGCTGGCTGGCGCATAAACGCCTTGAATCATGGTCACGCATGGCCAAAGAACGCGTCGGCGCTGTTAGACGTGTTACTTTAAATCGCAACTCGGAAGATTTACCTTCAACATCGGCTAGCGTCAATGATAACGACACAATGGCCACAATGGACACAAGTGCGCCGCCGATTTTAACTAAACAACCAGCTCTACCCATGACACCACCACCATCGGCCTCGTCCATAACATCGACTACCAGCGATATTGATAGCGCGACTGATAGTTGCGATTTGCAAGCCGACATGGAACAGGTGGTTAAATTATATAAATTATTTGTTTAAAGCGTTTTTCAATACTTCAATATTTTTCATTTACGCACTCTTTCTTTTGATATATATATTTACAGGAGATTAATTTCGCTAAAGAATCGCAGCCTGTACAACCAGCTTCCCAGACGAGCTCGATGCACACGGTAAACGCTGACGTTTTACGAGGACATACGGAGGTTTTGCACAGTCCTTTGCATTTACATCATCAAAATCGTTCGTTCACTCCTAGGCTACAACGCACACCTTCCGTTTCCAGCCAAAGTAGTGTCGAGAGCGCTCCATCTAGGCAATCGGTAAGTTTTACCTCTCAAGGACCTAACTAGAAAGTTAAATAATGTTTTATTCTGCTGTTTATATAAATTCTCAGTGCCATCGGGGCTCTTCTCCTCAGATACGCACATTCGGTCCCGATGGGCGCAGTTCCTTACCTACCGAACCGATATTTCCCTATTATGTAAGACTATCTTATCTTCCATTTCAAAGATCAATAGATTTCAATCAATCAATTTTTCTTTTTTTTTTATTTGCTCTTCTTACAGTTATCACGTACTTCCAGTCCTATGCGTACAATATCTTTGGATGCCCGTACTGCTAATCAAGTGGCTACAGAAATAAGTGAAATGCGTAATCCGAGTACATCTCAAAATAATTTGCCAAGCTGCTCCATTAATAATATAAGTTCTCCTCATTGTTCGAAAATAGTAGGAGGACGTTGCATTTCGCCTCTATTAATACCACCTCGTTTGCCAGCCAACGTTGATCCCGCTTTAGGGCCAGCTTCACCTCTTGGAGCTATACAACCCGATCTGTACAAAGGCCCCGATGGCCCAATATATCTAAATGCGCCCGAAACCAGTCCAGCGCTGGGCAGACTCCACTTGCGCATTAAATATGATTATCATCTATTTGATCTAACCGTGCATTTGATTGAAGGTAAGCCCTAAGCAAACGCATTTCGAAATTTTTGGAAAATATTTTTACTATTTACGATTTTTAGCGCACAATCTGTGTCCCATCGAGGAAGGAGGTTTTCGCGACCCTTATGTTCGTTTATTTCTAGAGCCCGAAGTAGACAAACGTAAACGCCAAACTATAATACATCGCGGCCAAAATAACCCCTATTTTGATCAGCATTTCAAATTCCCCGTCTCACGAGATCAGTTGCATGGCAAAGAATTAATTTTGCAACTATTGGACTACGATCGCTATTCGCACAATGATGTTATAGGCGAAGTGAGAATACGCATTGACGAATTGGATGTAACAAAATCAATAGAGGTAAATAAGTTTTTTATGCTTAAAATATCGCAAGATAAAAGATAGTGATCTATTTCGCTTCAATCTAGATCTGGGGTGACTTATTGCGTACTAAAAAGCCGCCAGAAGATCGTCCAGAACTTTTATGTTCCTTAAACTATTTACCACAAGCTGAACGCTTAACAATAGTCATAATGAAAGCCAAAAATTTGGATACTGTACAAGAAACTTATGTTAAGGTACACAGACGGTTTTCTTAAATATTTTCCGAGTTATTTATTGAGAACGTGAAATATCTTTTTTTTTTAGATTTATTTAATACAAAATGGCAAGCGAGTGAAAAAGAAAAAAACCACTATCAGTCGTTCCGATGACGCCGCTAATCCAATATGGAACGAAGCGTTTACTTTTAATTTGCAATCATCCCTTCTAACGCATGCAGCTATCGAGGTAGAGTAATAAATAAAAATTATGTCTTCTACACTTTTAGACAAAAAAGTGTAGGAGAAAACTGAAATGATGATGAATGTATTCACACAAGGTATTCACAAGGTATTGTTTGTTAAGATCTAAAAAAAAAATGCAAGTTAAACGGTGCAATCGAACAAAAGCGTTATTAAATAACCTACGCCACCAAATGTCAATAAAATATTATTAATTAAATTAAAATCTTTGAAAATTTTTTACATTGATCCAAAATATGCCAATTCTATAACGGCCTGAATGCCAATTTTCTTCTGAGCTTTCTCAGGCTCAGCAATGTCTTCGGCTTGAAAAGGACAATATATTTGATCTATATTCCCTACCGTTAATTTTTTCGGTAAAACCCTACTTTGAATTAATTTTCATTAAAAATAAAGCCTTTTTTCGAAGGTGTTACTACTCAAGCGATATCTTATATGGAGTGGGGCCAAGAAATAGACCAATTGTGCTTTAAATTAAGTCCATATAATTTTTTTATTTAATTACTATCATGAACACATTTTCATCACAAAAAGGTTAACAATTAGGGCATTTCCATAGATTCTGGCATGGAGGCAGGATTCATGAGAATCCTTATATGCGGTAGTATCCAAAAAATAGACCTACGTGGTCCAACTTCGGTAAGATAGATTTTTTTGTCAATTTATTACTATGAAACAATTTCCGTAGAAATGGTTATATGAGAGAAGGTTGAAAACCGTCTTGCGTTTCAGTGAAATGCTCGAAAAAGTATTGAATACGAAAACGTTTTGCTTAATTACACTCTACACCTCTTGTGGTACAGGGTGTATTAAAATTGTGCGGACGTATGTAACACCTAGAAAGGCTAAAGAAAGGGATAAACTCACCATTTATTATACTGGTGGATCACTTTCTGAACGGATCTAAGCCTGTCTGCCTGTCTCTCCGTCGTATGCCTGACAACTGTCCATGTAATCTTTGTTTCAACCCACAGGTCGCAATTTTTGCGGTAATTAAATAGAATTTGGTGTACTAACGTGTTTCGATCCAAGGGCGAACGCCATTGAAATTGATCTGGATCGGTCCACTTTTCCGACCACTCCCCATATAACTCCCCTGAAGAGCCATTACATGGAAAAAATTGCAAATTTAAAAATTTCTTGACAAAAATCGCTCTGCAATAGTATTTCGGCATTCTAAATTGGTATGAAGACTTTGGACCAGCCGGTATACTTTTCTGAACTCGCTCTCATATAATGAAAACTGAAGTTCATGCGACAAAAAGGTATAATTTTCAATTCTTCATAATGAAAATTATATTATAATAGTAATTTAACGTAAAAAAAGTTAACCGCACCACATTTGGACCATCTCGGTCTATTCTTCGGATTCTACCCTACATAAGGAATTTCTCGAAAATGTACCCTTTATAGGGTAGAAAATAGTAATTTAAGGTAAAAAATTTACTGTGCTGAATTTTGAATACGTACCACAATTTTTGAACCTCTTCTTGCTGGGTACAACCCTTCCTACGGAACCTAAGCCTTTATTTGCAAAGAGGTTTAATTTTTAATATACAGTCCCGCAATAGTAAGTTCTTATAATAACAGGATATAATTTTTGTGTACTAGGGAAAAAATAAACGATTGTGTTAGAAATGTGGTGTAGGGTATTTAAACGTCGGCCTAGCCCGACTATAATGTTTTCACTTGTTTCTATATTGGCATTGCTACACGATTTCTTATTATTTACGTCCCTTCCAGTTTTTTAGAATTCTAATTAACGCAATTCGCATTGCTAGTTAATTTTTCTCTTACTCCACCTCCTCCGCGGCCCACCATAGCGCACATTCACTTAAGAACACAGGATAAGAAAAGTACATTACTTTTGCTTTGTCAAGGTTTCATACAGAGTGACGTCATATCAAGAGACCTTTAACAGAATTCTTGGCCATGCAAATAACGACAACGAAGCAGCAAGCAGTCAAAAGATTACCAATGAACAGCGCTGCCGCTCTTGTTGATAAGAGAGGACCATCAAATATCCCTGAAATTTTAATAGCTCTAATTTTAAACAATATGTTGAGACATTTTATTATTTAGTTGGCCCTAGCACTACCCATTCTATCGCATTCATTAAAACATACATATGTTTCTAGTGCGAGCACTTCAGACATACTAACCGTACAGGAATCAGTAGTCACGCCCATTTCAGTTTTTCTTTTCTTCGCTCTCTTATTGTCACAGCCTTTATTTACAATTTACAAGTGGAACGAAATGATTTTTTCGTTAATGTTTTGCTGGAAAAGAGTTTTTGTACCAACTCTATTTTATCCATTTATATATATGCATATAGCAGAGAAAGGAATGGATGAAGAAGGAAATTATTCAGATAGAGAAGCGAAGATATTATGATGCGATATCTCATGCTTGTCGATAATCCTCGGATTTGTTTAGATCTCTAGAGCATATACCATAGATGCAGTGCAAAGGCTACAGATAATATGAACAAAGTAAACTAATTGTAATATGAAAATCCGTCCTTCGCATCGGAGGTTAATAACTTTTTATATTATGAGGAGAGTTAAAAAAATAAAAAGAAGATCGTTTTCGAAATTTCAATCGTTTTTTTCTTTTTTATTTTGTATCCTCTGTTCTATTTTCAGATTTATGTGGTCACCACTGGGAGTGAAAACCAGGAGATTGGCAGCATTGGGTTGGGTGCTCAAGAGATTGGCACAGGTTGTCAACATTGGCATGATATGATTAACAATGCACGCAAACCGACAGCCATGTGGCATTTTATACGTTGAATGATAAAAAATGCACCAACAATATATATATATATATATATATATGTATATATATACTCTGTGTATATATCCAAATACTTTACAGAATGTAGGTATATATACACACATACATCATTGACCGAACAGAAAAAATTAAGCAAAAACCCAATAACATTAAACATATTTAATTACTTTTTAATTTCACTAATTTAGAGCGTAAGAGCTTAATTAAAAAGTTAAAAAAAAGTAATATATGTGATATATTTTGAAACTATATGAAAAAAAAAAATGCAGTTATAAATCGGCCACAAATTGGCATCAGGCTTTCGACACCTTTACAGTTTTGGAAATCAGACTAGAAATTTTGTGTCGTTTTTTTTTGTTTTTAAATTCAATAAAATTAATTGGAGTCATTAATATTTGAAAATTGTGTGCTCCAATATCAAAATAATTTTCATGAAGGAAAAGAGAACAGTGATTGTGTTCCCTTTGCACTAACTTCTCCTTATAAAGGTCCTGTTCATAGAACAACTACAACATTGTCAATAACTCGAGATGTAGGAAGTTATTGAGCCTCGTTGATGCCCCCACGTGCTCGACGTCAATTTCTTTTCAATTTTTCTTAAAAAAATGGCACAAAATGGTCATCCTTTAGAAACCGATAAATCCGAATTATGTCCAGCGCTCTCGCGTGCAAATGTAATTTTAGTTTTACATATTAATAACACTAATACAAGTAATAAAGAGCAATGATGACACTAAGGTAAAAAGGAAAAGCTGAAATATAATATGAAAAATAATGAAATGAAAAGAATATGAAAAAATAATTTCATATGATTTAAAGCCTAATAATTAATTATTGAAATGGAGTTTCATAATTTATGTCTCATCTTAAAGAAATTACTTTACTTTACATGTCATTGCTTTAGATGATATAATAACCGATTTAGTAATTCTGATCAATGTCGACAACAAGTATTACTATTAACGACAATATTTATAAGCAACAAAATGGAAACAAAATATTTCCTAGAAAGCCATATTTGAAGATAATTCTCAGTTAAATATAAGAAGTCGAACTTCTTTTTTCACTTGTACAAATTTCTAAAAAACAAACTTGTTCGAAGGTATCAATAGAACGTCGCGCAAAGATGAGCTTGTTAGGGAGTAATACACAACTCGTTTTCACTAAAGATAGGATCATTTTTTTAAATTAATATAAAGAAAGGAAAAAGTTTTGTTATGTTCGGGTTTTTTAATCGTTTAATTTTTATTTATTTTTTTTTTCTGCATATGAAAGTACAAGCTTTAATATACATAATGAATATTTTTTCAGATTTTTTAAAGAACAAAGTCGATTACGTAGAGCTCTAGCAAAACAACTCTTTTATTTTTTTTTATTATT
This sequence comes from Glossina austeni, assembly GCA_000688735.1. Lineage (NCBI taxonomy): Eukaryota > Metazoa > Arthropoda > Insecta > Diptera > Glossinidae > Glossina > Glossina austeni. The sequence goes on from KK502580.1 coordinate 283,633, forward strand.
TTTTGCTTGACATTTGCTAGCGTAGCGTTACAAGCGCATTTTTCTGAAAATCTCATACGATATCTAGTGAAAACCGGACCGACTGTTTAAAAAAATGTATAAAGTTATTTTGAAATTTTTTCTTATTTATATTTTTTGAAAAAAATCACTCGAAAAGCGGCCTTAGAATCAACAAGTTTTACTTTATCGAAAAAATTGACCGATGTTCACACACGCCGCAATAAAAGTCGAAAGCCGGCTGAAAAACATGATTGTGAAAAAAAAAGCTTAAAGTTTCCATAATACGGCTGAACTGACTGTTTCCGTTTTGACAATTGACATTTTCGATTCTTCATGAATGAATTTCGCCAACAAGTCCACCAAGGTATTGTTACGCAATAATCAATCGGTTTAATAAGATGATGTGATAATTTATTTACATTTGTTGTTGTATATCCGATATGCGGTAAAATAATATAGAAACGCGCAAGAATTAAGACTAATTAAGCTACACTTTAAGGAAACACAAATCAAATAAAATAAATATCTAAAGTAAATTAAAAGAAAAAAGTGAAAATATTTGAAAAGAAAAGTGATTAACGCTTAATTATATTTTTCACTATTCTCTTGAACCGACCGTTAACTTTAGTTATTACCACCTATATATTCTAATCTAAAAATAAAAAAAAAGTAATTGTTTTATATATATTTGTGAAAAATATTTACTACTTATATACAAAGTATTTAATAAACGCCAAAAAACGATATTAATAAGTTTACCAGATTAAGGGCATAATTACATAATTTAAGCTAGCTTTTAAACATTTCTTGGCACACATCGACGAGAAAGATACATTTAACTCAGACTCACTCGACTTTTCTAAGCGTCACCCTTAAGAAAGCAAAACCGTAACCAGTTCGCTTACTTTTACTCCGTTTGACAGTGAGAACAAAGAGAAAAAAAATGTCAACTGCAAAAGGCTTTTAGGAAAGGGTGTTTTCTTCTTTGACTTGAAAAAAGTTAAATAAAATATGTGTATGATTGACGAAGTCAACTCAAGCAAAAGTTTTTAAAATGATTAAGAGCTCTTTTCCAGTAATTACGAGCGAAACAGCATTACGTTGCATATTAATAAAAAGAATTTCATTATACATTCTTCGTACATTAGCATCTTTACTACCAAGTTGACAATTACAGTATACGCGCGCATAAAGGAAATACTTATAGCAACAAATTTAATAAATTTGCTTTTCGTCATTAATTATGACACGTACGTTGATTTGACATTGTCAAGTACTAGATTGTTTTTTTTTTTTTTTTTTGTTTTTAATCGAGGGATTTGAAATAGGTAAGCAAAAAAATAAAATGGGAAATTAAAGCTTGTATTATTTGTTGAATGAAACCCTTTCGTGCTCACTACTTTCATGCTTGCTTACTTGCTTTTATTATACTATTATTGTTACTCTTTTCTTTTTTTTCTAGTGCAGTAAATACGACAGTAAGCGCAATGTATTTCGAAAATATTAAACGGTAACATACGGTACTTGCAAGGCGCATGCAACAGGCACTATAATCGTAAATATATTTACGGACGGCAGGGCTCACGCTTAAATAGTTCGATCTGTGTATGCTGTGGCCACATAAGGTGCTTAACATACCACAACTGAAGAATATCATATACTTAACACATTGCCACCCGGTAGTGTTTTGCAAAAATTTACTATAAGACAGGCGATGTTTACTAAATATCGTTATCTCAGAAGCAATCAATAAATCAAGCTTCTCACCAAAATAAGTTTGCTCGATTCCTGTCGCCAGCATTAAATGAAATCTCGTTCTCAACAACAAACAACAAACAAACAACATTTTCAATAAAAACAACTGAAAATATTACAGTCGGGCTAGAGCAACATTTAAATACCCTACACCACATGGTCTAACATAATTCTTTATTTTTGCCATAGAATACAAAAATTATATTCAGTTTTTATACGAACTTACCCTTATGGAACTGTACTTTCCGTAAGAATGGTTGTGCCCAAGAAGAAGACATTCAAAAATTGTGCGACAATTTCAAAATTCAGCATAGTGAATATTTTTATCTTAAATTACTATTATGGGTCAATTTTGATCATAGCATATTAAAATTTCCATTTTTCGGCCCTATAATAAATTTTAAAGAAAATCGTTATTTTCGAGAAAATCCTTGTATAGACAAGATGTCAAAAAATAAGCCGAGATGGTCAAAATTTGACACAGCTAATTTTTTTATCTTAAATTATTATTATGATCTGATTTTGATCATGAAGCATTGCAAATTATACCTTTTTGTTATATGAACTTCAGTTTCCGTTATGTAAGAGCCTGATCAAAATTTGTCACAGCCGGTCCAAGGTTTTCTTACCAATTTAGAAAGCCGAAATACTCTTATTTAGCCATTTTTGTCGAGAAATTTTATAAATTGCAATCTTTCCATATAACGACTTTTCAAAATAAGACGTTATATGGCCAGTGCTCGAAAAAGTAGACCCATCCAAACCATTTTCAATAGAGTTCGTCCTTGGGTCAAAACACTTCAGTGTAGCAAATTTCATCAAAATATCTCAAAAATTGCGACCTGTAGTTTGAAGACAAATTTACATGGGCGTACAACAGACGGACAGACGGGCTGACGAACAGACAGAGTTAGATCGATTTAGAAAATGATTCTGTGTGAATCGCTATAATAAAAAGTGCATGTATCTTAAGCGCTTCTGTATGTTAGATAGGTCCACACAAACTTAATATATACTGGACCACAAGCGGTGTAGGGCATAAATACAAGAGGAAGAGATAATCATAACGTCGTTTCAGATAAGGTTTTGAGATAATGACTTAAATATAAATAGAGAGAGAGAGAGACGAAAAAAGTCATGTCCATTACGGAATCTTCAATGCATATAACTATGTGTTGAAAAGAGAGAGGGATTTGAGAAACATAAATAGGTTTCATAGTGGCTGCAAGCCAGCAATGCATACAAAGCAATCTTTTAAGCACGCCGTTACAACGTATCCTAAACAGAATTGTTTCTAGAGTTTAGCGTGGACGCTTGCATCGAAAATGCTGAATTCCCTAGTGCCCGATGACATACGAGGTCATTTGAAAGGGTAAACATGGCATCACAAAAATAACGATCCCTAATTGTCGCTAAGGAATCATCTTTCATTATTTAGAAAGATTTACCGCTGTGTATGAGACGTATTTAACACGCCAAATATATAGCGTTTGCGCAAGTTTGCAATAATCAGAACTAAGGAAAATTCCCGCAAAGCCACACCTGTCTGTCAGGACAGAGCTGAACCTGAGTGGGATTTTGATATCCATGGCATCTTTCATTTATTTTGTAAAGTGCAAAATAATATTTTAGACACCACAAGGCTCCATAATGTGTTTCGTTTGTGCATACACCGCTTTCACAACATACTCTATTTTCATTGTCTGCAAAGAAATATCGACACAGTCCGTCTTGTAGCATACTCTTCGCTCAACTAATGTGAATGAGCAGATGGTAAATAATATATGAAAAATGTTACTATGCAAACGATATCAATTTTTAGATGACTGTTAATAGCGACTGGTTCACGTCATACGTAAGGGTAAAATTGAGCATAGTCTAGGTTATAAATGGTAATACGCTATGGTAGAATATTTCATGGGTTCTCTCTCCTGCGTATGTCTACCTTATTACCCTACTTAAGCAATTTATTATATTCCACCTTCAAGGTAGAAAGAAAACAAGACGGTGGAGCAATCGAAAAAATGAGACAATTATATTCGAGATGGCACAAGCCCGCTTATATCAAAGTAAATAAAAGTATTTTGTTAATTGTGGATGCGTCACTGGAGATCATTTTATTAAATTTCTTTACTTTTATACTGCGTCGAGAAGTATTTTGCCAATATTTAGATGAATATCTGTTCCTGGCTATAAATTACAAAGTATTGTTAGCAGGATCCTACGTCTATTTTCAAAATTGTATAGAGTACGCCAGGCTTTTGCCTTCTATATAATTTTTTTAATGGGATATAATGAACGGGTATTAGAGTCTAGAATATTCAGAAAAAGTCCCTAACGATTAATTCTAAATGTTATGAACGGAAAGGCAAGTCAAGTATACGCCAAACGTCAGTGGTCAAATCATCAAAATGGAATTAAAAATGAGATATACTTCCCGGAGATCATCCTAAATGAGGATCATCCTAAAATGCGAATAAATCAAACTCTAATATTCTGACGAGCATAATAATTTCACAACTACATACATAGAGATATTTAAATTGCATATATAATATACATAGAAATATCAGCTGATACATGGAAACTAAAGAAACAAATTTTATGATTAAATCCATTCACCCAAAAGTCAAATATTGTAATTTCAATTTTCTCTTCAATTAAATAAAAATCGGTTAAAAAACGTATTTGAAGACGAACATGCTCGATAGATTGATTCGTATTAAATGTCTGGTAAACCGATTAACGTTTATTTGGCACTCTGTCCATCTCAGCTAATAAGAAAACAAAAAACAAATTTAAATTTAAATATAACATATTTTCTATAGTAAGGAAATGAGAATATAGGGAATTTTTAATTTATTTATTACAACAGAAACTTTTTTATATGGATAAAAACAAAAATTGATGGCATTTTTGTGAGCTAAGACAAAAACCAAAACCAAAAAAGACAAAAGACAAAAACCAAGCAAAAAATCGAAAATTGAAAATGAATTAATTACGATGTTTTTTAACACTTCTAATTAGAATAATGCTACAATAATAATGACAATTGGAATGTGTGTGAGCAGTCGTTTCCTAAAAGAGAAGTGAATTATTAAATACAATGCAACTAACTAATGGCAAACAAGATGGCTTATTCAAAGGTATTCCAGACATCTTCCCTTAACATAACCATGAGAATTAAGTCCACTTATCTTTATATGAATAGAAATTTTTTGTCTCTTTTTGTAAAACACAAATAAAATTTCTTTTTTTGGATTACAAAAGAGAAGGAAAGATAAATAAATAAATAAATGAATATTAAACTATATATATACGATATAACAGTAAATAATCTTAAGATAAACTGGATCTAAATTCAGAATAAAAAAAAAAAAATATGATAAATTTCCGAAAATCAAATAAGTTTGCTGCAGATTGCATAACATTACATCTATACATATATATATATATATATATATATATATATATATATATTTAACAAGATATCAAAATCAATAGCAAAATCGTTAATTATCAAGTACAACAGTATTGTTTTTTTTTTTAATTTAACTGACGAACGACGATTTATGATAAGAAGTCTACTTTTTTGCAATTATTTTCAAAATGCCGCACTTTAGCTTTTGCTTTAAGAAAATCAAAATCGACCCTACTTTGTGTACACAATATTTTAAAATATACATCAATTAGTGCTCAGATGTCGTGTAATGAAACACAACTTTTGTTCCCATCTTTTAAATGAAACTACAACTATAGCAGATTGGCAGATTCCACTCCGACACAAAAGCAATTTTCACATTTATAACTAGTTTATACGTTCAAGAGACCCCCACGCTTAAACTTTAATTTGTGATGGATATAGTTTTCATATTGAATGGAAGATTCTTATAAAGTACATATGCACTCTTCATTGGCATAATATTCTTGTTCCATATTGCCATATCCGTCCATTTGTCCGTACTAAAATTCAGACAAAAACCGTTAATAGTTAGTTGGTGGCGAAAATATTCCATTACACGGTCTTCTAAACATGGAAGAGAGTACGTTTAGCACAAAGAGAAAACAAACGCCAATAAAAACCTATATATATAAAATATTGCTCTCAACAAATGAAAATTTGTAATAGTAATAGATTTAATATTATATTTAGCGCAAAGTCATTTATCACTTGCGCTAATACCAGTAATGAATATTGAGGTGAGATAGCGGCGATCAGCGGTGAGCAAATATAATTTTTTTTTTTTTTTTTTTATATATATTTTACTATAAGAAAGCACTCAGAAAGAAGTCCTAAACCGAAAACTGAGGCCTATCATAATATTTAAAGCATAATTTACTCCTTTAATAGCGAATTAATTAATATTAGTACACAAAAGTAGGAAATCAGTCATTTACTTATGTACTTACTCGTAAAATGAAATAAACTAATAATATGAAATTGAAAAATATGTTCCATATTATTTTATCGCTATTTACATAAAAATCGATCAATCGAATCGAAAGGAAAATCTTGCAACATAGTTAACAGAAAAATAATTCACAAAATTAAATTTGTTTCCTCAAATATAAAATATTTTCTCTTTTTACTTTTATACACAAAAAGCTTCAACATGAAACTTGCTTGTAAAAAATGCAAAACCATGCAAAAAGACAAATTGTCGCTTAATAAATTTTTCCAACTTTGTATTGTATGTAAATGTTTTTAAAATTAAAAAAAAAATCAATTAAGTAAATTTAGAAAATAAAAATTTAACGTAACATAAAGTTAGTTTAAGAAATAATACGAAAGCCCGGCTTAAAGTAAGCAAACCATTGCTGTGGAAAATAAAATCGATGTTTGCTTACATGCCCGAGTGTTCATTATAACATCCTTACTTTATCGTTAATTGATTTTATGGATTCACACAAATTAAGTGCGAGCTAAATGTTGTTAATGACTATCAAAAATTTGTAAAAGAAAAAGAAGGAAAACAAAATAACTAAAATTTGCATGTAAACGTTGCTTCAACGTTCTGCGTTCTTTTTAATATCGTACTTAAAAGAAAATGTTTTATTGATCATCTCATTTAGAAATATGCGAGCACCATAACCTGGAACCGAAATTTATTTATTTTTATTCACCGTCACTGGGTCACAACCATAGTAAGTAATTGTATAAATTTTGGAATTTAACCATAAACTTTCTTAAAAGGAGAATCTAAATTTGGCACAAGTTCCATAAATCGATTAAAAAGAAAACCAAGCCAACAAAACCAAAGAACATTTTTATCCTCATCATCGGAGGATGAAGAGCTATATTCACTTTGTAAGAACATTTGCGACGCCTAGAAGGAAGCTTCAGAGACACCACAAAATATTCTTGATCGGTTTAAGCATGCCTGTGTATTCGCCTGTCCGGATGTCCGACTGTCCGACTGTCCGTCCATCTGTGTTATGTCTGCTGTAAGCGTTATCAACTTAAAATTTGGCAGAAATATTTGAAATTATATGCCAGCCCTTTGGGAGTGAATCTGAGCCAAATCGTTCGAAAGAGACACCTGCAGTACTACGTAAACTAAGGACACCATTGTTTTTTAAAAGAAATAAAAGATTGGTTTTTTGCTCATTACTCATAAACTGCAACAGATAAATCTACAAAAATTTGAACGCATATTTTACGGACGATGCTGTAGTATCTGTACAAAAAAGGGGAAAAGTTGACCACGCCGTCCCATTATTATAATTCATCAAAATTTAAGTTATTTTCTCAATATTTTTCTAACGCGCAGCATCAAACTTTAAAAACCCTATAAAGTATATAAATTCTTGATCAATTTCAAATTCGGAATTAGCCTGAGCATGTCCGTCTGATATTATAGAGTATGAAAACGTATTATAGAGTGCGAAACTCAGTTCTTTTCTTTTTTTTTAATCTTCTTTAGGACAACGGTGATGGGTCACGACCGAATACAATTTTCTTATTCTCCCATATAGTCATTCAAACAAAAAAACTTTATTTTTTATATTTTCTGAAGAAATTTAATCCAGATTAATGATCGGACATAAAAATTAACTATAACAACTTTGAATCACACAGGCACTTAAGGGTTTTTCTATAGTACCAAAGTCTAATTTTTAATATTATTAATTTTTTAAATTAATTAATTATATTAATTTTTATGTTTTACCTAAGAACTCACTTAAAAAGTATACCGTCAGACGGAAACCGTCCCGAAAAGAAATAAAGAATTGTACTAAACGAAACGATATAGTATACTTAAAGATCGGCCTTGCCCGGCTATAATATTTTTTTTTCCTCTTATTTTTAAATCAATATCTTATGTCACGTTTTGGATTTCTATCTCAAATTTTCCAGTCGTATGCGATGCAATAACAAATTAGCGGGAGAAATACGCACAAACAGGCAGACTATACCGACTTTGAACCGGACATTAATAAAGAGCATATTCACTTTACGGAGTCTCTGACGCTATTTCTGACTGAGTGCACGCTAAGCTGGTAGAATTTGATTTAGATTATTATTTACGGTATCCCTTTATGTCACCATAATGCTTGGATGAAAATATAATCGTTAACCCTAAGAAAAACAGATCGAGGGAAATAATTAAATAATTATTTATTATAAAAATATACGTTTTATATAAAATATATGTAACAAAGAGAAATTCAAAAATAAAAATATTCATACCAAAATTATAAACTAAAACTTAAGCTATGTAGAAAAATACAAAAAAAAAAAGAATAATTTTGCATTCCAAATCTGAATAAAACTTCGACCATAAGCAAGTCAAATTGTTTATAAATATATTAACCGTTTTAGTTCATCTTTGCTGGGAAGTAAAATGAAATGAAGTTTTATCTAAAAATCAGAAGTCAAAACAGGTTTCGAAAAAGCTTAAATTGAAATATATTTCCAAAATTTCTTCAAAGTTTTTTAAAAAAAAATCCGACATGTGAAAATATTTGTTTACTTTAAATACATAATTATATCAAAAAAAAAAAAAAAAGAAAATAGTAAAACACCTTGTAAATGTAATTCTGTATAAATGTGTACGTGTGTATCGAATTATTGTATATTGTAATAAATAACTTAATAAATAAATAATATTACAATAAATTTCAAATACATTCTGATTGAAATTTCGCCTTTTTGGTCAAAACAATTGGCAATAATGGTGTAAAATTCGTCCAATGCTTGTAATGTTTAGAGATCACAGATGAGGCATGCGGTATATGTATTATCTCAGTCAAACATTTAGTTGTAGTTGTCGCATCTGTTGGATTCCTTCTCAATATTATGACAAAAGATACCGATTACGATTGTAAGCATTTATCCGACTTCTTTCCAGGTTAAGTTCGTACCACTTCATAGTGATTTTGAAGGTTAGCGTAGTCTTTATTTACAATTATTATTACTTTACATTATTATGTTTATATTATTATTATTTTTTAGATTTTATTATTATTACTATTCCTATTGCTATTATTATAAATTTTTAACAGCATGCTGTTCTGCGGATTGTTGCTCATCTTTTCCACAAACACCAGCTGCAGTCAGTGTGAATGTGTGATGAATGTGTATTTCGTATTTACATCAAAATCAACTACTTTTCACGCAAACTCAAATTATCAAACATGCGACTTTTGTAGGAATATTTTAGAATTGTATAACAAGAAATTAGCTTAATATTAAGTTATTTCTTGTCATTCTAATGGAGTTTAAAAATCACATTTTTAAAAAAAACCAAATTTATTGTGTGGTTTCATTCGAATTTATCAGTTCGTAATCCACTACACTTTGCCGCTCTCACCGTATGCACAGCATGGCCATGAATATTCTGCTTCGATGTTGATGTGGACTTTTCAGATAAGACGGTACGTGGAAAGTTGTGCGATCCAAACCATTATCAATTCATTTATCATTCGGTTAAAATATGTCTAAAAAGCCAAATTTCATCAAAATATCTCAAAAATTGCGGACTCTAAGGTGCACGCAAGAAAGCAAGAGCATCCGACGGACAAACAAGCAGAAAATTATTCTGAATGAATCGGCATAATAAAAGCTGGCTCATCGCATGTCCCTTTGGGTGTTACGCACAAACTTAATACATGCTTGTACCGCAAGTGGTGTGGGTATAAAATAGAATTAAAAACGTAAAAAATTTATATTCGGTTACGACCAAATCGTTTATAGCGAACACCGTTAGCCTACAAAAGATGGAAAAAAGGGAAAAACGTACATTTGCATATACTTATATATATATATATATATATATATATATATATATATATATATATATATATATATATGTGTTTTTTTTTTTTTTTTTTTTTTTATTAACAATTAACACTTATTCGCTACAGATACATTATAAGCAAAAGTAAGCATTAAATTCAGAACATCAGTTCAATACAAATCAAATATAATGCATATATAAAACAATAGAGCAAAAAAATATATATATATATATAAAAATAATAGAGAAAATATAATAAACATGATTGAAGAAATATCGACGTATAATGTGTAATGTATAATATAAATATATAATGTATAAATGTATAATCATTAATGAATAATTATCTAGCAGCTAATCGCGGAGTATAGAACTTTTTATAAACTTTAACGAATTAACTGAAGTATCAAGTTTGTGAGAATTATCATTAAAAAGTTTACAAAGCACAGGAAGCGGGTTATTACGCTGATAGTTAGTACGGCAATGCAACAACTTCAGCGGAACATAGTGTCTAGAGAGTTTTACAGGAACATTAAAATCCAATTGTCCAAGCAAAGCTGAAGAGTAAATATCTCCTCTTATTAATTTAACCATAAATAATGTACCTAGTAGCACACGTCTTTTCTCTAAAGTAGGTAAATCAATAAGCTTCAATCTAATTACATAAGGAGGTAAGGGGAGATGAGAACACCAACCTAGGCCTCGTAAAGCAAATGATAAAAAGTTACGTTGAACAGATTCAATCAGATCAATGTGGCACTTATAAAATGGTGACCAGACAATACAACAATACTCTAATGTAGGTCTCACTAACGATGTATATAAACGTTTCGTAATATATGGGTCACAAAACTCAATAGACCAACGCTTCATGAATCCCAAAAGCGATTTGGCTTTGTTAACTGATTTACCTAAATGTAAGTTGAATCTCAAACGGGAATCAAAAATAACCCCAAGGTCATTAATAGGCGACACATTTTCCAATAAATGGCTGCCAAAATAATAATTGAATGGGAATATAATCGACCAAGAGAATGACATTTTTTTGCACTTTTTTAAATTCAAAGACATTCCATTTGCAAAGCACCACAACTGAAAAGCATTCAAATCAAATTGAAAGACACAAGCGCCATTAGTCGGGCAAAACGAGTAAAACAGTTTGACATCATCGGCGTACATTAAAACAGACGAATTACTAATATAGTTAGGAAGGTCATGAATAAATAAAACAAATAACAAGGGCCCAAGATGACTGCCCTGAGGAACACCAGATGTAACTGAAATTGAACGCGAGTAGGTTGAGTTAAAGGACACCGTCTGAGTACGACCTGTGAGATAAGACCGAAACCAGCAAACCAAATTATTAGGGAAGCCGACAAGACGTAATTCGTTAATAAGTAAATTGTGACCAACCTTATCAAAAGCTTTCGAAAAGTCAGTATAGATAACATCCGTTTGTTTATATAATGAAAAGAATTTAAAACTAGAGCACGTCAGTTCTAATTAATATGTGGCTGTAGATTTATTTTTTGTGAAGCCATGCTGACAGTCAGTCAAAATCATGGATAAACACGGTTTTAGTTTATTAACTATAAGTGATTCAAAGAGCTTCAGTAGTACACTTAGTTTAGCAATCCCACGATAATTCTCAATGGTTCCTCTTGAACCCTTTTTATATAAAGGAATAATAAAACTACTCTTCTAAATAGTGGGAAAATAACCGCATTTAACGCAATTATTAAATATAGTGGTTAATGAAGGATAAAGAAAATTACTGCAAGCACGAACGATGCAAGCGGGAATCAAATCTGGGCCGGCTATGTAGGAAAGTTTAACATTTCGCAGAGCATCGAAAACTTCAGCTTCTGTGAAAGTAATAAGTGGAAAATGATCAAAAAAATTAATAATAAAAGGATATTTCCCATATGTCAAACTATTAGCAAAATACATATTTTCGAAAAAATTTGCCAATAAATTACTAATAACAGACAGATCTATTGATTCAACGTTATCATACCTCATTACTGATGGAAATCCATTAACCTTACGTTTTGAGTTTACAAATTTATAAAAACATTTAGGATTAGAAAAAAATTGACTTTTCATCCTTTGCAAATACACCGCATAAGACTTATTTTTATATATTTTATATATATATATATATATATATACATATATATATATATACATATATATACATATATATATATATATATATATATTCATTTTGTCAAAACGTTTGCAAAGCCCACAAAGAAGCTTGAGAGACGCCACAAAGATCAGCACAAAAGTTTGAATCGATTTAAGCATGTCCATCTAGTCGTCTGTCCGTCTGTACAATGTTTATTGTAAACATTCTCCTGACCCCAGAAATGAATCTGTTGAACTCACATTTAGCAGAAACGTTAGAAGCGCTGGCATGCAGTTTAGTATTGAAAATGAACGAAATCGGCCGAAGAACACATCTACAATACTACACAAAGTGAGGATACCTCGGTTTTTCAAAAGGAATAACAAATTGTTTTTTTTGGCTTTTAGCGCATAAACTACTCACTACTTTGGTGAGTACTGTCATGCCTGTAAAAAAATGAAAAATTCCGCAACACCAAATTAACTTTATGGTGTGTCATAATTTCGTTTTTTTTCAAACCCTTTATTACGCACAGAAGCAAGCATAAAGTACATAGAGGCTATGGCGGTTTCAAATTCGCAATGCACCTAAGCACATCCGTCCGTTCATCTGTCCGCCAGTACTTTTGTGAAGTATATATGATAAACATTCTACCGTTCGCAAAAATGAAGATGTCGCTTACAAACTTGCAAGAGAATTTGAAAATTACCCGCCCATTCGCGTCCATTCAATATTATAGAGTACGAAAATTTAGATCTTTTCCTTTTTTTAGGATCACAATAATGGGTATAAAAAATTCGGTCACGACCGAATATAAATTTCCTACTTGTTGTAGAATAACATTGTGAAAGTTTATGTCGTGCATTTATTGTAGCTTATGAGCAACGAGCAAAAAGATGGAAAGCAAAGATACTCTGATTTTTGATTGCATAGGCATGTGGGCGTTGTAGGCCTGTTCTTTGACTCGTTTGGACCATTTTCATATTCTTTTTCAAATCTGTAGATGAAATTTTCTTCTTTGCGAACGGGAGAATGTGTGTCACAGATGCGGCACAAGTGTTCACACGGATAGATGGACAGACGAATAGATGAACAAGCGGACAGATGGAGAGACGAACAATTGGAAATGCTTAGGTGCACTTCGAATTTGAAAATGGCCAAGAATTTATATAGTTTATGGGGTTTTTGAAGCTTCGTTCTGCGCCTTATATAAGTATTACAAGAAAAATTACTTCAAACTACAAAATTAATTCAAACTATAATTAAGTTCATTTGTAAGCCGAACATGCACAACGCTATTTAGTCCAACGTATCATTATATCTTATTACCCGAATAATTTAATGTAAAATTCAAGTAAAACCAAACCAAAGCCGTAAAACCCGCTAATTATGGTACGAATTCTGTACAAAAAGGCTCATTATTAGCTGGCGCTGAAATAGAGTTAGTCAATGTTTTGTCAAAAGTCGGATTCAAAATTCGAAGTTAACTATTGAAGTTTATATGAATCTCAAAATGACGTCATGTTGCTCTAAATTTTAGAAATTTAATCTCTACTCGTAAGTTTGTCGTGCACAGAAATATTTACACGAAGACCTAAAGACAATCCGTATTGCAAATAGAGTGAATCAGACTTTCTTCTGGGAAAGTCAAAACTTCTCAACAAAAATCGGTGGGCAGTAGCCCTCTCGCATGCTAAATTGATGTGGAAAATTTGATTCAGATGGGAGAATGTTTTGGATGGATTTACGAAAAGTATCACTTTATACGACTAAAAGCGCGAATTTTTAATATTTTCTTTACTTCGAATTTGTAAGACAACAAACTTTAATTCCTAATACCTTATGACGAAAATAGATGAAGACTTATAAGATCTTTGATAAGAAAATTAATTTTATTAAATTTGGCTCAGTTCACACTTAAGCCCGCTGTTCGTATAAGGAATGCCGTGGAAAGTGTATCATCAGACTGTGAAAAGCCATAATTTTTGGTATTTTATCAGAAAAACAAATGAAGCGTTACATTAGGCATTAGTGATGTCGGATACTTAAAGGTCGATCGTGACCATCTATAATGTTTTCATTTCTTTTCAAGTTCATAATTCTTTCACATCTTACTTTTTATTATATATTCAATCCACGAATTAGAATATAATTCTGTAAAATAAAATATGTTTGCTTTTTAGCAAACAATTCAATTTCATTCCTAAATAGTTAGATTATCCTGCAAATCATTAGGTAATTAAGCCCTTTACGAATCTGTATATATATAGCCTTTACTTTATGCTCTTGCCTCAGAAATGTTCGCAAATATTTGAAAAAATAATAATTTAAAACATATATTTTATATTATGCGTGCGATATGCGAGGGAGCACCTATTAGAGATTACAAACTTATATATTAGAAAATTCGACCAAAGTCCAGTTTGTTCTAGTTCTTGCTTTCCTTTTTTCAGCCCACAACTTTCCCTGTTCCATTTTTCAGACAATTACCATTTTGATCACTTCAATTTGGCTTAGTCCTGAGCTTGCCACCTTTCATTTCTTATACGATTTTCTTTATTTGTTCATTCGACCCTGTCAAAGGGGGCATTCACATAAATAAATTGTAAGCTTTAAAAGTTTCAAGGCATTATATACAGTTTGCTGAGAACAGTATGTACATATAAGGATTGCGTTATAAAAGACGCATCGTAAAGAAATAAGTATTACCACATGGCTCATATAGGAAAATAAAGTAAGAAGTCTCCTGGTTTTGATTACACAAGTGGAATAACATTGTATCACTTTCCAACCCAATGGAAATGTACAGCAATATTTATGGTGGCTAAAGCTAATAAACCGAAAAATGTCGTAAATTCACATAGACCAATTAGTTTATTTGTGACTTTTGCTAAAATATTTGAGAAAATAGAATAGAAATATTTGAGAAATAGAAAAAAATCATATTATTCCCAATCACTATTTCGATCTCAGTAATAAACACGGTATCGTCGAGCAATCTCATCGCGTTGTTTCCTACGTCAGACAAGCCATGGAAAGTAAAAATTATTGCGATGTTCAATGAATAGTTATGGAAAAGGTTTTCGATAAAGTCGGGCATGGTGATCTACTTTTTAATCTCAAAAAATTTGCTGCTTAAATCCTATTTGCAAAACAGTGTTAAAGTTGAAAATAATGGACACAATATATATAAAATTGAAGGTGTAATGACCTGGGGCGCTGGAGAAATGTTCTAAGCGCAATACCTTTCACTGTTTTTACTTCAGATTTTCCGGTCAATGACAATATTTTAACTACGACATACATTGGTGACGCAGCAATACTATTCTCACCTAGTGATCCCATGAATGTTTCCTATGAATTGAAATTTCTTCTCAACAAAACTTCGCTTTGACCGAACTATTGGAGTATGAAAATAAATGCTGAAAAATCTTCGCAAATCAACGACAATAATATCCTTAGCAAAAACAGTTTAAAATATCTCCGCTTATAAATTGACCGAATTCATATAAAAGCTGAATGCCAGCAACTTAACTTAAAAACCAAAGGACTCTATCAGTTTTATACAAACTGTGGGGAATAGCCCAATAACTCCAATATTGAAAACTCCAAAAACATCAAAGACTCTCCGTCTTATTGCTTATGCAATATTCATGATGTTCTAGATTTTCAATATAATCTAATTCAACGCATCTCTTCAAAATATCTTGTCAACAATCCAATGAGATAAGAAGAGTGAAGAAGAGATTGATCTACTTTCTACTTTCTTCCTTAAATTGCTTTAATGAATTTTTCGACTTTTCATAGTTTCTTCATATCTGTACAACTATATTATGCTTATTTCCATTGGGGAACAGTAACCTTTGTTATTTTTCTCATCTTGCTATAATAGTTGCTTATGTTTTGCATGGATTGTAAATTAAATGCAAATTTAAAAAAATTATGCGAGGATGAATGCCGCTTCGATTTTTCCTCAAAAAAGAGCGCATCACTTTAGAAACGAGAATGGAATGTCAGTCTGAAAATCTTTGATAATCGTTTTTATATCAAAAGATTCGGCCCGGAATAGTGCCGAATATAATGTTTTCTCGTTTTGTAGGCATACATGCATATGTATATATATAATTGTCATCACTTCTCATTAAAATATCAATTATGATATTTACAGGCTTTTCCCGACTTTCGGATCGGATGGATCGGATGGAGCCTGCACTAGAGAAAACTGAAAACCACCTCCATAAGAAATGCATAGCGAAACATTTCTACCGCAAGAGAAAAGTCAAAAACACCTCCATAAAACATGTACAGCAAATAACTTTGGCATCTCTGCTAACAGAAATGTTGTAACTTGTTTGAGTTTGAGTTCTTTGCATGATGTCTCTTGGACAACCAGTATCGAACTACACACTTGTTGTTATGGGAATTAATTGAGAAACGATAACGAAATGTTATCAAAGCGCAATAAATTGCTCAGATTTGTAACCGTACTCTTATATGACATCATTTGTTATTGCTGGCATTGTTTTTGTAAAATTTTGTTTATTTCAGAGATTATTGTTATGAATGCCCTTTTTGCCTATGCTGGGAGCAAAATCTACTTTCTAAAAATAAAATTTTTTCTCTTCACATATTTTTTATTACCATTTTGTTGTAAACAATTTTTTTTTTTTTTATTATTTTTATGTACGCATTTACGCATGTTTACGCATTTGCATTAGAAACAATACAACCTATCAATTCTCCATTAATACAAACGAATAAAATTAACAATTCTAGGTTTTTAAGTATAAATACTATATTATTATTACGGAACCATGAAAAATTATTCAATTAACTTTAATCCTATTATTCTTTTCCGTCTTTTTAATATTACGCATCCTTCATCTCTCGTAACTTAAATAATGTAAAAAAAAAAAAGTAACTAAGAAACAACCGAAAAGCATAAGCTAATTCATCTCATCCTTATATTAGAATTAAAAATAGAAATAAAGTGATTCATTTTTCAATCTCCTTCTTTTCTATAATAATTACAAAAGAAAAAATGATTAATACAAAATACATAAAAATCAAACTTATTGCTTATGCAAACGCAGTTCAGTTGGTTCGGTTGCTTATGCAGACGCAACGTAGCACAGTATGAACAGCGACATCAGCAACAAGAAGTGAGCCAACATCATGTTGGTCCTACAGGCTGAGAGTAAAATTCTATTTCTCAGAGTAAAATTTAGTTTGGTGTCTTTGCTATACATTTCTTATGGATGCCCCGCAAAAATATTGAGAATAAAATTCTACTTCTCAGAGTGAAATTTACTGTGAAATGAATTTTGTTGCTATAAAAGTAGTACCGTGTCTATTTTGTTGTTGCATTTTTTTTTAACTTTCAAACGTAAATTTTGTAAATCTTTTGTCGCGGGAGAATTTGTGTGAAAATATACGTAAATATATATACCTACATATACCAAAAAAACGAAAACCAAACTGTCAACACACAAATATTTTAAAACATAACATACATAACATAACATAACATAAAACAGTTAAACATACGCATAGCGGCAAGTAAAAAAAAGGCAAAATAAACACACGATAATAACAAAACTGAAATTATTTTTTTAAGTGTTGTTGCAGAAACGTCTTTTTAAACGTCTTTTCACAAGTGTTGACTCAAATCGGCTTTCTGTTTGTTTTACATGTTCTTACATGTTTCTCAGTCTACATGTTCTTGGATGAGATGTGTTGTCAAAAGTTAAAGTTAAAGTGTGTTTGAGCATGTTCTACCTAAGCTAGAACGTGAATTTCTTATCCTTATCGCAAGAGTCTTTTCTTTATGATAATACATAATAAATACTTTTAGATATGGTTCAGTAATTAAAATATATTTAATATACATAGCATAACATTTCTTAAATTTTGAACGAACAAGGTGTGTAACTTTTTCTTATCGCGAGACCTTGTGCGAAAGAATATACGTAAATATAAACAATACTGAGAAGAAATCTGTTAAAACATAATAATTACTTTTTACATATGATTGATTAATTAATTTTTTAATTATTTAACATTATTAATATTAAAACTATAAAAAGGCAAGTGTAAAAAATGTAATAAACATAAAATACCTGAAAAATCACAATATTAACGGATACGGAAAGATACATACGATGATTAATTTCAAATATTTTTATTGAGAATTTGTCGATTGATAAGAATAAGAGGTAAAGTCGCAAAGGTAATGTTTGTTTTCTTTTTTTAGCGAAAACCTTAAAGGTGTCATTATGAGCTTAGCATACGCTTAATAAATCCTTGTATTTTCTTTTTTTTTTATTGCGCGGATATCAGTTGAACGATAGAAATCATTTTGGCCAATCTCCGATAAATTTGTTGAAACTTGGTCAGCCTTGGTCAGTTACGAGAAATCGATCGGTTGGTGACCAAAATTTAAAATCGGAAGTCGCTCTTTTAATGACCTGAAAACAATAAAATATTTGGCGCCAAAGTTTTGTTTGCCTCTTTTAAAAACGGGTAAGGCTTCCTACAGGCATATTAAAAAGTAGATGTAACAAAATCAAGTTGATGTCAGATACAGAGCTTTACGAAAAAAATTTTTAGTTTAGAACGAATTATGGAACTATATATGTGTGAATTAATAAATCGGACAGGTTTTGGTAATTAAGTAAGCATCAAGTCAAGATAATTTTGACATAAGACTATCAAGTACCGTTGCCCATGGAATGTGATTCCCGTTACAGCTTTTAAATCATTTTAAATTTGACGGTCACTCGATTTCGCAATAAATGCCCTCAATTCATTTCCGAAAGTAAACTCCGCAAGTATTTTTGATTTAACATTTTTCAAAATGTTATGCTTTGTTGCAGATTCAGTTTTTCGCTGGCTGATAGCGGACGCGTGTACAACGAAAACGGCTGTCAAGGAGGCATAAACTGCAAAAAACCAAAGCAAGTAAATTAAAAATCTTGATAAAGGAAATTGTCAAAAAAGAAAAAAAAAACTAATGGTACTCGTTTTAGCTTAAAATTAAAAATTAACAACGTAATGTAGTTTACAAATTTCATCTGAAAAACTGGTTTATCTAAAACATATGTGATGAAAGTTTGATTGTGGTTTTGAGTATTGCGGTATTTTTCTTTTTGTTCTTTGTTACAAGGGATTTACTTGCCTTTACATCGTTTACATACGTTTATAATTAATACGCTCCATTTCATTTTAAACCGTTAAAGAAAATACGGGAAGAGAGTGGGAAAGCGATTATAAGAGAGAAAAAGAGAGCGGGACAGAGGCACGGCAGAAAGCGCGGCATTATATACATTTTATGCACCGGATATGCTATCCTTACGGTATTTCTTTTCATACACATATTTCATACAACCAACAAACAAAACAGATGGCAAAAGTTAAATACTCGTGTCGGTAGGAAAAGTACACAAAACAAAACATGGGCGCTGCAGCTTCATTCAACACAAACGTACACGGGTAGAGGCAAGACGTCTAGAATATTAAAAACAAAAAAAAACAATAATAATAAACGAAAAAAAAAAAAAAATAGTAAAAAAACGAAAAATTAAATGCAAACACAAAAAGGATTCTCCCCTCGCCTTATTCATTCACATAACTACATATATATAGATATATGGCCGTATACAGTACAGGTGTATGTATAAATTGTGTTTGTATAGATTGTTCGTGTTAGGCTCTCTGTACAAAAGTTATCGTTTTACAGAGTCAGACTTTTATTATTGTTGTTGCCGTAATTTTTTTTGTGTTGGTATGAGGGCGCTTACGCTTGATGTTGCTTTTTTTGTCTTCGTTTGCTCTTGTTATCCTTTGAGAGGAAAAGCCCTACACAAAAGCATACGTATTTTCTACAATAGAATCGTGCATGTATGTTTATATATGGAATTTCATGTGTGACAAAGTGTAATTTTTTTTAAGATCTTCTGTCATCTTATGCCCTGTCTACAGACACAACTAAGTTGTAATAATGAAAACTGGAGCGCCAACGTTAGCTACCCGAAATAGTAAACGTCGTCGTTTCTTTCCTACTCTTTCTCTCTCTCTCTCTCTCTCTCTCTCTCTCTTCTTCTTCTTCTTCTTCTTCTTCTTCTTCTTTTCACAATCTCTATCTCTCTCTCTCTCACTCAGATTTCAAAAATAAATTGACGGTCGTAAGGACTGACAGACAGTTACTGCAGTTAAAAAACTCTGCTAGTGCTTGGTATTCAATCATAGAATCGCAGCAGTTAACCGTAGCATAATAGTAAAGCACCTGGTTAATTTACTCCCTTCCCTGCTTATTTGCTTCGTTGCTTGCTAACTCGTTCACACGCTTCCCTTCCTTTATCAAGCAGATCCCCGAGAATAAAATGTTTTGAAGGCGCGCGCGGAAAATATGCTTTTAAAAGTGCAATTAAACTACAACATCAAAGAATTCTCACAAAACAAATCTGTGAATATGCACAAACGAGTATTTCTCTCTATGTGTGCGTGTGTATTCTTCGAATTTTGTGTTTATATGCGTGTTTGTATGTTAGTATATATATATCAACGCTAAAATATTCCTTTTGATGTTCTCTTTAGATATTCACATCATCATCAGCATCTCATTTGTTGTTTACTACTTTTTATTTTCTTCTGTTCACACAGAAAGTAGTCTCCTTCAAATGCAAATCTTCACCCACTTGTTTTCCTCATGTTCTTCTGGTTCCTCGTTTTCTTACTCTATTTTTATTTTCATTTATATATATATATATATATATATGTATATCTTACTCAGGCTAAATTTGTCCTCGTATTCAAAGCTATCATCCTGTTGTCGTTGTGCTTGTCTTTCACTTCAGCAAACAAATTAATGTATCTTGCCTAGTGTGTACCTCTCGTCCTGTCTCTCATTCATTCTCTACCTTTGCGTGTGTGTGTGGGTGGGTGGGTGGGTGGGTGTGTGCATATATATATATATATATATATACATATATCCATATGTATACATATACAATTGTACGAACGTACGTAAGTTGGTGTTGTCAAAAAGACACTAATAGCATTATTCACAAAAAAAGAGAACGAGATGAAAAACAAGAAACACAAACAGCCTTTAATGTTTGATCCTTAGTAAAGTGCAGGTCAATTGGTTTCAATTAATGTGGCGGGTATTACAAAAACGAAGAGCAAAAACACAAAAACCAGCTCATACATGAAAACACTTTGCGACGTTTAACCGCAATATCGAAGCAACAACAATATTGAATTGAAAAAATACAATGCATGAAAAGATCAAACATGTTTACTGTGAAGTCAAAAGAAAAGCTTCTAAGGATAAGGACTTTTTCGAATTTTAAAACGAAAGCGAAACACTTTCGAATAAACATTGAAAAATATCTGAAGAGCTTTATCTATAACGTAATAGAAATTTCACTCTACGAGAATTCTCTTAGCATATCTTAATGGAGGAAATTAAGCTCAAAGTGCGCCCTTATATCAATGCCAAATTATCCACGCGGACACACAAGACTGTATGCCCCTACATTTGTTTTGCATATTCCCACAGCTCTTCGGTCTTAACAAATACTTCAGGGATTTTGTGATTTTCATACATACGTACGCCATGGAGATCTTACAGCCTGTATACAAGAGAAATGTAATAAATTAGTGCAAACAGCGAAATCATGTCGATCTATGCGAGTTTTCTAAAGCGGTGAACACGCTTTATGACTCTAGTCCTTTGTTTTGCTTAGGATTAATTTAAAAAGTTGAGTCAAATCACTGCATCGACGATATTCTCTACAATTAATAAAAACGCAATTCTTTTACTTTTGAAAACAAATGTGTTCTCATTTGATGCCACACTCTAGGCTTTACATATGTATGTATATGTATTATATGTTATATTCTAGCTCTAGCCCTTTACGCTATTGAGCCCATTTCAAACTGCCTGCAACAACTTTCAGTGCTTTTGCGAAATTTGAGTTTGTTACGGTTTAAGGGAAGATTGCATTTTGCTTTAATTTAAATTATTTAATATCCCCCATTAACTTTACAAAATCGGACATTTTTAATAATTTATGATGACATAGCTTCATGTATTACGCTTGTGTATACGTACGTACACACGCATATATATATATATATATATATATATATATATAACACTAATCCTTAAGAAATTTTGATGTGTCAGGGAAGCATTTTATCAAATCGCTTGCAAGCCCTACAAAGCTGGGACATTTTTGATCCGCATCAAATTCTGCGTAGATGTAGAGACTGCCTCTTTGTCTCTATGGAGACTACGGTGAGCATCCTCCCGGTCGAATGCATAACATTTTTTTTTTGCTTTAATTTCGCTGCACCACAATTGACTGGAAATAGAACGAAGATCTAGACAAGACAATCTATGAATCTGTGGCATTTCTCTATGATTTCGCCGCACCTCAGAATTTCAATATTAAAACTTAACGGCATTCAAAACATATACATAAACAAGCAAAAACTTAAATATATATATAACTTGAAGTCTGCTGCTTCTAGCAAAGCTTTAAGTTTTTGCTTAAAGACAATATTGTCTTTTTTCACTGGGTTGTTGTTTACTGTATTTAACTTGACAAGGGTGATAAGTAGGTCTAAGTAGAGATCTGCCTCTTATAGAAAAACGGTTCAAGTTGTAAACTTATTGTTGGTTCAGATTATAAAAGATTACTTTCGTAAAGTTTGTGCAGTAATGGCTCAGAATTCCATAGCTAAAAAAATTCAAAAAAATTCTGTCTGGCCTAGAAAAGCTTACTGATGTACGATAATGTTAAAATTTATTTATCTACCTGCCAGTTTTCCGCTTTTTACATTTGGTAGGTGCAAAACATACGATAAAGCGTTGAAAGATGTTTCGACATTTAATTTCTGCTGAAGGAAAGAATTTAGGCCCTTATTTATAATTATAATGGATCTCATTCAATCCATAATAATAATTCGCCACGAAAATTAATATTGTCGATCCACCTTAAAATAATTGACAATGAGATCGTTTCATGTCTTTGTCGATATAGCTTTCAACTCATCAAATACGAAAGGCGTCATTATTACAAAAAATATATTTTGAAAATTTTTTAAGAATAATTTTTTTTCAAAACAACATAGTTCTTAAAAAACAAAAATTAACTAAAAAAAAAAAAAAAAAAAAAAAACAACAACAACAGCAACAGCAAAAATATTGCGTCATATGAAATTAAAAAGCGAGTAATGCAATATATATGTAAATGCAAATACATATGTGAATGGAGCAATTAAAAGCAATAAAGATTAATTAAACGACATTTTTTTTTTTTTGTGTATGCATTTGTATCGCTTTGTTGTGAATAATAAGTGCGAGGAGAATGCAGGAGAGTAAACAGAAAAAGAACAACAAAAAATCAACAAGTGATAAGAGCGACACATCTTTAAACGAAATAGTTTTAATCCAATAAAAAACCCAGTGAAACTCAAAGAGAGAAAGAATTTTGCATAAAATAACAAAACAAACAAAGAATTCACAACAGGAAGGAAATTGCAACCGATTTATAAGAAATTTAAGAACAAGGAATGAATTTTAATAAAATTAAACAAACATGAGAAATTTAAATGTTTGTTGCCATTTAAATTATCGGTTAGCGACGCTACTAATCGCTTTCATATGGTTAATGCCTTTGGTGACTTCCGTTCGCCACATTGACAATGAATACAATTACAATGATGAGGAGCAAGAACAGCAGTCGACATTGCCACAACAACAGCTAAGACGTAATACCAACACAAATTATCATCAACACCATTATCGTCGACAGTACCGTAATCAACGGCAGCAAGAAACTAATGAATCACCACAAAGGCGTGCTAAACACCAGCAGCAGCAGCAGCAGCAGCAGCAGCACCAGCAACACCAATATCGACATCAAAACAACAATAACAATTATAACAAGAAATTATCAATGTCTTTAACAAAATTGTACAGCGCTGAGGCCGTGTACGCTGATGATGAGGAAGAAATTGATGTAAACGATAATAATTATCATTCAATGGAAGATGAATCCGAATCAGCCGATGATGTAGATCAAGAGCCGGCAGATTCCATGATGTCTACAAATACTAAAGAACACATTCATCCACCGTATGGTAAGTAAAAGTAAAGAGTAAAAAAAATCTGTTATTAATGTTAAGATGTTTTTGCATTCAAAATTTTTATTCTTTTGTTTTGGACGATTCAAAGTCCCTTCAATCTATCATAAGATCAACAATTTAAATGTTTAGGCATTCATTTAGCTGTATATACGTATATTTTTAAAAATCAAAAAAGCCACATGAACTTGCTTCGATAATCCTTTCATAATTATAACGTTATTTTTACTGTTTCACACTCTTGCTCAGACCGACTGAATTGAAATCAACTTTCTCACTTTCCACACTTTTCTCAAAAAACTTTCTATTCTTTTAAATTTCCTTGAAAATAATTAGAAGCGTTTTAATCCATTCCATGCTTGAAATAAAAACGTAAGCAACATAAGCAATTACTGCACATCGTAAACGATGACGAACCTTGGCGAACATAAGAAAAAAAACTTCAAGCCTTTTCCTAATAGATTTTTAAAAGGCAAAGTTTTCAAAAAAAACAAAATTATAAATAAAAAAATAAATCAATAAAAAATAAAGAAAAATCAGATTCAAGACCAATGATGACAAATTCCTTTTGCTGCGACAGAGTCGAAAGAGGAATCTTAATCATTCTCCTGTACAATGCATAATAAGGATAAGTGCTTGTGCTACAAAAAAAACCGTTACGTGTTCAGTTTTCACGCACGTTCGCACCGAAAATCAAATGAATTTTCTTACGCGAGTTTATCGAATCTCTGTTGCCGTCAAATCGTTTATAATGTTAACTTGATCGACATAACTAGCTATTGAACGACTAGAGCGAGGAGAAATGTGGACCGAATGGATTTATCACAATTTATGAAATTACGCGCGAACATATCTCTTTTGTTATAAATACATCAATATTCTGCATTTCCTGGTAAAATTTAATTTAAAATATACTTGTGTGACAAAGCTTGTGTTTATCATCGCTGCCTATGGTCCTTTGGCGCTTGTCGAGCAGCGAACATCATGAATGCCCTCAAGATGACAAGTTAATCATTTTCGTTTAAAAAAGGATAAAATGGGCCCATTAGGGCTATCCATCTCTCTACACTTTGATAAACAACACAACCAAGTCGAAAGTAGAGAACTTGTCTGTACACCTAATAATTGAAAAAAACTTCCACTTAAAAATATGCATATTTTTGCAACAGTCAGCAACGACTTCACTTACACTATTCGATTCAGCATCATTTGCTACGCTAAACTACATTCACGTGATCGATACGAATCCTATTCAAAATAGATTGAATCGAACCATTTTCTTACAGAAAATGAGCGCTTGTGTAATAACATTGTCTAATTTTCTAGGATTTTATAATGATTCGATATTATTTTTAAACAGGGATGGCAATCATGTTTTAGAGTTAATCTGCAAACTTGAACGAAAAACATAAAAGTCCGAATATTCAACTAAGCGAGAATAATTTATACTTTAATGCCATGTTTCCAATGCACTGAATGCACTTATATCCTTCGATAGCAGTTATCAAAAAGAAAATCATCGCGCTCTAATCCAAGCAATCCAATATATTGAGCAACTTTCTTTTTCTCGCTTTGATAGGGTGGATTTCATAATATATTTATTTACAAATCCACTGTAGACCAATGTATGAATCAATACGTTGATTGATCTTTGTAAAAAAATTATCATCCGAGGTTATCGCATAGTTGAAAAAAAAAAAACCAAAAAAATGACAAATGCATGTGAAATACAAGTGTCGCCCAATAGAGCCATAAAAGTTGCTTTTTAAGTGTTTATCAATGAAAATTCTTTGTTCGGTTATCAGAATTTCACATGAGGATTAATTTTGTTAAATGCATAGCATAACACATCGACAAACAAATAAGCAGTGAGAATGGGCTGACATATAGGGGATATCGTCACTAAAGAAATTTCGCCTTTCGATTGTATTTAGAAAGTGTGAATTCCCAAACGACGCTCGTCGAAATTTTATAGCGTTTCAATCATTTGTTTACGACTTGGTGACAGTTTACGGTCTCACTGGCACTACTTTTCTTATTTTCGAAACAATGGAAAATTATGAACTCTGTTGATTATATAATGTTTCTTTTTTCGATGATTCCAATTGGTGGTTCGATGGTTTGCTTACTTTAAACGAGGTCGTGCATGCACCGATTATATGGAACCCGATGATGGCTACAACAGAAAAGATCGAAAAAGTTCGAAAAACTATTCTTGACAGCCGACAAGTTCTATTACAAGAGATAAGTGATACTCCAAAAAAGTAGAAAATAACTTGTTTTTCTTTATTTTGAATGAAAATTTGTGCATAAGAAAGTTGTTTTCCAAATGGTTGCCGTGTTACTCACAAAAACATGTTGAACTGTTACTGAAATAAAATTCGAATTTCTGCTTAGTCCACGACGTTTTACAGATGTGGAATGATGACCCCATTGCGGGAGCTGAAGCTTAGTTTAAAAATCCTGGTAAACCATTCTACAAGAGAAACCATCGAAATATTAGCGTGCAAGTATTCGACTAATCGAAAAAATTTACTCTTAAAGAAGACTATGTTGTCAATCGATAATATATGTGAATATCTTACTGTAAATGTAGTTTGTAACGCAAACAGTATTTTGTAGCCCCGTACTTGTTGAAACCCGGCCCTACTATCTATTCTACGGCATCTTTTTTCTATCTCGTGCTGCTTTTCAAGCAATGTCCGTCAGCTTTTCCTTTCTTTGCTGTCAGGCAGATATGCACTGGACTAGTAGAGCAGGTAAACTATATTTCTGCCCATCTTGGGCTTCGTTTGGCAAAATCGACTGCACCGCAATGACACCGAGATAACTGATTCGCTACTGAAATTTGTATTGCATAGCTTCAGTAAACCGAGCATATCAAGGAGAATATTTTGAAAACAAATGAATTTTTATTCATATTTTCCCCCTTTTTTCTTACTTTCTATATCAAACAATGCTGTTATGTCATCGTTCAAAGATTACGTTTTTCGAACAGCGCAATTCCGAGAAGCTGGTCATCGTCGTCGTCATCGAAGTGAACATTCAAAACTGTATTGTACCGCACACATTCTTAATAGATTTCCATAAAGTATTTCTTTATTTTTTCGCTTCCCTGCAAGTCTTTAGCCCTTAGTGAGTCGCTTCCTTGCCTTCAAAAATGTATCTAATCATTTTAATTTATATTTTTAATCATGTAGATGATCCATCTTTTTTGAAAGGCGTTTTTTGTCTTTTTGTCTTTTTGTTTTTTTTTTTTGTCTTTTCGAAGGCATAGTAGAAAAATTGTAAATTTAATACGTATTAAATCATATTTAATTATGTAAAATTTCAACACAGAACAGAAATTGTCGCAACAAAATCTCTTCTTCTATAAGCTAAAAATATCGCCATGATGAACTGCTCTATGTACGTATTTTATGTACTCGATAGAGACAGGCATAGGAATTACACACCTAATTAATGAGTGGGTTTTTGATCTTTTAGAGAAACAGTTCTGGAAGAAAATGCACGCAGCCATTTAAATATGCATGAGTAGCTTAACCATCACACAATCAAAATTGTTGAAAAAATTTTTTTTATCTTAAAATCTTTTTACATTTTTTCACTTGAGCTGGGAAAAAGCACAGGGAGATCTGTGTTGGATTAGACACATGTCACACATGTTTTGTTTGTTTTTTGTTTTCCGTTCGTTGTGTTTTTTTCGTTTTCTGGGATTTGGATACATGTGACTGCGTGGACTCATGCGTATGCGAAATCAGATGAGGGCGTTATTTTGACAGCATATTTGCGCGCTGTGCGTGCAGTCGCAGTAAACGATAACATGACTTTTGTACATTTCTTGAGAAGTTTATCGTCATAATTTATTTGTTTAGTTGTTGTTTTCGAGAAGGGTGGGATATTTTTACACATTTTAGTCGTTCGAGTTGATCGGAGCGTAGTGGTGTTACAGTCAACTAGGTGGAACATTTCGGTTTCTTTGACGTAAAGAGCATTTTAATTAATTAATGGAAGCCTATATGAATTTTTTATTTTAATTAATTATATTCATAGATAAGCAGGGATTATAAAAGAACCATAGAAGAAGGAACAAGGTAACAAGGGGGCACAAAAAGTTTGATAATAGATAGCACAAAAAATTAAAGCATAGAAATGACTTCAGATTTAGATAGAGATAATACAGACAAACACTTTTGCGCACTACGAAGATAAATGAATAAAAAGGGCGCATGCGTATGATTGGAAAAAAGAAGGAAGGGGACATAGAAAACTTTTGTAGAGAAAGCTAACGTTTAATGAGCAAATTTAAACAAATTTCTACACCATTTATCTAAGCTAAAGTTTATTTACTTTTTCTTTCATCTCGCTAAAAGCGTAATCTTTAAGAAGGCCTTTGCAACAAGTTTATTAACTTAACTTAACTTAATTTAATAGCTTGATGGGTCAGCCAAGACTAATTGAAAGTTTAGTTAAGAACACCGTATGTATTATATGTAAAATTTTTGTATATAGTTGTGTGCATCCAATTATAAGAGCCAAATATATGAGCAATTGTTGAATTTTTAAGGACTCTAGGCAACGAAAACGTGTGTAATTTCAATTACCTTCAAAATGAACGCAATAATTTTCTGCTATATTTTGCACAATGTCAAAATAAGCGGTAATAACAACCACTTAGCTTTTCATCGTATAGAAAAACATTTTCTTTTTATACCCCATCACCGAAGTATGAGGGGTATGTTCATTTTGTCAAAACGTTTGCAACGCCCAGAAGGAAGCATCGGAGACGCCACAAAGTATATATATTCTTAGTCAGCATCACATTCTCAATCGATGTAAGCATGTGCATCTGTCCGTCTGTCCGTCTGTCCGTCTGTGTAATTCCTGTAGTAAACATTCTCCTGGCCGCAAGAATGAAGCTATCGATTTCAATTTTGGGAGAAACATTGGAAGTTCTTGCTCGTAGGTTGGTATTGAAAATGGGCCAAACGGGTTGAAAAATTGATTTTTTGGCCATTACTCATAAACTATACAAATAAATGTACAACAATTTGAACGTATATTCTATGGGCATACGTATATTCTATAGCATTTGTGTACAAAAATGGAAAAAATTGACCCGCCTTTCCAGTATTATAGTGTATCAAAATTTTGTTTTTTATACCTTTCTAAAGTGCGGAAATAAGTTTCAAAAACCACATAAAATATATAAATTCCTCGCCAGTTTCAAAATTCGACTGCACCTAAACATGTCCTCCTATTCGTCTGTCCATCCATTTGTTTGCGCAACTTTATAGTATATGTGGTAAACATTCCCCCGTTAGCGAAAATGAAGGTGTTCCCTAAAAATTTGGAAAAGAATTTGGAATTGACCTAAAATTTTCAAGGGACACGCCTACAACAGCCACATGTCTATACAATAAAAATATTTATTTTGACAATAGAAAAAAACAGCTGCGCTCACTGCATTTTCTATAGCACGAAAATTTTGTTCTTTTACTTCTTTTATCTTTTTTAAGGCAACGATGATGGGTTTAATAGGTTCGCTCCCGACCGAATTTAATTTGCCTTTTTTTTTCATTTGATTTACATTATAAATTAATTTATGAAGATGTTATTTATATTTAAATATTATTATTGATATTTACATACGGAAGCTTGATTGGACGCTTGAAAAGAACAAAACAATTTAAAATTATAGAAATGGTTGAGCGGAGTGAGAAAAGAAATACTTACGGAAAGTAAGCCATGTTCGCCTTATGAATCACAGATAGAATGTTCATCACCTAAAATAAATGCATTGTGGTACAACAACATTCAGATGACGCTAACAACCATTTAAGTCAAATTTCATAATTTGATAGTTTCTACGGATGGGTAAGAACGCTATGCGAACGCGCTACGAAGTCAATACCGGAGATAAATGTAGAATTCTTCGGTCAGAGTTTCTTTCACAAGACTTCGGTCTCAAGAAATCACATCTGTCTTCGACTGAATGCTTACGCCGACTTTCTGAAGCTTCATATCAGAGACGGTGAATTCTTCCATTTCTTACCAAAACTATGTCATCAACCGATTAGCAAATTTTCCAATTCTTGTTAATGATGCAACATCAATACACGATATATTCACATCGTCACTAACGCTCGAGCGTACAAGTATTAGGGAACTTAAATATGAATTTGAATTTTTTCACAAAAGATTTTCAGGCGAGAACGTAATCGCTAGCGCATGTGAAGTTGCTATGAGCACACACATACTTTATTGACGTGTATATAAGAGTAAGAGAATAAAGGAAAAAGTTTGTGCCACTTTTCTCAATAGATGGCTTTAAGGCGCGATGGTGTAACTTTGTTAACGCAATAGTTTTGCTCGCTTCCGCTATGGAAATTCCGACATTTCAAATGGGCGGTGCCCAAGCGTGAAAAGTTTAGTGGAACGAATTTTCATTTACGGATCGGTGTCACAACGGGACAAAATCGAGCCATTTTTGAAGAGCGTGATAAGAAGCGATTGAAAGTGGATCATAATAATGTTCACAGGATTGGAAGGGAATGGCGCACCATTAGCTGACCCGAACGCGATAAAAGTGGGCCATTGAGCTTTGAAAAAAGCATTTATAAGTGATCAATAGCGTCATGCTCCGTCTGACTTTAAAAGAGGTCTATGAAAATTACTTGGTTTAGTTCGTCGACCGAAAATCTCGCACATATAAGGGAAAAATGTGATTGAATGTGTTTGGTGAAAAACCGTAATATATTATTAAGTCAAAAAAATAGTTCAATTTTTATTTAATTGTAAGCATTGCTCGAAGGCTTAAACTTAATCGCGTAGATGAAATCTCATATTTTTGTAAATTGAAGAGAAAGTAGAAAACATTGTTATTATTGGAAATGGTCCGCGATAGTTGTTTTAGCTATTAGTTAAGGTAAAATAAGCGACCATTCGACGATGAATATAAGAATTGGCATACAATTTACAAAAGTTTGAACTTTTCATTGGCATTCATGCAATTTTGATGGTACCGTGCATGAATTTATTCGCACAATGTATCTGTTTGTGACGCTTATGAAATATATGACTTTGTATAATGAGTGCTTTTAACTTGGCTTTGTACATATCTACTTATGTGTTTATGATAAATCACAAGAGTGCTGATGACAGCTTTCTTTCATATTTGTATCTGTTCTTATACGACATCTGTATCTATCCCCATAGTAATGCTTATGCAATTTTTGTTCTCTGTGCAATAATATCCTGTCTTTTTCACGTTGTTATTGTTCTTGTTACTAGATTTGTCACATATTCTCATTTCATATTTCTTTGAGAGAAAGGAAAAACCGCAACAGCAACAGCATATCACGCCAGACAATTTGAAAACCATTAACGTTTGTGGAGCATCTTCTGCACTTTCCTTCATCTGCAATAAAGATCAAAATATTAGATTAAAATTACTGCAGCATATGCGTCTAATTGCTGTTGTTGCTTTTGTAATTTTTGTTGCCGTTGTTGTCACAAGCAATCAAAATATGCACAAACATAGCAGCTAATGAAAAAATTACAAGAATAATAAAAAACAAAAAAAAGAAATACCAGAAACCCATTCGTTCATGATTGCAAAGAATAACAACAATAACGAAGAAATCTTTGGGCAAAATGCAAAATAACCTAAGTGTGTTCGTTCTTCTTTCTCTCCTTAGCGCAATTTTCATTTCTGCAGTGAATGAATAACCCAACGAAATTGGGTATTCTTTCATTTCAATCTATAATCGCATGCAAAAATTTAGAATAAATTTTCCTTTATACGCGTTAAGCTTACAGTTTTTGTCGCCTTTAAGTTTAAAATCTCACATATAGCGAGTTACACTCTTATGCCTATTGGCCAGTAAAAATTTTTTAAGAAATTATGGCCCAGAAAATTTATGGAAATTGTTTGACTTTTTTTTAACAACAGCACTTAATTACAAGTGATGAGAAGTGAATTTATGAGACATAAATGAAAACTATGTTCGAAAACGACCGGAAAATGTTTTAATTATCGGAATCAATGATTGCGTGCAACAAACAAAAAAATAGCAAGCACTAAAATTAGGAAGCAATAGAAATTTACGATATGTAAACGCAAAAGTCTTATACAAGCAATTTTGAAAAGATCGTAATGAAAACAAATTATTTTATTTTCCACTATTTTGCGAGATTTTCTTATTATAAAACTTGCTCCATGCATTTCACAACACGCGTATAAGCCGAGCTGCCGGGTCACACTTCTATCAACACTTAAGACGTAAAAGGTTCGGCCTGGATTTGATGTTGTGTTTAATGACAGAAATGTCATATTTGTCTTTTTAAAAACTTTGTCTTAAAAATAATCGTCGCACATAACCATAAAAATTTTTATTTTCTTACTAATATTCCACATATTGATGGATAGCCTGAAAATTTTCTTATTAAAATATTATTATACTTTTTGTCTGATAAGAATTTGGTGCTGAAGGCTGTACACGAATATTTGCTAAAGATGATAAATTATTGAACAAAATAATTTTAAATTTTCAATCTGCGATTGTGTCTATTTTTATGATCACAGATATTTACCGGATTCTTTATAAATCCGAGATTGCAAACAGCAGACCGTTGACGAAAAAAATAAATATAAATAAATCGGTGATCATTTAGTTGGTATAAAAGTATCAAAATTTGCGAACTACATTGAAGAGCTTTTTATTAAGAGCGCTTCTCACGAAATTTCCTCTCCCACAATACGAATGATTCGTCGAAGTGGTCGAGATGTCTCTTTGAAATCTTCTGTTTAAAACGTTTCATTCTTCCAGTTCCAGTTTACCGCAAAAATGGACAACTGATTGACATGAGAACAACTCGATGTTCCCATACCGATACGCGTTTTTTACGCGGTATTTAATTCTTCGCTTAAAAATCAAAACAATCGCGATCTATCGCGCCATAACCTTAGTAGAAAACACTTTGGAAAAAACCGAAATTCAAAGCAATTAGAATTTCCAGCTTAAACATAAGTTGCTTTTATGGGACTTCTTATATGTTATTACGAATCTCTGAAGCATTGAAAAATGTAATTCTTACTGGTTTTTACAGCAAACGCCATGTGTGTGTGAGGCTTTATCGACAATTTTATACTTTATATGTTCCCTATATGTATAAAACCCTCCAACTCCATATGGAGAGCGCTGCCTGTCTAGCTAACAGAGGAGCCCGAGCGGCCTTGGTAGGTCCTGAACCGTTCTACGGCGTGCCAAGAAGCCACATTAACAGGCTGGTATTGCAATAGGCATAGAATAAAACGGACTGCCGATAAAAGCAATGTGCAGGACAACGGTCGGCAAAAAGATTCATAAAATCTTCCGGTAGGGTACACAACCTACTGAAACTAACAAGAAGCGACTTACGTTTAGCCAGCTTCTACACGAGCCATAATTCCCTCAAGTACATCTGAGAAACATGGATATGTTTGATACCGATTGATGCAGATTCTGCCAAGGGGCGAGAGAAACGTCCTATCATATTCTATATGAATGTGAGGTCATCTGCCGAAGCGGACGCCAAGTGTTTGGCAAGCATTTTGCTACGCTGGGCACGGTAGGCTGCTCCGATCCAAAGAAGGTGGCGGGATTCGTAAAAATCCTAAAATTGGTGGACAAGTACAATAGATCTTCTAGGTCGCGGCACGTCTTGCCCACGTAATTAATAATAAATAACTCCATATGGAATTGCAGAAGATCTTATGAAGATTTTATGAAAATCCATACTATACCGTCACATCGCTTGTTAGTTCACTTTAATTATACCCTACGCAACTTGTGGTATGAAGGTATATTAAGTAAGAGGATGTATACAACGCCCACAATTGGATTGACCTAAGTTTTGTCTGTCCTTTCAGCTGTCTGTGTGTATGTCCATTTGTTCTTCTATTCAATCTACGGCGTCAGTTTTGAGATGGTGCGATGAAATTGGGCGCACGAACGCCCAATTCGCACAAAGGGCGAATATTATTATAATTTGTCCGAAAATTAATTAATTTCTTTTCTGTTATCGGTTATCAATCATGACCTAGTTGTGCATATGCGTTTTTTCTTTCTTATTTATTAATGCATGAATTATTAATTAATTTTTTTTTTTTTTTTTTTCTTTACTTCTTATATACTTTATATTAGTTTTTAATAATAATTAGTGTAAGATTTACTTCTAAGAATCAATTGAATTTGGGTACATAAGTATCTTACTTTGAAAAAGTGAAGCGGTGTAGGACATATAATGATTTTTCTTGCTTTGGATTCAATTTATCCATGTCAAGAAAGATGGATGGATGGCTTACAGAATAGATTACACTAAGGGGAAGAAAGTGGAGTTGGTTAGAGCCCCAGCAAGAGTCTACGAAATTTGAAGCTCATACTAATATTAGTCAAGTCAAGATCAGAGAGAACATAATAATGGCCTATACCGATAGTTTCCTGCAAAAACTGCGATCTGTAAGAGCACATAATATGGTCTCCGAAAACTCATCAATACACATGTATGGCAAGCGTTCACATGACTTACTAATGCGTTTAATTTTTCTCGTCTTCTTTTCAGTTTATAGAGAAAAATGTCATACAACAATCACTTCATTTAAATTCCAAAAATGTTTCCCTTGGCAAAGTTAAATGCCGTTAAAAAAAAAAAAATGATGGTACGAAAAGAGCGAGATAAAAAGAGACGCACATATACCGACATTTTTGTAATATAAATACACTTGCGTCGACAGTTTTTAAGCCTTTTTATAATGATTTAATAATTATTTCAGTACACGTTATTGGCAAAGTTTTCCAATATGGTCCCAGGAATACCAATGAATATTAAAACTCACAAAAGAAAAATATTACTCGCTGTGGATGTTACTTTAAAAATACCCTTCACTCAAAGATGACTATAAGAACACATGCTTTCATTTTTATTTATGGGCGTATAATTGTTAATAACACTAATCACTTTTTTTTTTTATAAAAACAATATATTTACGAAGCCGATATTTGTCAGAATTTGTAAGTTGCTATTGGCAAATATATATAGCAAAGTTTTTTTTATATTTTCACTGAGGCTAGTTTGTATTGTAGTGTGTTTGCGGACTTATTTCATCGAAACAAATTAAGATTATTATGGCCGATCTTGAGACGGATGAATGGATTAAATCACTTTAAGCACACTAATACTGGCTTTCTTCTTGTCACAGCGAGAAACATGAGTCGAAGACCAGGGAAAATCTATCCTCAATTGATTAAACTATTATTTGGCGATTCTAAGTGGATTTAAATATGATGATCAGTCTATCCATTTTTGATTGAAATTTTCACTTGACTTTTTGTGTAGGAAGTCAGCCCTATGAACAAGAACTATGTGTTGCCACTTTTATGGATTGTTTTTGAAAGTGAAAGGGAGTCCGGTAATAACCGATATGAACAGAGAAACGAATTGGGGAATAGAGGAGCAGACAAACCGACAGATCGACACCCGCAACGACAGACACGGTAACATTGACTCAATATATGAATGCAAATTACAACTTGCGAACGACAGAAAAAGCTATAGTGTCTAAAAGTACAAAGCAATTTTATTATAGGATTTCTTAGTTAAAAAAAAAAAAAAAAAATTATTTATTTGAAATTTTAAAAGAATTTCATTCCGCATTGTCTTTGCTTTTGCATTTTTTTCTCTTAGGATCACGAAAAAGCATTTATGCGTGTATGTATTTAAAGATAAAATTCTAATTTTAAATTTTTCCTGACCAGGAAAATACATTCATCACCAAAAGTTTGCGAGTGTACGTGTAAATGTTTTCATATCGTCTCTCACATAATATGTGTGCTACAGTCTCTATATTCAAAAAAATTTATTTTTATCTATTTAGTGCTCAGATCAAATTTAATTTAGCAGTAAATTTTATCTTTACTTAGACAACATTTTCACCATTTCTTTACTAATGGGAAAATAAAAAAAAAATAAATAAATTAAAGATTGAAAAATATTTCATTTCATTTTTGTTTCATTCTATTTAACAATAAGTTTTCTCTTCATCTTTTATTATTTGTGAGTTGACATTGATTGAAACGTTTCACTTTAATATTTATTATTATCCTCACTTTGTCTTTCATAAAAGCACACCACTTAATTATATAAATATCGCTTTCCTACAGCAGCAATAGCAACAACAAGACCAAGTATATGGTCATATATCGCGTTGTTGAAAAATTTGCTTGTTATATTTTCTAGATGTCTGTTGTTCATTTTCCTAATCACTTGATACTCTGCTGGCGCCTGCATATGATATTACTTCAATTTAAGGCAAATACTTCTCCTGCTGCTCTACATGCGGCTATAATTTAATAGTTGTTGTTGCGAATGGTTTTTATATTAATTAAAATGAAGCTAAATAATTCCAGCAGTGTGTTCTGTTTCTTAAATAGAATACTAATGACTGGCTCGCACAGACTCTCATAGTTAATATTGTTTTAGAAGTCTTTAACAATTATATCTCAATTCGGAAAGAATGTCAATACTATCTCCATAAAATAAATATCATCGGGTCTAACTTATATTCAATTAACTTGAATAGTGTACTCATATACGCCCAGTCGGTCTGTCTGAAAAGTGTAATTATCGAAAATATGCTTGCTTGAAATGCTCGCTTTTCACTCTTGGTAGACCAAGGTCACAAAGGCGCTCAGTCAGCTCATCAGTGCAACCATAGTTTTCCTTTTTTTTTTTTGCTTTCTTTAAGAATATTTTTTATTATGCTTAATGTGTTGCGCCTCAGATATGTTATGCTAATTCTTTATACCACCAATACAGCTCATATTTATTTCTTTATATAATGCTTATTTTTATATATATATGTGTGTCAACTTTTGTATACAATGTCATATTAGATAAACATGTATGAAGCCGGAATTTTTTTATAAAAAATACATGTTGTAAGGAAATGATAAAAATATTTCATACGAAACACTGCCCATCGGAAGCTATACATTCTTTTCACTTACCTGACGAGTTGTGGATCGCACATGGATGTTTACCCTTTTGAGGCAAACCAGGAGCTGAGCTATTTCCGTACACTTTTGTAAAATATGAAGCGCTACTCAGCAAGTGCATGCTGCAATGATACCAACAAGCGGTAATCGAAAGTACTCGAGCTAGACTCGCGTAGCGCCTGCCGATCGATCGCTTCCAACTTTGGTATCGTGAACCGATTTTGCTATATGAATGGATGAAGGATGACACATGAATGCAGAAATGACTTTGTGTTGCTGGTTTAGATATTTGATTCGTTTCCTGAATAGCGAAAGGTTCAAATTGACGAATTGTTGTTTGCAGGGCTTAGTACTAACGGTTTCACCAGGCTATAATAGCTAATAAGAGACCACACTCTTCCGGTACCACCAAGCCCAGAATATTGTCTTCCTGCTCAAGCGGCTTAGTCTCGCAGTTAGTGTGAATGCTACGCTTGGATCTACCCACGAATTTTCACACCTAGTATTCGCAAAATAGATCATCTTCTCCTCTCTGGTTACAATACGATGCAAAAAATTGTACGTATCGTTCGAATTAAGGAAAAAAGATGTCGGCGAACACTCTTTATTTCACTCAAGTTTCGATGTTAGAAAAAGTATTTTTGCATTGAGATACGACTTCTTTTCGTTGCCAGATGTCTATGCTATGAAAAAACAACTTCAGACATGTCTGTCCTCTACACGTGTTGTTATAGCCATCAATGGTAAATTTCGGTTTCAATTTCGTATTTACACACCTAGTATACGATCGCTGACGACATCTAATAAATTCTTCCAATATTTGCAATGAAAACAGAAGGCAGAGAAAAAGTACTTGAGTATGGAAGGACAACTACATGACCCTGGAATAAAAGGCTAACGCTGCATATATTTGCCAACCACACCAAAATTAATATTATCAAAATACCCTACCTATCCCATTAACTGCAGTAATTTGGTTTTTCGTTCATGTTTAAATTCAAATTTGCACCAGTTATACGTGCCGCAGCGTCTCTTAAATTAATATAACTGGAGAGAATGGCTCCATTATAGCCATTTGTGATATTTTTTTAAAATTCAATTTTTTTTTTTTTTTCATATTTAAACATATTTAAACATATGTTTCTTCAATTGAAAAAAAATGGAAATTACCAAACAGATGTTTTTACAATGGCTTCCTACCTTAAGATCACAATTCGAGCACGTCGACGTTTGGCCGGAATGATCAAAAATTTGAAAATAATAAGTTTATCCCTTAGAATTGTGTTCGCAGAATAATCTTTGCATAATCTTCGCTCTTAATGGGTATTACGTTAATGGCTTAGGCTGCAATGATCGGGCACAACCACGGCATTCATCAGTTAACTCTTTATAGATATTTTCAGCTCTAAATGTAATCCTTATTTGTTGCTGATAAGTTCATGTATCCAAAATATTGATTAAATAATTAATATCTCGTGTATTTTAAAAATTGTTTTAGAATTTTCTATGTGCGAGACCTGCAAGAGAGTACATGTTTATGTGAATTGCAAAGTGCTTCCTTATTGAATAAATTAATTACATTAAATACATAAATAAATAAATTACAAATGAACTACTACTGAACAGGTAATAAGTTGCACTTGCATACATTATCAGTAAATTGGTATAGAAATTTATGCTCGACAATTGGATTCTTCAATCTCTCGCACTCTTTTTTCCGTTCTCTCTCTCTCTCTCTCTCTCTCTCCCTATCACTCTTCCTTTCTAACATTATCTACTTTGATTATGCCTAATGAATTGCATATGTATGTATTTATGTATGTATGCATGTATGTATATAAAATTGACAAAAGAACCCGTTAACTCTGGTAAAAGACGGTCACATATTCACCGTGATCGTCAACTGAATCGAAATTTATGGCATAATACGTCATTTGTAAGCTTATAAAAAGAAGAAGAAAAAACGGGAACTGCTAATCCCTTAGAGCAAGTCCATGAATCTTTGCTTCACTACCCTTTTCCACATTTAAAAAGTTATAAACGTATGTATACTAACGGGAAAAAAAAAACAAGCAATGTTTCGCTATCAAGAGAGGCAAGTGTCTTGTTCAAATTTACATATCAGATGTACATGCATTTGTGTACCAATGTATGTATGAAGGCATTTGCTTAGCTGCTCTTGATAACTTGTGACACTTGTAACGCATAAAGTAAAACAATATTTGCATGAATTCCAATCTATACAAAAAAAAATAAATAAATAAATAAATAAATAAAACTTAAAGACATACAGAACACACTCAGCGAGCAACCGACTGAGCAGAATTAAGGAGGAGCTTTAAAATGCATTAATAAATAACAGCATAAACGGTACCACAAACATATTAATCATATATAGTGAACATGCGTATAGGCATTTGAAGCATAGATATATGTATGTATGCAATATGTAGTCAACAGATTGCAGTGAACAGTAAAAGTCTGCATAGACATGTGTGCGCGACAAGAGAGCTTGTAGTAGGCATTTGAAATGAAGATCATTGCCCGTTATAACGAGAAGAAAAATTTAATCATATATTATATATATAAAAATACACACACGCTCATACATACATACATATATCCTATATGTACAATAATTGGTAATTGTATCACATCGCCACAGCGGGGGTATTCAGATTTGTTTTTATCACTTGCACTTTAGAAACTGTAACAGAGAGGTTGCTTATGACGAGCCACACATGCTTCTTATTATTGTATTCTAATATTTCTTAATAAGCTGTTGACAGTTAACAAACGAAACAATTTTTTGCTGATTTTTTTATGGATGTCGGTTTTGTTTCATATATTTTCTCTTCTCATTTATTATAGATTTCTATGCTTGTTGCAATGAAGTGTTTGGCTCATGTAGAACATCTTGCGAAAATGTAAGTATCGGCATATTTTATACATCGTAACTTATTTCCATGAGATTCGTTTCGAGTTAATGAAAATAATTGCAATATTTTCAAATGTAATCAAGCTTTGAGACAAAATCATACGATAGTCCGATATGATCTGTTTATCCATTTTAAGCGGGCTCTAAATTCTTACACAACGCTAAGGAAAAAAAATGAAATCATTTTGCTTGTAATGTGGAAAAATAAGCCTCGAAAAGTGTTTAATCTGAGTGTTTTCCGCATAAGATTTCGAGCCGATACAAATACAGCCTAAAAACAAGTATAATTAGCGCCAATTTCAAAATATAGCTGCAAATAAAATACGAGCTACAGCAGCAAATGGTAATCTAAAATTTTCGATAGGTTTCCGTAATTTTTTATATTGAAACTTTCGCATCTATTCACGTAATCAACTTCGATATTGATTAAAAGTAAAAAAGAAAAGACGTCAATCGACTTCAAAAGTCACTTGACACTTACGGATTAGATGCATCCGTATATGGATTAAGGAACCATTGAAAATTCCGATACAAAATTGTGAACGAATGGAGCACTCACGTGCCTTTTTATAAATACTTTCTCAAGATGCTAGATTCGCACGATTGATTCACTCTGTGCTTGTTATCTATCATAAAAGGGGACGAACAGACATTGCAGCTGATAGGGATCGGATGCTTTAACAATAAAATTAACGATTAGGATCGAACATTTGTTGCAGCTCTGCATTTACTATCATTTTTATCTGATCGTTTCACGAGCTTGTCCCCGCGGTTATAACTTACTTATTCCTGTAGTTGTTGTTGTAGTGGCTCATGCCCCGAAATCAAGTAACAAGAAGGAAAGTAAAAAAATAAAAAATAAAAAATAAAAAAACGCAGAAAAATAACTGCAATAAATTACTCAACACACTGACAAATACTCGAAAAGACAAAAAAAAAACTGATTAATGATGGTGAAACTACTTAAGAAATTAAACTTTAATACTGACAGCTATTGCAATAAAACGCACACACGCACACACGCACACACGCACACACGCATACGCAAAAATTGACAAGATATATGCAAAAATCGTGTGCCTTTTAAGAGCGACTAGTTTTCCACCGAACACTGTGACGATGAAAATTTTTTTCTTCTTTGCTTTTTCTGTTTTAAACTAGTTTGTGATAGAAGTGATAAATAGCATTCATGCATATTCTCTCAAGGATTATCGCTGAGAACGGCAAACCTGGCGTTATTATTTAAATATTTAGAAAAAATGAAAAACAAGTTTTTATTTATTTTTATTAACATAATTTAATTGAATTTTTACATATCATCCTCTTTCTCATTTTTGTTTGCATAAGAAATGTTTTACATCGAATAGTTGTGCGTTTTAAAGTTAAAATGATTTTGATTTTCGGTAACGGTTCTGCATCGTTTTGCGATCGCTTAAACTGAACGTTATTATGAAGTTTTTCGTACATGCGTAACAGAATTAATTTCGTAATTAACAAAAACATAATAATTAAAAAGTAAAAACTGATGGCTTCCTTAAAATGCGAAAATTAATTCGAGTTAGTCACACCTAATGGTTTCCAGGTTTCAAGCTTCTACGGCAATTCGCCCTCAATACATAATGTCTCAGAAATGATGACGATGATGACCACATTCAGAAGCACTATTTTCCTTCTTGTTGTTGTTGTTCTAATCTACAAATTATGAATGATTTAAACTGAAGTCTACCAA
Organism: Glossina austeni; assembly: GCA_000688735.1. Taxonomy (NCBI): domain Eukaryota; kingdom Metazoa; phylum Arthropoda; class Insecta; order Diptera; family Glossinidae; genus Glossina; species Glossina austeni. Next base: position 325,619 of record KK502580.1, read on the forward strand.
TAACTGTTAAATTCGTCATCATTGTTTTGGGCTGGCATGTATTGACTTTTCATGTATATCTCAGCTTAACTGACAGATGTAAGTCCGTCAGGTAGCACTCTGATTTCTCGAACACGCTTTTCATACTGCACATAATGATATCCACTTGAAGCCGAAAAATAAATAAATTCAATAATATAAAATAATATTTTTACTTGTGTGACCCCGAATACATTTTAGAACGAATCTGTTTCAAAATAATGACCATTCAAAATTGATTCCGATAAAAATGTATCATTTTCTTACACGCTCTAAGACACTAATAATAATTAGTAATTAATTAGAAACAAGTGCATGCATGTATTTGATTGATTTGATTGAAAATGATGAAGTAATGCGAAGTATCAATGGGCACAATGGTTAAGTTCGGTGACTTCGGCCTTTCTCTACATAAAACAACAATTAGCCGTTTAGTATCATCCAGTTATTCAATGTGCACAGACGCTAATCGTGGAACAATCAAAATTGCATTTTTGCTGTCGAAGCTCAACAAACACTTTTAGAACCTTATGGCGATGCTGCTCCATGCTGTCTCAACTGTCGGTTTTGGTTTCAACGGTTTAAAAGAGTATTGATCTCATTGGCAAAGGACGGCCCGGAGAACCAAGAAAGTTGCGAGGCAATGAGTTGCAAGACTTATTGGACGAAAACCCAACTCAAAGTCTCAAGGAATTTTCAAACAGAACAAAAATAGCTACCATACGAACTGAAAGTGTCATTTCGAACGTTTCAACATCGCGGCTTCATTGCTTGTTAGGCAAAAACAAAAGTGTTTACTGTGGCGTATTATGACCGACGATGAAAAGTGGATCTACTACGATAATCACAAGCGCAAAAAGTCGCGGGTTAGTCCGGGGAAGCCATCGACATCATGGCCATAAAGTGTCTCTGTGCATACGGTGGGATCAACAATATGTAGTGTATTACGAACTGCTAAAACCGAATGGAACTGTTACTGCAGATGTCTACCGACGTCGTTTGAACAAATTGAACGATGTATTGTTGCAAAAAACACCAGCAATAGCTGGCACGCGGCTTCGAAATGATGAAAAAAGGTGCGAAAATGGGTCGATGATTGGATCGCTGCCAAACCGATGTTGTGCTTTCGACACGCTATTGCCATGTTGCCGAAAAGATGGGAAAAAGTTTTAGAAAATGAGCGAAAATATTTTGATTAACGGATTTTGTGTCAATTCTTCTCAATAAATTCCTTTTTCATACAAGCACCCAATAAAATCAAAAGAAAGCTTAAACGGCACCTTTCGATTTTTAAATCAAGTCAGCACTTCTCGCCGAATAATCTACTCGTAGCAATCAACTGCATATGCCAAAGGCGAATTTAATTTCATTTTCGGTCTAAAATCCTCCCTGTTGTCTTGTTCTTCATGGACTGCGGACGTACGTTAATAAAGATTACAGATTGAACAGCAAACACGAAATCTTGTATAAAGTGACGCAATTTCTCATAAGTCATAGAACATCCTCGCTTATAAAATTTCACGTCATGTCCAATTTGAAATCATTACACTTGCCCGTTATTTTCGAAAGATCGAAATGTTTTTATTCGTCTCTTTTTTATTCTTCTTCCGAATTGCGAATTTTCAACTTATTTACTTGCATTAAATGCATTTGTGTTCTCTGTGTTGCATGTGCTCTATGTCTGAAGAAACACTAAAAACGTGACGCTACGTTAAGTGTAAACCCTCACAGTAAAATACAATATAAACACAAACACATGTTTCATTTACATACAAGAAATGCACATATGGGTTATTCCATAAAATGATATTAAATTTATATAAATTAATAAATAAAAACGTTTCGCAAAAGAGGCAAAAAGAGGCAGAAAAAGCAAAAAATATTCGTCTTTAGATGTCATTAACTTGACTCCAGATTTATTATTTTACATTATTTTTAAGCACACGCAGAAATTGATATCAAAACCAAGTTGTGTGCGGCGTTTTAGAGTTTAACTCCACCTCGAAACTCTCAATTGCGAACATGTTTCCTTTAACTCAAAGTTGTATTAATTTTTTTCCAATCACTTGCCGTTTCACTGAATTGAAGCTGATTGGATTTTTTTTATATTTATTTTTTAAATTCATTCATTTTTTTTTTTTTTTTTTTGCTTAAACGCAATTCATTTTAAGCTTTACTGACATTGACAATAATATATGCGTATGTAGATGTCTGTTTGTCTGCGCGTATTGCTGGTATAAATATGGGGAAACATAAGACGATCTCTAGGCACACATGCTCTGCAGGCATACTTTTACCTTAACAAATCATAAATCTACATAGAACGTAACGTTGGGCTTAAAGAAACCATAGCATAAAGCTTAGAGTGCGTACAACTTGGACAACTTTTTAATGTTTTTATGCATATATATATATAGGATTTTATGCATATATATACAAGTTGCTTTTAAATATATATATATACCCATATATATGCGCAGTAAGGAGATTTAAAGCAGCGTTTCCGAACCATAAGCACAACTATCAGAGAGTAAGGTAATATATTTTATTAAACTCACCGCAAAGGATATAACAGGTGAACTTTTTAATAGAAACACTTTTTTCAGGTATTTGCCAATTGATTTTTTTTTTTTCTTTTTTCAAACAAAAATTCTTGCAAAACTCGCAATTAAAGTAAAACATCCAGGATTTATTCATACGAAAGGTCTCTCTTCCACATACGCAACGCTAGACCACATTTATATAATACATACATTAGATAATATTGTATAATATATAATGCCTTTAGGGAATTTGGCTGGAAAGCTCTGATTCTGAGCACCGTGTAGGGCGTACTTTGCCATGTCCGAGGACTACTTATGTGTTTCGCTCTCCTAAGAATTCACGCAATGATGAGAAGCCCTTTCGAAGCGGACCTATGGAAATCATTTGGTTTAGCTAGTTTTACAATTGATACCCTAATCGTTTTGTTAGGAAAAAAGCACAAATGTATTAATCAACATAATAATAACAATTTAGAATCCAAAAACGCCGTTTGAATTTTGATGCACAACGCCTGCAACCTGTCCTTTTATCTCATCATTTGAAATTCTAAATATATCCCCTAAAGACTTTGCCAACCGCATCAATATTTGCCGTGAATTCTTCTTTTTGTTTGTGGTTTTTGTTTTCTCAACTGAATCAAGTTATCAGCGACGAAAGAAAGCCTGCAACTCTTAGTAATATAGTCTAATCTTTTCATTACACAAGGTCGTAATTTTATCCCGCAAACTTATTGGAATGAACTTTCTGAGAGCATTGTCACTGACCGTGCCTCTTTCCGGCTGTACAGTTAAACTGTATAATGATGGTAAGGCATTATTTTGAATCGACAATTTAAGCAATTGCGCGACAACTTCAAATGAATCCAAATCTGTCCGCTGACGCCCCAGTGACGGGGCAACAGATAATGATGGAGAGTGCAATTTAAAAAAGGAATGAACTGCGGTTATTGAACACAACCCTTGACTTGACGACTATCTTCACTTTAGATGAATACCCTCTGAAATTTGGTTGCATACCATTTCAATGGATTGGGTCATATATAAATTACTTTATTTTATTATATTTTTAAAAATTTATAATTAAATAAATTTGATTTTTTTACTTTTATTATTGTTTAAATTTTTATTTGTTGTCAGTCTTTCAATTTACCTTAAATTGCAACTATGGGTCGCATGCGCCAAAGGCAAATGCATATTTACATTTTCCGCTTTTGCGTTCGTTTCTTTATCCAAACTAGGTATCAGTTTAATCCAGCTGAATTACATTCCTTTGTATTATTAAAACAAAAAAATTAAAAAGCGAATGCATGTCCAATCAATTACTATTTGACATCGTTTAAATTATAGACAAAAACGAAAAACAGCTGTTAAGCGCATGCATAAATAAGGAACAAAAGTTATATAGACAAACAGGTCTTCGGATTTACTCTGATTACTTTTTAAATTACAACAGCACCGACGTATACACTCAACTGCGATTACGATAAAAACTAACAAACATATCAATATATAGCGTTATGAAACAAGTTTACATATGCAAAATTATGGAAAATACAGGCAATTAAATCTATGGTAGTAAAAAAGTATAAAATGCTAGGTAGATGGTAGATGATTGTCGTCTGCGAAGGTGATGAGATGAACGTACTTTTGGGTGGCAATTGCATTTACATAAAAGATCGCATTCGGATTTAAGAGACGAGCAAAAAAGGAAAATAAATAAATAAAGTAAAGATTTACTCGATTTGATATTTTAATGATTTTCCCTGCTTTCGAGGAGAAAACTCGGTTAACTGCGTTTATAAATATGAGATTACGTATAAACAAGACTGGTGATGGCAGTCACACAAATTTCAAAAGCTATCGCAGCAGCAGTTAACTCTTTCTGTGTTTGGATAACAAATTAAGGAGGAAACATTTTCGAATACTCGTGTATACTTATGCATACTTATGTATGTATGTATGTATGTATGTATGTATGTATGTATGTATGTATATATGTAAGCAGGTGTGTATGCATGCACGCATGCATACGTACGTACGCGCGTGTGTGTGTGTGTGTGTGTGTGTGTGTGTGTTTGTGTGTGTGTGTGTTTTGTAAAAAAATATGCACACTTATAAGCCTATGACAAGCTCTTCTCACAATGAACAGGAAGACGCCTAGTTTCGGTTTATTTTTCCATTTTTCCATTTTTTTTGTTTTTTCTTTTTTTTTTTTTGTTTGCAACGAAGATAAGCCATAAATTTGTGACAAATATGAGGCATACGACAGAAATATGCAAGTTTTCGTTATTCATACAGACTTAGAGGCGGTTTAGATAGTAATTACTTTTACTGGCTTATCGTGGTGTATAAAAAAGAGGCTTTCCAACGCAATCATGTGTGTATGTATGTTGAAAAGTAAATTTATATACTATTCAGAAATTGGCAGTAATTCTTTTTACATTTTTTACATGTTTTGCTATATTCGTATACTCATCATCATCATCATCGTTGTTGATATATGCGAATGTATTAACTTCTTTACTTCATTTGCGACACCTAGACAAATGCTTTAAATACTCCATACAATATGTATATATTTTCCTTATCTATACGTTCGATATTCGTTGTTAGAACAAGAATTGCAAATTAAACCTGGTCATCCTTAATTGAGATCTACGGGTAAAATATAAAATTGTAGACGCAATAAACCGAACGAAAAACAAGTAAGAAAATTAAATTCGGTCCGGACCGAATTTTTTATACCCATCACAGTATACCCCAAAAAAAGACAAAAGCAATAAAAGAAGAAAATTTTCATGTTCTATAATACGGAGCGGGCGCACTTGATTTCTTCTGTTTTCAAAATAAATGTTTTTGTCGTAGAGGGATGCGGGCGTTGTAGGCATGTCCTTTGAAAAGCTTAGGTCAATTCAAAATTCTTTTGCAAATTTTTAGGCGATATCTTCACTTTCGCTAACGGGACAGTGTTTACCACAAATACTATAAAGTTGGCAGACATGTTGGCAAAGAATTTATATTCTTAATGGGGTGTTTGAAGCTTGTTTCTGCGCGTTATAAAGATATTGAAAAAAGAATTAAGTTTTGATACGCTATATTATTGGGTAGCCGTAGTTAATGTTTTCCATTTTTGTACACAAATGGTACAGGATCGCCCATTGAATATGCGTTCAAATTTTTGTACATTTGTTTGCTATAGTTTATGAGTAATGAATAAAAAACCAATTTGCCATTGTTTTTGAGAAACAGAAGTGTTCTCATTTTATGTGGTGCGGCGGGCGTGTCTTTCAACCGATTTGGCCCATTTCAATACCAACCTGCGTGCAAGAACTTCCAATGTTTCTGCTAAAATTGAAGTCGATAGCTCCAGGAGAACGTTTACAGTAGACATTGCACAGGCAGACAGACGGACATGGCTAAATCGATTTAGAATTTTATGCTGACCAAGAATATATATGCTTTGTGCGGTCTCTGATGCTTCCTCTTGGGCATTGCAAACGTTTTGACAAAATGAATATACCCTTCATCGTTCGGTGATGAGTACAAAAAGGCCATTGGTGGGTACCCAAAATTCGTCCCAAAATGAATATGTCTTTCTTATTTGCTTTTACTATCATTAAAGATTAAAGTCTTGATAGACACCGCTAATACAGTCGGGAATAAGCGTCAGTTTTCAGTTTGTAGGCATAGCGTTAAATATGTAAAAGATTTCCTTTAAATATGTCTCCACGCACACATGTTTTATCACAGCAGGTTTTTTTTCTTTTGCTATAAAATCTCTTAAATTCTTTTTACCGCAAGCACGCAAGTATTAGTAACACAATACAGTCTTTATGCGGGTATATCTGTGTGTATGTTTTAATTGTTGCTTTATTTCTCTGTTTTATTCAACAAGAGATATTTTGATCAGTTTGGTCAGATAACAATGTTGAACACTGCAGACATACACACTCACACGCTGAAGAATGCAAAGTGTGTGGGCGTTATATTGAACCTTTTTCTTGTTTTTTTTTTTTTTTCCTTGTTGTGATATACGATATTTTCACGCACAAAGTGTGAATCAATTGTTGCTCATTTATCGTTAATCAATCGATATATTGTCAATATCCTCGCAATGACGATGCTTTCATTTCAAATACTTTTGGTATAAAATTTCAAAGGGAAATGGAAGTGAGAGATATTGTTCAATGAACAATGGAACGAAAATTTTGAAAATAGAGAAAGTAAAATAAATAATCTTTTCGTAGTAATTAACTCTTCGATTATCGGGAAAGTTATTCCTTTTGGTTCGCCATAGTTTCGACCGCTAGTTGAATTCTTACCAGTGAGAAAATCCACAGTTACTCCGGCAGAGGTACACCACCGTTACTTGAACTTGGTCAATACCCAATGGAAACATTTTTCGCTCATCCTTACTGGTGGATCTAAGACCGATATTGCAGACAGCGGCGTTTCGTTTCCGGATATTAATGTAGAAGGCTACTTCTCAAATCACCTATAAAGCATTATATTTTCGGACGAATGTCCTGCGATCCTAGAAGCCACCCATTTAGCGAGTACTCAACCTCAAAAGTTATTCCTATGGTGTCAGACAGTAAATCTGTCTTACCCGCTTTACAATCATTGCCCTCAGGTAAAACTCACCCTTAGATCCTTACTTTGTAGCCTCAAATCTGATACATTTTGTTTTCACTTTCTCCGGGTACCCAGTCACATGGTCATTCTTGGCAACAATACTGCACATAAAATTGCATCTTCCAGACGATCTCATACTAATGAGCATTCTGTGATTCCTGCATAGCTGAGGATACTCGACAAACTCTTGACGACTCTCTTTCTTGACAACAGCGATAGGAGAATTCACCTTATGATCGTCATTTATACTCTTTACTTCCACAAATAAATGCAGCCCCTTGGTTTATCAATCCACACTTCGCAAACTGAGTATATGTAGTCTTCGTGACCATAGCATTCTTGACATTTTGAGTTCACGCAATTTAACAGCTTACGTCGCAATCTTTTATTTTTTTAAATCATGTTATCAAGACATGTAAGCATTTGCCGTCAATCTATGAATCTACCATCTTTTACACTTTTTTCTTCTCACATCCATCAATTCCTCCACATAACTTTTTATACTCGTATACCACATAACATCTTACACATCGGATTTTACCCCTCGTTCTTCTGTTTTATTCTACGAGTCACATGCGAATTTTAATAAAAACTATAAAAAATGACGTGACGGACGTACAACACGCAAAACTTAAAAAATAGGAAACGTTAACCAAATAATCACTAAAATAAATAAATAATAAAATTTATATATCAAAACTAACTTTAACTTTACTAAGGCCCAAACTGAAAGAACTGTGTGTTCATGTTGGCCATTTTTTACACATTTCAGCGTATTTTCGGTTATTAATTTGCTAAGTAACAGAAGAAGAAGAAGAAGAAGAAGAAAAAGAAGAAGAAGAAGAATAAGAAGAAGAAGAAGAAAAAGAAGAAGAAGAAGAAGAAGAAGAAGAAGAAGAAAAAGAAGAAGAAGAAGAAGAAGAAGGGAAAGTTGTACACACACAGCCTGTTCAATACAAAGGCAAGAATTTTCCTGCCATATAGACTGGGTTCAAGAATCATTTTCTTGCCATTAAGAGAAGACTTTGCTAAGCAGAAAAGAAAGATTTTATATGAAACTTTTGCAACACATCGTCAACCGCATTCATTCCGGACTTCGGGGCAAGCGAAGAATTAGTTTTCTAGTTCGAAGGTTAACTGCTGTTCGCTTTATTGCGCAAAAATAAACCTATTCATTATTGAATGAAACCATTATACTTCAACATGATTCAACATCAATGAAAGATCTGAGCATAAATTCGTGCCTTCACGTGAGATACGCTACCCTACATATTTCCTATAGGATTGGTCACCAAAAACATTATCTCAAAGTCTTGTAATGATGTGATTACATTTACAAATACATAGCTCTCTACATGGTCCAAATGAAAAAGAGCTGCATATTTAGTACATCGCTGAGCTAAAATGAGGCAATTCTATAAAAAAAATTTGCTAGAAAACAAATATGAAGCACCTACGAAAGGGCAAAGTAAATTCGATTAAGATCACATCGGGTAGTCTAAAAATGATTTGGCACACACAAGATCACAAGAAATGAGGAAAAGTCATCAAGCCAAAATGCTTCATGTACGAGGCTAACAGTGCTATGCAGTGTATATATATATCCTCAAGGAATTAATTAAAAATTAAAAAAAATTGTCTATTGGAGGGTCTGAATTAGTCCACCTTCCAATATCTGATGAACGCCTCAAAGAATATAAAATTGATTTAAAAAAATGGCCTGGAAATTAAAGAAAATGAAACTTGATATTGTTTAAGAAATGGTATAAAATCATCAAACAATTTAAAGCAATAGTTAGTTTGCTTGCTAGTGGATCCGCAAGTCTCGCTGCAAACAACGCTATTAAAAAGTTTCAGCTATTTTTTAGACTAGTTTCTGGTACTTTTCGATTAAATCGTACGTACACTTTACATAAATCGCAAGCGGAAACTTAACATTAGTACATAGTATTAGTATATCGATAGTGATGATGTCTTAATCTTAATAAAAACTGATTCGACTTGTTTTAGGATTGTGCGTGCTTGTGTGCTTGCGTTCGCGTTTTTCTTTACATTACTTAACGGTAGTTTCTTTATTGCATAACACTTTATTTTACACTTGAATTAAAATAACCACACATCCAGTCATAGCGCAAATAATTTTATGTTTCAATAAACTTATCTTTCGACAGTTCCACAATCAGTGAGTCGGCATTAATGTCTTGTTGTTGTAAGCACATAGCCATATATTTAAGCAATTTTTAACACTTCCATTATAAGCATAATCTTAGGACACTGGCAAGTAAACACATTATTGCCGTCCTAGCCCGTCTATAGTTACCCTATTTGTTGTTTTCGTTTAAACCTTGTTTACGCATAAAGGCGTAATTTTCGAGGAAACCCTTAAACGTTAACCGACCTAATCCAAATTTTGTCGAAAGCCTTATTATACCCATCGCCGAAGTATGAGAGGTATATTCATTTTGTCAAAACGTTTGCAACGCCCAAGAGGAAGCATCAGAGACCCCACAAAGCATATATATATTCTTGATCAGCATAAAATTCTAAATCGATTTAGACATGTCCGTCTGTCTGTCTGTGCAATGTCTACTGTAAACGTTCTCCTGGAGCTATCGACTTCAATTTTAGCAGAAACATTGGAAGTTCTTGTACGCAGGTTGGTATTGAAATGGGCCAAATCGGTTGAAAGACACGCCCACAGCGCCACATAAAATGAGAACACTTCTGTTTCTCAAAAACAATGACAAATTGGTTTTTTATTCATTACTCATAAACTATAGCAAACAAATGTACAAAAATTTGAACGCATATTCAATGGGCGATCCTGTACCATTTGTGTACAAAAATGGAAAACATTAACTACGGCTACCCAATAATATAGCGTATCAAAACTTGATTCTTTTTTCAATATCTTTATAACACGCAGAAAGAAGCTTAAAAAAACCTATTAAGAATACAAATTTTTTGCCAGTTACAACCGTTAAATGGACCTAAACATGTTCGCCTTTCGTCCGTTCATCTTTATAGTATATGTGGTAAATGTTGTCCCCTTAGCAAAAGTGAAGATATCACCAACACATTTGCAAAAGAATTTTAAATTGACCTAAACTTTTCAAAGGACACGCCTACAATGCCCACATGTCTTAATTTTGAAAATAGAAAAAGTCAGCTACGCGTTGCCTAAACAACAGATCTACGTAGTTCGTATTTGATACAGTTAGTATCTGTGTCAAATCACTGTTGTGGACCAATCTTTGTCATAAACCATTAAAAATTCGACTTTTCATAGGGACGTTTACATGGTAGGGAGTAAAAAAAAATTGATTCATTCGATCCAAACTTTGCATATCGTTTTAGTATACCGAAATACCATTAGTCAACAAAAAATTTTGAAAATTAAAAATTTTTTTCGTACAACGAGGATTCGCTCTTGGCCCAAAACACGTCCGTATACCACATTTCATTAAAATACCTCGAACGTCGCGAACAGGAATCAGATAGACAGAGGAGCTTAAAATGGTCCAGAAATGATTCTGCATCGATCGATACAACAAGTTTTGGATCCACTTTTAGTCCTTCTGGTGATTACGTACATCTGCACAAACTTGCACCATGAATTATGTAAAGTACAAAAATTGACACGTATTACAAACCACCAACATCAACATCAAACATCTGGAATGCTTTTCAGTAAATCGCTAGCTTCAAGACATATCAGCATAATAAACAATTTTCATAAACGCAATTGGTAGCAATTTTCTTGTCGCAAATGTAATGTGCGGCGCCTGCAAACTACATATAATTTACGTAAACTGAAAATAATCTCATTTCTCATACGTACGAAATGTGTGTTAACTCATATAATACTCAATCTTAGCAAGTATGCTCTACCGCGATCTTATTAAGATAGGCTGTCACAACAGTCACGAGTACTGTCGTTAAAAAGCAAATATGTGGTATCCTCGCGATGGGGTTATTAAAATTCATAACATTTATAAGTAATTGAGTTATTTGTTTATGGAAAGTCGTTTGCGCAACGATGTTTTCTTTTTTTTATCCAAAATAACTGGTAACTTAACCAGTTTCGTGTGTAATCGAAAGATGTTTAATTAAATTTCATTTCATTTCAGTTTAAATGAGAGGAAATTATTATGCAAATTACTTAAACAGCTTTAAACACATGCTTAAGAAGACCGATCATTTTTCCGAAAAGTATATAGTGTTATAAATGTGTCCACAATCATTTATACAAAGATCGGGCTTAGTTGTTATCTTCAAAAATGGCACTAAGGTAATATAATATCAATTTCGAACACAAAGCATCGGTTATGAAATTATGTTAATGATGTGCAGCAAGTTGCAGGCAAGTAGGAATAAAGTCTAGTCGAACATACTTGACACCATTTCATTTCATTTCATTTGTTTTCATAATAAAACATCCAATCATATACCTTCTCTCCACACAAAAGCATATTTTTCATGGGTGATCTTATATAGGAGGGGGCACGAACGGTGAAGTGATGTGGTTTAAGTTTTGGAGAAATAATTTTTTGGAAAAAATGTTATTATTTTTCGCCTATCCACCTGAGTGGATGAGTAGGCAAAGATCCCGACTAACAACTTGAAGGTCGGGGTCTCAAATTTCAAGTACGGTAGTCTTTTCAATAAAGCCGATAGCCTTAGATGCTAATGCTTTAAAACTTTAGTCTTACGATTTATTTCTCTAGCTAAATTAATAATAATTATAATAATATTCTCTTCACCTATTTTCATCAATAAAATAAGGAGCATAGATGTGTTTCAGACTTTCTTAAACACGATCGCTGAAAAGATTAAAAAGGATCAACACTAATATTTTGTCCAAAGTGCGGTCGTACGATTATTGCGAAGTATTCAAGCAGGGCCGCGAGGTGATTGAAAGCGTATCTTGCTCTGGTTGCTCAACACGAAACACGTCACCAAAACGAAAATAATTATTCGCAAGCCCGAAACGTAATGCTCACAATCTGTGATATAATCCATTGACGAATCTATATGATTTTTATATAGTACTCTACTTTTATTTTTCGAAAACAACGGAAAAGTCTAAGTTTCGTGTGTAGAGTCACTAAAACCATTGTTACATTTAAACTAATACTCGGAATGCTATGAAATGTTAATACATTTCATTTGAAAGTTGATATTATCTAAGCATTATACGGATCTGTTGATAATCATCATGATGCGTTAAGGTTGCATTTCCCAAAGAAAGATAGATAACCCAGACCAAGGTTTTTAACACTCTATGAGGAGGTGACCGCTTCATAAAGGTTCAAGTATTGCTTATTTTGATCAGCAAGATCTACTGCTGAAAATGATGAAGTAATGCGAAGTATTAATGTGCACAATGGTTAAGTTCGGGAAGGAAAATATTTTAACTAATCCACATTGTACCAATGCCTTTCTGAAGTGAAAAAACGATCAAAACACATGCAAACACTTTATATGTAAATTGATTAAGTAATTTACCTGCACTTCGGTTTTGTAGAATTGTCGTCGCAAATAATAGAAACGAGTAAGCCTGTTTTCCACTGCGACCTGTTGTCAGACTCAAATACAAATGTTATCCTTGACAATGGATGAGGGAGTTAATGTGGACTTGATATTAATTTAAGTTATCTCTCCTAAAAGAATTTACTCAGAAAAAACACAGTGTCATGCGTTTTCTTACAGGAAGAGCGTGATAGTAGATCCATCAAGACTATTTTCCGCAATATATTTGTGACAAAAACAAGATCGATATGGACTGTAATGTGGCTATTCAATATTTTGACATTTTATTTATATTAAATTTTATAACCTCCTTGAGCATCCTACTGGGCGCTTTTTAGTTAAATAACCATTTATTGGTACATTTTGATTTTCTTTTGTTTTCGAAATTGATGATTTCCACACATAGTTGGCAATTACTAGTGAATGTTATAAATTTATGGCATTGAATGAATAATTATTGATAAATAATAAATGATATATAAAAATAACAATAATAATAAAAATAGTGTTGATGATAAAATAAAAGCAAAACGTCGCGACGTTCGAATATAAGCCGAAATTCCGAAAAGAATTCACTATATTTTGCAAAATCAAGCAGGTTTATGATAAAATTCAAGTTATTCTCATGGTGGAAGTGCTTTATGAAAATCTGCATTTTGAACTTGCATTTTGAGATTAGCACATTTCATCTTATGGCAGTACCGTGGAATTGAATATTCAACGAAAAACAGTTTTCAACTATTTGCAATAACCTTGAAAGAAAAGATCGATAGTTGGATTAACAATAAATTTAACGGATCGAATTTCCATCTACAAATCATTGCTGTGGCGTAAATGAAACCCATATTTCGAAAGATTGATAGCGATAATAAAGCGCGAAAGACATCGCGGTTCAAACGATAGCAATGCTCGGATTGACGTCCTGCAAAGTGATGCTTTCTGTTTATTGGGATTGCAAAGTAGAATCGTAGATCATGAGCTACTCAAGCGTAACCTTGGATACATATCACTCCATACTATCAAAAACAAATGCGATTGAAACGCGAATTTGAGGTAAAGCGTCTAATAAGAATGATAATGTGTTCCTTTACAATAATGCTGCACTGCACACACACGTTCAATGGCTCGCAAGAATTTGGAGAGTTTGACAGAGAAATTCTGGCATATCCTCCGTGTAACCAAGATCTTGTCTACATTCGTTTCGTTTTCTACAAAAAATCGTAATAGTGTAAAACTGACTTTAGAGCAGGCTGTGAAAATCTTGTTCTTACAGTTTTTCGCCCAGAAGCTTTACAGTCATGGCATACCGGTTTTACCAGAAAAATGGCAAAATACGATCAATCTAACTGATTCCCGTCTGATTTAATACATTGAACTTTAAACATAAAAAAAAAATTTTTTGAATTTTGCAAAAAAACGCCACAACATTTTTTCCTTGACACAATTCAGTAGAAGAGTAAAATACTGTATATATTTAAATTTCGATCTACGTAAAATTTTATTCTGATCGAAACTTGCAATTCATGTTTACATTCATATGCAAACGGAAGGACGACAGTGCTGTTACTTATTAAAAATAAATATAAAAATGCTTATCAAAAAAATTTTCTCTTAATTAATTATAAATGCTCGTCACACTCTACTTTATACAATTCCAATAAAAAAAGTAAAGAAATAAAATACGCATTTAATAACAATTCTAGGAAAGCACCCACCAGTGCGACGAATGAAATAACTTTTCTGACGACCATAAAACTGACACTTTATAAAGAAATCTTTGTACGGCGTGCATTTTTAAACGAGCAGCACTGTCGGTGTAATATTTGTAATATAAAAATCATACTTAGAACAAGAGAAAACATTTCTACACTGGCAATGATTTCATACAACATTTTACGGCTCGCGCAAGTTATCGCTTCTGGATTGTATTTTGATCATAACTCATGCAAACCGCCGCTACTGAATTGTATTTTGATCATAACTCATGCAAATTGCCGCTACTGAAGTGTATTTAATTTTTTTATACAAGTGGTGATAAGTAATGTTCTCATTTACGAAGTTGCAATATTTTAGTAGCAGAAAACATGTGTTATTGATAGAAAGAAAGTTACGTCTGGCAAAAACCAAAGAAAAGAAATTCACTAAATACAAATTGAAAAATCAAATTAAACCAAACAAATTACTTTAACAATAAGAAGAAAAATTACTAAAATTTACAACAATATTTAAACAAAGTTTGAAGAATATTTGCTTAATAGCTTAATATTCAAAAACTAGGAATGGAAAAATCATTTAATTTCTATATTTGTTGTTACTTACAACAACATTGATTGAAGATTTACAAGTTGCATGTATATTTTTCAAACCCATGGTTCGTAGAGCATTTGCAACAAGTTGAGAGTTCGAGAGAGAAATAGTATCAAGGATAGGTTGAAACTAAAGAGATGAGATTGTAATGAGTTTTATAAAAAATTCTATATATAAAAGAGGAATATTCGATAGTATATATGTTTATATAAACAAAAAACAAAACCGTACATGATTATTTTTAAATATCAATTATCTATGATATCTAACGTATTATAATATTTTTAATTTGAATATTTTCAGCTATCTTTAATACAACTAACACCGACCGACACAAACGGACGCAGTATGCGTTTAGAATTGAAAAAATATTGCCCATCAATGCAATTAGAATTCTGGTCATGTATGAATCGTACGTTAGACGGTAAGTATTAAAGAAAAGGCTATCAATAATCGCCGCTAGGCATAGGTTCATGCCGCATTTGTTATCTTCACCGTGACTTCAGTAATCATTCAATTCAACTGGTAAACCGCAATTTATCATGTTTCATTTGAGAGAATGCCTTCCATCGTCTTAATAGATGAGCACTTTTTAATATTCCTACCAAATTACACGCACCAAAAATTCGTTAAAATATATATTTTTGGTCTTTGTTAAATTCTGAGTTTATCATCGCAAATGCTACCATAAAAGTTGAAAATGAGAGAATAAAACACTGCGTCCACTCTTTTTTAAATGACGAATTTTACAACTGGACATAATTTACCCACCGAACATGCTTAAACTATCATAGTTAAGAAACAACCAAAGTTTAAAATTTCAACTCTTCTGCTCCTAACATAAAAACGGGTAATCCAAACCTATAGAAAATATCTGCGCAATTAAATCGCGAATTTTATCATAAAGCTATCGCAAAGATTGCAAGAAGAGAAAAATGCTTCAAAAAATGTTTCAAACAGTCCTTGATACGTAACAAAACGACAATTTCATCCTAATTTAAAAGTTCATTGTCGTCAAGATTGAAGTCAGATCCTGCTGAAAGTTTTAAAAAACGAACAACTGGCAGTCGACACTAAATTGAAAATAAAAGCGTTAAAGTCCTGTGGCCGGTGGCTGCATACTGCGGTGATGACAAAATACTAAAACTAAAATGAGAGCCGTTCTTCGACTTCACAAACTAATTAACTGCATGAAACAAAAAGTTAAAACATACGGCGAGAGAATGTATATTGTTTTTTAAAATTCCTGTTGGAGAATGAACAAATTGATATGTAGCTTTCATCTAACCGCATGTGAAATTAATGAGAAAGAATGGCCAAAATGCAATTTTTATGTGACTGGTGGGTTTAATCGATGTGGAAAGTGGAGGGGTAATAAAGTTAAATGTTAAGTGTTTACGTTTTTAGGTTTTTTATTGCAGGGAAAGTTGATTATATATATATATTTATATGATTATATATATATATTTATATGATTATATATATATATTTATATGATTATATATATATATTTATCTATATATATATATTTTTTTACCGATTTTCCATAAAAATAAATGTTAACAGTTCCGTTGTAATATACTATTTGTGATTAATTCATCAGCAATATATACGATGTCATATTCATCAGCTGTACGTGGGGACTTGTCATTTCTCGATTTATTGTCAAGGTTTTATAGTAATCATGTTTAACAAGAGACATGTCGCAGTTTTACCTCTAGGATATAATAGAAGCTGATCTACATTTTTCAAACTTTGCGGGCTATTGCAACAGATTTTCTTGTATTAATGACATTAAGCTCTTGAATCGTATGAGGAATGGTTTGGACCTTTTTAATTTTATCCAGGGCATTTTAAGCCAATTGGCTAGAAATCCTGTAATTGTTACTTTTTTATTAATGACTGAATTTCCTAACAGTTTTTTTTAAAGCAATCTTGATGAGAGTCTTTTGGTTTAGATTAAATGATGCTTTGTTTTTACATGTTTTGGTTATATTGTACCAACTATCTGGTGAAAATGTTTTGAACTTTTTTCACATATGATACAATAATGGTAAAATCTGAATCATCAAGCAAATAGCTGCCGCCGCTTACTAAAAGTTTCATTTCAATTGCCTCATCTCTTATATCCGTACTTTGAACAAATTTTAATAAACTTAGGACAGTTTTGATATTCCTATTTTCCCCGACGAATATGTTTTATTTTTTGAAAGCTTTTATTGTAAGTCATTATGTACTTCATTAGACATAAAGGAAATTTCTTTACACTCACGAGATCCGTCAGTTTCTAATCAATTATCGGAATCATGATAACGTAAATTATAAACAAATGAATTCCGCTTATAATGAGTTATGCATGGGGTCAGTTTAGGAAAGGACAAAGCTTTTTTAAAGTCGAAAGAAATTATGTAAATTTTTTCTAATGCTGCCATTCGACCGGCAGCCATATGACTATTACCCTGTTCTGTCTAGGAAGTAAAAATGAAGAAGCGTATCTCAGTAACTGCTGAAGATATTGACATGATTGGTGATGCTAACCTGGGAAAGAAGTAGTAAAAACGTTGCGGAGGGCCACAGCACACCGTTAAATACCCTACAACATTTCACTTAATACAGTTATTCGTAATTTCTTATACCTTTGCATATAACGATCTTTCAAAATAAGACGTTATATGAGAAATAGTTGAAAAAGTTGGCCGATCCGAACCAAAAGACGTCGCTCTACCAAATTTCATCAAAATATCTCAACGACCTGTAGGTTCAACGCAAGAATGTATGGACAGACATCAAACGGACAGGGGGACAGCCAGATAAATAAGCTTAAGCTCGATATAATAATAGCTCTACATCAAGCCCTTTTGAGTTTTGTACACATCCGCACCACTCTAATATACTGTTGTACCTCGCGATATAGGATATAGGGTGATATAGGGTATAAAAATGACCCGAGTGAACAAGCCTGTGTAATTTAAATGAGAAAGCTCTACTGACTTTTAAAACTAGTAATAAATTATCTGAGTGTTTTAAAAATGGTAATTCATGTTAAGTCATATACCATATGGAACCACTAAAAATAGAAAAGAGCTTTTCGTTGTATCTATCACTGGTTCCGTCGAAAAAAGACAAGTTGTTCATCTTTCGTGTATGTAACGAAGCGTAGTAACTTCTAATTGATTTGATTATTATTCACCCATCAACTTCAACTGCACTTTACATAATGCAATCGAAGCAAACTTTTATTTACTCGCTCTCAAAAATAAAATGTAGAAAGTGCTTAGGAGCAAAGTTGTGAGATGTTTCCTTTTGGTTATTTTTATTATTCCGTGTGTTTCCGGCACCTCAACATTAGTGGCAAATCTACAGAGAATTGTATCAGAAGTTTGCAACTGTTAAGTTTGTTACTGTACCGTTTTCTGATTTACTTTTATTTCTTTTACAAACCGACTTTGGGTATCTTTGTCCATCGTTTTTTTTTTTCACTTAATTTTAAGCCTATTTTCCCTTTTTTTTTTAAGTCCATCCACCACTTCTAATTCTTACAAGCTTCTGGCCACTTTTTGCAGCAGTGCAGCAGTGACAAGTCATACAGGAATCAGAGAACAACGGATAGGATGTCTGAACGTTTTAAGTGTTATTATATAACTATACATCACTTCAATCGCAATAATATTGAGTTTTTAAAGTCTTCAAATTCGCCTAAGTGGTCGAGTAAGCAAAGTGTCTCGACTAACAACTCAATGGTCATGGGCTCAAATCTCAAGTGCCGTTCATTTCTCAACAAAGTCTGTAGACTTACATGCTTGTGCGCTTTAAGACTTTAGGCTTTGAATTTATTTTTCTGGCTAAATGAATTAAAATAATAATAAAGTTTTCAAAAATTGCAAAATCCCAATATATTATACAAAATGCAGCTAAGTAATGAATAGTTTTGACAATCAATTTTAATGAACTTTGGTTGAACGACATCTGCATTATTTGATGAACAAAAAAAAAGGCGCCGCAAGGAAGCATCCTATCCATATCCATTCACGTACAATATATATTACCTCGTTTAACCAATTAGCTATGTCATGATCCGTCCATTCTTCCTTTTCGGAATTCTTTATAAAATTTTATTATTACGAATGTGTATTTATCACACTAATATATTTTAGAAAAGATTTTTGTTATTTTGATAGGTCGTTTCATCAAAACGTAATTTCATATTTTTGATATCCATATACTCATATACCCCGTGTTTGACAAAAAGACGAGAATATCGCTAAACTTAACTGGGTTAAGCGCTTTTCTAAAGTCTTCAAAGTGACTCGCTCTAGACGTAGAGGTGAATTTAAATTGTCAAATGATATCGAAATAGTATGAAAAACTAAGGATTTTATAAAGATTTTTTTAACAATAGCTTAACCGACGATTGTCTTTAAATTTAATAAAAGCAAAAGTATTTAAAAAAAATGTATTAATTTCTTTAAGGGTGGCTTAATCAAAACACTTGTACGACAATTCATAAATATGCAAACGCCTCCTGCTTTGTGCAACGGCATAAAGTTGTTCGAATTGATCAATTGTTCAATTGAGATTTGATTTATTCGATAATCCAACATGCAGAAGCCGCTTAAAAGTTGAAAAGATAGCGTTCATATGCAAGAGTATAAATGAAATGAATGACAGAAAATCTAATTGCTTGTCATCAATTAGATTGACAATTTAAATGAGTTCCATTTTTTTTTTTTTATTCGCAGTTCAGACTGCATGAGACTCGCGGCTCTGTCATGTATGACATACATATCTATCTCTTTCGTCTTGCTTCGCCTTTCGTTTCTTAATATATAACTTTTCTATACTTTTTCTATTTGCTCTTTGTCGTATATGTATGTGGATATGAATATCATAAAAAGCTGTGGCTCGTGGGTCTCAATGGTCGGGTCGTCGCTGTTGCGGCTTGGGTCTTTCGCCACGTTGCAGTAATGCCTGTGCAACGTCCTCAACTACGGGTGAATTAATTAATGCTTGTCGTCAGAGTGATGAACAGCATATGTTTGCCTGTTTCGAGCGTCAAGAGTCTGGTGATCGTTGTTGCGGCAATGCTCGCACATCAGAATGCTTACAGGTAAGTATGTATTACGAATGTATGCAGTAAAGAGTGAATGTATGCGCCAGCGTATATGAATGCCATTTCAGACATATGGGCACTCATGTATGCACAAGTACGATGTGGGCGTATATTGTGTATATTATTAATTTAATTAACGTTTTAATAAGTGGGTGTGGCTTCCATATAAAGAATATTTTTCCGTAATTGACAAAATAAACGAAAAGAAAATAGACAAAATTCCCAACTTAAAGATGCGATAAGTGTACAAATCGAAATCGCAACTTTTCTATTACACATAAGTAAGTCAGAAAATTCTTTTCTCGTATATTTCGCACGGAACGACTTCAGCTACCTTTTTTATTTCTTCACCATTAAAGGATAGGATAAAGGCGTCCCTTGTGTAAGAAGGATTCTTTTCTGATTGTATAGAAAATGAAAGAGAAATTAGAGAAGATGCGAAACATGTATTCCGCAAAGGAGATATAAGTATCGTGAAAACGGAAAAGGCTCTTATATTGATTCCTTATGTAAATTTAACTAATCTGCAAGAAGGAATAATTTTAGAAAAAAAAATTAAAACATTTTTATGCTGAAAAAGGTTCCTCAGCAGTACATAGCCGAGAATTTAACAGGGGACTGGAAATTTCCTCAGCTCCTCATCGAGAAATTTTAATAAAATTGCAAGATTGAAACAGGCTGATAATCGCAAGTACATCAGCCAACATTTGTAATGACGGAGAAATAACTAGGGAAGAGGAGTTTCAACCAACTTTGAGAAGAAAAAAAGAAAATACTTTAGTTGTAATTTTGAATCAGAGTGTTGATTAAAATTCATTTTGCGACGTAGTTATTATTTTTTGAATATATTTTTCTACACATTTTTAATTTTTATATCCATCACCGAAGTATGAGAAGTATATTCATTTTGTCAAAACGTTTCCAACGCCCGGAAGGAAGCATCAGAGGCCCGACAAAGGATATACATTCTTGATCAGCATCAAATTCTAAATCGATTTAGACATATCCGTCTGTCGGTCTGTTTAGTGTCTACTGTAAATTTTCTCCTGGCCGCAAAAATGAAGCTATCGACTTCAATTTTAGCAGAAACATTGGAAGTTCTTGCACGCAGGTTGGTATTGAAATGGGCCAAATCGGTTGAAAGACACGCCCACAGCACCACATAAAATGAGAACACTTCTGTTTCTCAAAAACAATGACAAATTGGTTTTTTATTCATTACTCATAAACTATAGCAAATAAATGTACAAAAATTTGAACGCATATTCAATGGGCGATCCTGTACCATTTGTGTACAAAAATGGAAACCATTAACTACGGCTACCCAATAATATAGCGTATCAAGATTTAATTATTTTTTCAATATCTTTTATAAAACACGGAAACAAGGTTGCGGTATTTTTGCGGTATACATTCTCCCGTTAGCGAAAATAAAGATATCGATCGAATTGATCTAAAATTTTCAAAGGACACGCCTACAACGCCCACATGTCATAACGACAAAAATTTTTATTTTGAAGATAGAAGAAATAAACTGCGCCCGCTTTATATTATAGAGCATGAGAACTTTTTTCTTTAACTTCTTTTGTGTTTTTTTGGGCTAAACGGTGATGGGTATAAAAGATTCATTCCCGACCGAATTTAATTTGCTTACTTGTTATATTTCACGATACCCGCCTGATTGGCCGAATAGACAGACAATCTCGACTAACAACTGCAATGGTTTGGCTAAATTAATAATAATAATAATAATAATAATAATAATAATAATAATATATTTCATCATAATGTTGAATTGCGTTCTTTCCACATCTGAAAACTTGGTTTCGATGTACCGTGTTATACACATAACCTTGATTTATATTATTGAAATTTTCATATAACACGATTTCAATATAACACAAAATAAGGTGTCTATGCAAAGCAACACACATTGTCTTCATTTACCTTATGTGTCTATCTTTAAATTATAAAATTCAAATCATAAAATTTGCATCCGATATAACTGTATAATAAACACATACTTACGTATACAGCCATGAAGACGTAAATAGCGCAAATTTCAACAAAACCTAATAAAATATTCTTAAAAAAGTAATAGATGCATGCATACATTTTAATCAGCGACATCTATTACACAAACGTTAAAATCGATGATTTAACAAAAATGTTTTCCATTTAGTATTAATGCGTTATTCAATATACACAGACGCATTTTCGACATTCATTACTTTTGTTGTTTGATTTGAAGAAATCTGCTGCCGAAGACCTTCAAACACTTTTAGAAGCTTATGGTGATGCTGCTTCATCCTATCTCAACTGCCGGTTTTGGCATCAACGTTTTAAAACTGGTGATTTTGCTGTCGATGGCAAAGAACCGCCTGGAGGACCAAAAAAGCTGGATAACCATGAATTGCAAAACTTATTGGACGAGAACCCAACTCAAAGTCAGTTTGGCAACCCTGCGCGCGCGTTTTAATTCTTTGCAAGAAATATTTCTATTTCTTAGTACGTCCCTTAGCTTTTTTGCTTCATTCGGGTCTAAAATACTAAAATCTTTAAAGGAATAAAGTGTGCAATTTAATTTATATGAAATCTATTCATCTTTTACGTGAAATTCGATTTAATTTTGTGCAATCAACAATTGGAGCTTTTGGTAAAAGACTTTTCTTTTTCGGTTAATCTGTGTTTACAGTTTGTTTTGCTTTCGCTCTATATTGTCGTGGAATCCTTTAGCTTTTTGTTCTTTTCTTTTTCCTCATAATCTTCTTCTGTCGTGATTCACTAGACATGGATTGTTTATTTACACCATGTCGTGTCAAAACAGGCCCAGAATCTGAACGATTCATCTCGTGCTGGCTCTGCAAACGTTTTTGCCTTACAAAGTGTGCTAGTTTTAGTGGCCGTGCTGCAGATGCAGCCCTAGATCCCTCAAAAGGATTACGATGGTCATGTCCTGACTGTAGGAAGCGGGAAATCGATTTCTATAAACTCTTCACGGAGACGAGAAATAGTTTCTCAGATTTGAGCAAAAATCTTGGCTAATTGTGTGAAAGTTTGAAAAAACTAAGACTACGTTCGATAAGTGTCGTTATATTGAGCACGCATCTACTTCCTCAGTTGGTAAAGTTACAACTCGTAGGGTTCTGCCACTTTTGAAGTTGGTCGATAATAAAAGGGTTATAAATAAGCCTGAAAGTCCTTCTGGTATTAGCTATGCTGATGTGCCAAGGGGATCTTCTCCCAGTGGCGTTAGTCACTCTACTCAGGCGTCATCGTCTAAAACTAATAAAGAAAATAATAAATCCGCCTCTCCACCTAGCTGGCAGGTCGCACAAGCTGCTTGTGCAATTGTGGTTACCTCTTCTATATTCTCCCCAACCTAAAACTCCCCTTCTGTGATCCCTTCCCTTCCTAGTAGAGATGGAATTTGCTTGACGGCAGTTCCTCCCAGAAACGCAATATTTTTGTCAATACTGACGTTATCTGACGACGAAAGTCCCACTCTTAGTCAATTTAAAGCATGTTAGCATTTTCAAATTGGCTCCTTCTCAATATAGAGCAATCTCGGCTTTTAAAATGCTAGTTCCGACTGAAGACATTGATATGTTGTTAAATAAACCATTCTGGCCAGTTGGGTCCTTAATTAAGGAATTTATCCCTCGAAATCGAACTCGGCTTTCAAAATGCTAGTTCCGACTGAAGACATTGATATGTTGTTAAATAAACCATTATGGCCAGTTGGGTCCTTAATTAAGGAATTTATCCCTCGAAATCGATCCCGTAATGCTATTGCACTAGCCCTTTCTCCCTCAAAAAACTAAATATTTCTTCAGGCTCATTAACTCTCATTTACGAAAATATTTGGGGCCTAAATTCAAAAATTCGTTCTACTTTCATAAATTCAGTGAGCAAGGAGTTTTCCTGTTTGACCTTCATTGAAACTTAGTTGAAGGCTGATTCGTCGGAACTTTACCATCATTCGTTCCAGGTTTTCAAAAAAGACCGATTGAATTGCATTGGTAGTGGTGTTTTAATTGCCTTATCTTCGACAGTCCCGTCCAATTCAATTAAATTTCCTACTACTCCTGACGTTGAATTTATTGCCATTCTAGCGAAAATGCCTAATAAACAGCTATTTATAACCTGCTCCTATATTCCCCCAAATACTGATATCTCCATATATAAGAAACAGCTTGCCCTCATTTGTGAAGTGGCCAAGCAATCTAAACCCACCGATTTAGTCATTGCGTTAGGTGACTGCTTGATCTCTGCTTTACCAATTTTCCTGACATTAGTGTAAATCGTTGTTCACCTTTTAGTTTACCTGAGAATTCATATCATCCAGCAATGTGTATTTCCTTTCTCCACAAGCATGATGGCCCGTCGAACTGTTCCAAATCTAACTTTTCTAAAAAAAATATTATGATTTCCATAAAATCAATATTTTACTGCTAAAATTACATCTTTCACATATTAAGCTTGATTTCTCAGTTGGAAGTATTGTTGTCGTTCTACAATATATTAACTCTACCTATATCTGCATCCGTTCCGATCAACTAATCTCGTCTTCGAAGCAGGCGTCCCCTGTGGTTTAATAACACAATCAGATATTACAAGAATAGGAAAAATAAGCTTTTCAAAAAATTTTCGAAAAGTGACTCTTTTTGCGTCTATTTCACTTACTCAGCGGTAAGGCATCGATTTAATTCAACCCTCAACCACCAATATTATTGCAGATACCTTCAGTTCATTAAATCCTCTCTCTTTTCATAACTCCTCGCAATGGCTCTGAGTCCTCGGATGAAATTGAAAACTCAAGTCTCTTTGCTGAATACCTCCGACGAAATTTTTCGACTGCTAATTCTGATTTAACTGTAAACTACCCATATCCGATAACTAATCCGGTTTCAATTCCTAATTTGCCCATTTCCGAAAATAACGTTTTAGAGGGGCTGAGCTTTTTAAAGTATAGTTTTTTGCCTGGACCTGATGGAATTCCACCATGCGTACGTAAATCTTGCGCTCCCGAGCTGTGCAATGTTATATCAAAGATTTTTAATCAGTCCTTGAATTTAGGTGTTTTCCCTTTGTGTTGGAAGAGTAGTTTTCTTATTCCTTTCTACAAAAGTGGGAATAGACAACTTGTTGAGAACTATAGAGGCATCGCCAAGTTGAGTGTCTTGCCTAAGCTGTTCGAGCGAATTGTTACTCAGCATTTGGCCTTTGCCATTAATTCGCATATTTCTTCACGTCAGCATGGCTTGTGGAAAGGAAAATCTACGGTCACCAAGTTGTTAGAGTTTACTTGTCATATTTTCAAAGCTTTTTCTAGTGGGTCTCGCACAGGTGTAATATATAATGATTTAAGCAAAGCCTTTGATTTGGTTAACCATAACTTACTTATCTTTAAACTCCAAGCATCTGGCTTCCCTTTCTACTTAGTGTAATAGGTAAGCTCTTCTCTGCACAATAGATCATTCATGGTTTTTTTGAACTTCATCACCTCGGATGAATTTCCCGTAACGTTTGGCGTACTTCAAGGCAGACACTTAGGACCCATTTTATTTAATTTATACGTTAATGACCTGCCCTCGGTGATTAAATCCAGTCAGATCTTAACGTATGCTGATGATGTGAAACTTTTTTCTTCCTTTACCATAGAAACGCAATCACATCAACTTCAAAGTGGCTTAAATAATTTGGTTGCATGGCGCTCGTTGAATTTTATAAAATTAAATCTAAATAAATGTAAGAAGCTTTCTTTCTCAAGAAGGAAGTCAGTCATTACTCAATATTTCATTGACTCGTACAAGTTGGAGAACGTCGATTCGTTCACAGATTTAGGCGTTCTATTTGACCAAAGGTTACATTTTAACTTGCATATTGATCTCTCGTTAAGCGAAGCTAGATCCGCGCCTGGTTTTATAAGAAGATGGTCTAAAGAGCTTGATAATCCCTACATTATGAAAAGGCTGTACATGTGTTTGGTTAGACTTATACTCAGGTATACCTCTGTTGTGTGGTCTCCTTCTTATTGGTGCTATGTACATTCCATTGAATCTGTTCAAAAGCAATTCTTGCTGTTTGCCCTAAGGAATTTGGGTTAGGACCTGATTGCCTCTCTTCCTCCTTATGACAGTAGGTTGCTTCTTACCTACTTGTCCTCCTTATGACAATAGGTTACCCTTACGGAACGTGGAAACGTTCTTTGAGAAACGTGGATTTATTCTTGACGTTTTCTTCTTAATCAAAGTAATAAATGGTACTACAGACCCCCCGCATCACTTGGTGAGATAAATTTCAATGTCTCTAACCGCTTCTCTCGCCACTTTATCTTTATTAAGCTTAGTCAATGTAAACACAATTATGAGCTATTTAGCCTGCTCAGAGTTGTTTGCAGAAACCTAAATGATGTCTATCACTTCATTATCGAATTTTTTAAAGTCTATTAAAGCAACTTAATACGCGCGATTTACCTATGTCGTACTTAACCTAAGTTGCATTCTTAAATTCCCATTTTTATTTTATTTCGAAAACTAAATGGTGTTGTTAACGTTGTCGGTTGCCAAGCTTATGCATGTTTGCAATGGTTTAGGGGCTCACTTGCAACCTTGATCTGTTCTTGTTGTGGTTGTGTTTCTGCGCTAGCTAGTACATGCTTTTTTTTTTTTTTCTTATTTATTTATAGATATATTGTTATTTTGCTTTATGTTTATTATTCTATTTTCACATCTTCCTATATATTGTATACTAGTTTTTAAAATAATTAGTATAAGATTTACTATTAAGATTTACTTGAAGTCGACTGTTAAGTAACTAAGTAAGTAAATTGTAGTGTGATCGCACATCGGTATATGCATCCACTTTCAAGTGCGGACAGAATTTTTGTTTTTCTTTTTACTAAAAAATTATGCAAATTCAGCATAATTCTGGGAATTCTGCAATCTGGGTTAGCTGCTGCTCTTTAGCGGCGAGTTGTCGTGCGCTGTATTGTTCAATTGTCAATTTTTTCGGGCCCTGTGATGGCATTTTGTAGAAAAAAAATTTTTTGCTGCCTCAGAAAATCGGTGTGATGGGATTTGTTGA
This sequence comes from Glossina austeni, assembly GCA_000688735.1. NCBI lineage: Eukaryota > Metazoa > Arthropoda > Insecta > Diptera > Glossinidae > Glossina > Glossina austeni. The sequence continues at coordinate 352,853 of KK502580.1, forward strand.
AAAACCATTCGAATGAATTAGAAGATTTTGGCTGCCTTTCAGGATCGATCGCAGGATCGGTTGCAGGATCGCCATGTAACGGGAATAAGGTTTGGCACGTAATACTTTACTTGGGAGGATTCCCTATGAATCCTTCCAGGTACGGATACTAGCGAGGTGTATTCGTCTGCCTTCGCTGCGCGGCTTCATAAGCGCCAAGTCTGCCCGTCTCTTAATTTGCCAATAAGTCTCGGCAAGAGACGGTCCTTACAATTTGGGCGCATTGAACGCCCTATGTTCTAATTCAGCGACTTAAACGTTTGTTGTTGAATTGTAAGATAACAATTGAAATTCTTTATTGAAATATGCACTATTTATACTTAATTCTTACTTCAAAGTGGATGCATATGCCGATATGCGATCACACTACAAAATAAACAAATAAATAAAAAAAAAAAATAAACTATCAAAGCAATTTCAAATGGCTTAGTAGTTGATGAATCAACAATTTTTGGACGTTTACATACGATGGGAAAGATCCCAGAAAAAAAAAATAACTACGAATTGTCTGAAAATGCCATTTCGAACCTTTTCAACATCGAGATTTCACTGCTTGCTAAGAAAAAAGGAGGAGAGTTTCCTGTGGCATATTGCAACTGGCAGCGATGAAAAGCGGATCTACTACGACAATCCTAAGCGCAAATGTCATGGATTAGTTCATGTGGTGCATATGGTGCGATCAACAATATGTAGTGCATTACAAACTGCTAAATCCAAATAAAACTGTTACTGCAGATGTCTACCGATGTCTATTTAGCAAATAGAACGATTTATCGTTGCAAGAAACACCAGCAAAAGCGCTTAACAGACATAAAGTCACCCTCTTGCAAGACAACGCTCGGCCACACCTTCCAAGAGCTGTCAAAGATCATTTTTGCAGCTCGAATGGGAAGTGCTACCGCACGTAGCGTATTCACCAGATATGGCGCACGATTTTGAAATGCTGAAAAAGTGTGAAAATGGGTCGACGATTGGATTGCTCCCAAACCAGCAATATACCCAAACCCAATATCGTTCCTTCGACATGGTATCGCCAGATTGTCAGAAAGAGGGGAAAAAATCGTACAAAATAAGGGAAACAATTTTATTAATAATATTGCACCAATTTTTCTCAATAAATACCTTTTTAACATGAAAAAATGATCAAAATACATTCAAGTATCTAATATTAAACGATCTAGTCCTTAATGATCAATCCAAATCCATTTTCCAAAGCGTTCATCCTTGAATTAAAACACGCCAACATGGCGAATTTCGTCCAAATATCCCAAGAATTGCGACCTTTAAGTTGAGGACAAATTTACGGGAACAGGCTTACAGACGTACAGATAAGCTTAAATGGGTTCAAAAAATGTTTTTGAAGCGGTTAGTGCAATAAAAAGTGGGTCTATCTAAGTCCCTGTGCGTGTTTCGTACATCCGAATAAACTTAATTCATCTTCTCCGACAAGTGGTTTAGGGCATAAAGAGACGTAATGACGCAACAAATATACGCTCAGCCGTTTACGTGGCATTAAACAAACAATCCATAATATTCTTGCATTACTTTAATTTTCCAAATAGTGGCACACCTAGCATTATCAAAAATAAAAAAAGGAAGATTAACCACATAAGACAAGTGATTACACAGAGTTTCAGATTATCGTTTATTTTTGCGTTGTTGCGTTGTGTCAAATTTTATCTTTGGAAATATTTACTATATTGCAGCTTCAAAACATCAGGACGATAAACGTAAATCAAAATATTGCAACCTATAGCAAATGCCGACATGAAATTGTTGCAAATATTTACCAAATTCATTTAAAATTTTGACGCAAAATCGCCCACTGTTAGAAAACAATCTTACAATTTTTATATATTCGCATGGAATTATTCAAGATGCGTTACAAGGGAACGCAAATGCCGTTTATTTGCTTTTTTAATTGCAGGCTTGCCGCGAAATATTTGAACCTCTAACTGCAAATAAACGTAACAATCGTCGACGCTTACATGAAATGTGCGCCGAAAGAAATAACGACGTTTTACAGTGCGTCAAAAATATTACCGACATGACACCAATAACTAATTCATACAAATGTAAGTATAGAACCGTCTTCTAGAACCAAAAGAGGAAGATCCTTCTTTTTCATTATTTCTTCTTCGTTGGTTTAATTTACCAGATATGCCCTGTTGTGACTTTTCTGATAATGAGAGCTGCCGTCATACATGTCGTCTTGTTTTAAACACCACCGAAAGCACTGACATTATTATTGGAGAAATGGAATCGGGTGGTTGTGGTACGATTTTACCACATTTGCCATTATGGCAATGTTTCTTCACGGCCGAACGGAAAATATTCGTGCCGGCTACTGCAACAAATTCACAAGAAAGTGAAGTTTCACAAATCAATCGTTTGGGAATAGATGGCGCTAAACTACACTGTTGCGAAAAAGCACTAAGCGCAAAGTGTAGACGCTTATGTTTGCAAACATATACCACCGATTGGACGACTTCGATGAACAACTTTGAGAGTGTGTGTCTCATGCAACCCAATGAACTAGATTTGCGCCAATGCGTAGATGAGGTTGACGAACCGTGTGAACTAGGTTGCGATGGCTTAAGTTTTTGCACGAACTTCAATAACCGTCCTACAGAACTGTTTCGCAGTTGCACTGCCGACGCGGACTTGGCTGCTAAATCGGATCTTTTAATGTGGCAACAACGCGGTTATGTGAGCTTGCCGGGCGTTAATTTACCGATTAAGAATATGACACGCTGCTCCCCACAGAAATGGAAAGCTGTTGCATGTGTCTTGCAAATTAAACCATGCACTCGTCAAGGTCATTACAATCATATATGTCGCGAGAACTGTTTTGAAATTTTAAGCGAATGCATGGATTGGACGCGCATGAACACTACACTCAACGCTGACGCAATTTGTGGCAGACTTCATCCCGAGGGAGAAGCGGTGCCATGTTTATCGTTACGACCATATTTAGAAGAAAGCGATGCCCCGAAAGATACGGGCGGTCATCATAAAATTACATCACCTTGCAAAGGCCATCCTTGCAATGCCAGCGAAGCATGCTTAGCCGCTCGTAACGGATCAATGACATTTCAATGCGTACCAGGCTGCGCTTTAGGTGAAACATCCAATTATTTGGTACCATTTGGTGCTTACGTACGCATACCTGTACAATTGTCAGCTAATCGTGGCGGTTTTAAGGTTTGTCGCTGTGGTTTACAAGGTCGCATTGAACACTGTCAGCCTTTACCAAGCGTGTCATATGAAAGTTGCATTTTACCCGGTGGCAGAAAAATAAAACATGGCACATCGTTTTATTTAGAATGTAATCTCTGCACTTGTTACGCCGAGGAGATAACTTGTACGAAGAAGCAATGCAGATTTCCAGGTAATTTTCTTTGGAAATTTAATATAAAGAAAAAATTTTAAAAATATGTTTGTACTTAAAGGATATACTGATGTTTCGTACACCAGTCTTCCCTGCAACTGCCCTACACATTACGTACCCGTCTGTGGTAGTAATGGCAGAACGTATCCTTCGCTTTGCGTGGCCCGTTGTTTGGGTTTACAGGATAGTGATCTAGAATATGGCGCTTGTTCGATATGGAGTCCTTGTACACCGGGTTCCTATCATTGCCCAGCTGGAAGCGAATGCGTTGAGCATCGACAAATTTGTTTGTCGAATATGCATAAACCCTGTTTGCAATATATATGTGGTAATCTATGGAATTTGAAATGACTGTTAACTGTTTATTTAAAATTTACTTTTTTGCACTTACAGTTAATCAAACCCAACCCTGCGAAAGTACCGATCAACCTGTTTGCGATACCAAAGCTATAACCTATAATTCCGCTTGTCAACTAGTACGGACCAGAGCCAATTTTGCACATTGGGGCTCTTGCAATCGTGGCTGCTCTTGGAAAGGTCCCGTTTGCGGTATAAATGGAGTAAATTATCCCCATGAATGTGCGGCCTGGGCTGATTATGTTTTAGTCGACTATCGAGGACGTTGTCGCGAAGTTGGTTTGCTTATGAACGAAATGGGCCGCAAACGTTGCCGTTTGGTTAAGTGTCCAAGTCCACCCTCACCCTATTGTCGCAGTATTATACCACCAGGAGCCTGCTGCCCCATATGTGCAGGGGCTTTTCGAATTATTTACTCACGCAAACAAATCGATCGGGCGCTTTACGCGTTGCGCGGTCAACACAAAGATCTTTTGACTCTGCGCAGTGTTCTTAGAGAATTAGATGCTCTTATACAAATAACTGAATGCCAATTAACCGGATTTCTTACCATGGAAGTTGGCATATTTGTGGGTATAGTACCAAGAACTAGTACGCCCACGCGTATGCAAATTGAAGCTTGCACAAGAGAAGCCGAGAAAATATCCGCCATGATTTTGGCGCAATCTCATAGAATAACTACAAATTTAATATTATCCGGGCTAACTGAATCGAATATTTTGGAAGGCAATATAGATAATAAAGCTATTAAGAGTCTTCATAAAAATTCTAAATTAATTGCACTGCTTTTGTTTGTAACGTTAACAACCATTGCTTATCACCAATCGTTCGAATTATAGTTTTAATATTGGTTTATCTTACTTATTTATTTATTTATTTAATTTTTTTTTTTTTTTTTTTTGGTTTTTTTCATTCTCCCTTCTTTCACTAAACTTGTATATATTTTTATTAAGAAAATCAAGTGAATTCTTGGTGCCAACATATAATTATTTATAAGTTCGTTTAGTTATTAGTTATTTAAAAAAGAAGTGCCTTTCGAATCTTTAATTATTATTCTAATTTTTTTCTTTTTTCGTTGAAAACGCATTTTAAAACACTTTTTGTTGAAGAAAGAATGTTAACTCTAAATTATGTATTCAACTATCAATATTTAAGGATCTCTTTGTGATATTAGCAAGAAAAAATTAAAATGAAAAGAAAAAAATTAAACGGGATTTGTTAACAAATAATTACATTAAGTCTCATAGTTAGACAAACTAGTTTAATAGGCTAGATTTGCATTAAAATATATACATATATTTAATTAATGTTTTAAAATTACCAAAGTTTAATTCTTTATATCCAAATATATAATACAATAAAATACTCGTAATCTGTTAAGTACCTTCCTGTAAATGTTATTTTATAAAATGATTAACAAAAAGTAATAAATTATGCAATAAATTTTTCATACATATTGAAACAAAACCCCTTATATTGCAAATTCATTCTTTCTTTTTTACCAAACCAGAAAAGTGTAAAACCCAAAATGAATATCTTATGATACTCAATCTAAATAATAAAACGATCGTTGATCTCTGGTGTTTGAATTGCAAATATGAATGCAACCACTTGGGTTTATTATACCCATAAAGGAGAGATGTTGGGCTATACTACCAGACCTATTCTAGTTTTGCAGGCCATTACTAATCATAAATAAGTGTTCATGAGTGAGTTTTCTTGTCATAGTTTTTGTGACTTTGTATAAAAATTTAGCATTTTTATTATTATAAAAGTTAGGAAAACTATAGAACAAATTGAAAATCATTTTGTCACATTTGCCACATACAGATTAACCTGTGCAGTCAAATCGTTATTACTCGCACACATCCGATACGATCGGTGAGACGCGAGCCTGGCAGTAAACCCTTGAAAGCTTAAAATTTGTGGTTTGCTATCCCTTCGGCAATATGCTTGCGTAGACACTTTATAAAGTGCAGTGTCTTTCCATGCATTTTATATAATCTGTACAAAGCATCTATTCGTAAAAGCGCCCTATTTTCGTCTTCGGCTTTCAATGTGATTCGGTGCGACATTTCATCAGTTTTCTTCTATTATCCCAACTTATCAAAGTTTACTATCCAATCATTGCAATATATGCTCGTTTACAAATTTGTTCACAACAAAAAAAACTTTCTTTCCGAACTATTAAAACCATTAAATCGTTTTTATATATGATTTTAAAAAAAAAAAACTCCAGTTTATAGTTAATGTCATTCAGCTTATCACTTAGTTATAGTTTAGGTAATACTAAAAACTCTGTTTTACAAATTTTTTCACAAAAGCTAGCGAAATGTTCCATCTTATATAGGAATAATATGTATTGTTACGAAAATGGAAAACTAGTAGATTTTCTAAGAAATAAAATGCTAAAAAAAGGGGAAAGCCAGGTACACATTCATGGCACGTTATTCACGTCATGCAGGAGACGAATGGCGGATGGAAAAACGGATTAGCGAATTAAAAAATATGACGATGAACGTAGATAACGGTAACTTGCTTTTAATAGAGCGTTATGCCTTTCCCGCTAATATTCTGCGGAAAGCAAGTCAGCCGAGAAGTGAATCGAAAAGCTAGTCGAGAGGCTCGAGTCAAGAGGGTTGAATTGCAATATTCGGCCGAACAAGACCAAAACGGGGTTTAAAGCGCTGTAAATATGATTTAAAAATTTATATAATTTAATAAATTAATTTTGTAAATGAAATCTAGACTATCCTAAAAATCACATTTCAGTGGTACAAACTTAATATGAAGAAGAGTTGCACAAATAACGTAAAATCAAAAAGACGGTTTACGTTACAATATATATATATATATATTTAGAGAAGAAGATGTATATAGGTATATATATATATATATATATCGTAAGCAATATTTTTGTACATAATAATTTTGTTGCGCATATGTTGCTAGCGAAATGTCTAGTCTTATAATATATATAATGTTTTTGGTGTATATAAGTAAATGCATTCCGCAACTTAATCTCTGTGATTTTAAGCAAAAGAGAGAAAAAAGAGTTTATAAAAAAAATTAATTAAAGCAAAAAAATTGTTTCAGCAATTTACAATAAAAAGTTTCTAAAAGTTAACCGAAACTCTGTAGTGAGTAAAATGTTAATACAACTTATAAGTAACACATAGTAAGAAAAAAAACTTTTTATACTCTACCTTAATTCTGGCACAGAATACATTCATTTGTGGGGACCTGCGTAACATATATTCTTGTGTTCAACCTAGAACCCGCAAATTTTGTAGACATTTATTTTGGATTTTGGTACACCAACGTATTCTAGCCTAAAAACGAACTCTATTAAAAATACTTCGGATCTACCCACTTGTCCAATCACTTTTTTTGGAAAATCATTATATGAAAAAAACAACAAAATTTCCCATGAAAATCGCTGAGTAATAATATTATTATCGGCATTATTAAGTGCTGTGAAAAATTTGAATCGGATTCTGCAATTTTTTGAATATCCTCTCACGTAATCATTCAAAGATTAAGCGTATCTCATGGATCTATTTCTTGGGCCTATCTTTTTGGCGTTCACCATATGCAACTGAAAATTACAATAAAATTTTTTCCAATGACCTTTATCTTTATCCCCATGACCAGCCGATAGGTAAGAATCGCGACTACAAAGTTAGCGCGGCAGAGTTTACTTTGCTCGCCCATTCAGTAAAGACATAAAAACACTTATCGATTGGGCACAAACCCACTAGATGGCGGCCACCGCCCATTTCTTTCTGCCTTTCTCTTTCCGCACCTCATTTTGACAGTTACCGCGTTACGCGAATAGGGAATATCGGCTGAGTGATTAGTCTTCTTTTTCTCTGAGTCAGCAACTGATGACTCGGAGTTGGGTTCTGGTATGTCAGACCATTGATTTGCACCTTACTGCATATGAGTAGTTACGGATACCAAAAGAAAAAAAAAGTAAACTAAGTCTGCGAAAATTCCGTCACGTCAGTTAATGTCCTCCAATATGCGGGCTTTGAGAAAAACTATACCTTTGCATGAAAATAAGGTATAATTTTCGTTACTTATTTTAGATGAAGGAAGAAAGGCAATTTTTCGCTAAAAAACAAAAAAAATAAAAAATAAAAAAAATTAAGTAGATCAAGGTTATAAAAGATTAATATTTTGATTTTAGCCTCTGAAAGGCTTTCCGCACGCGAAAATGGCACATTTTGAAGAGACTGACAAAATGCTGCCGTATAAGAGCTAAACAAATAGTTTAATAGTCCAGAGTTACGACTTGCTTGAATTATAAACACAGGCTGTGTGTATAATTCAAGTGCTTTAAGCGCCCATATCTATATCAACTTGAAACTTCAGATTGCTTCAGCCTCTTTAACGGATGAATGTCACTACATTCTCTGATTTGCATATTTTATGTAAATCGTAAGCAGCGGATACTGCCAAAAGAAAATAAACAATTACGTTTAAAAATAATATAATAGCAACAATAGCAATTAAAGCTTATAGAGACGAAACAGAAAAATAAGGTCAGACAATATCCAAAGAGACAATATTTTGTGAGATTTTCTTGCTTATAGTTTATCTCAACAAACAAACTTTTAAAACATGTATAGGTTCGACTTAAATAGTATGTATTCGAGAGGTGAATTTTTCAAACAAGTATTGAAGATGTCAGGAAAAAAAGGAAGCAGCAAACTGGTAGTCTTCGAGGATTCAAGCATTCGTCTAACTACTTCAATAGTGCTTACAATAGTTGAAAGAGACAGCCGGACAATCATAATTGCGACTTGCAGGGAATATTGAAAAAACAGCATCCCAAGCAAGTAATCGATTGATTACAGGCGTGTCAGATAGTCAACTCGAATTATTTCAATACCAATGTCTTCTGCTGGCAATACCTTAAACACTGTTAAGAAATTTGTATCCATTGCTCCATTGATGCCCATTTCGCCAGTAACTAGGAATATGTTTAAACAAAAGATTTCTAGATTAGGTTGATGAAATGGATAGGAGAGGGCCAGTTCGAATTAACTGAAATTTGACAAACGAAATAACAATCCTAGTGCACCGCTTTACTTTAACGGCCGTCATAAGAAAACCGACAAAAAGATCACCATAAACAGTTGTACTCAGAATGTGAAAACAATGAAAAGCAAAAAAATCACGTTTATTATTTGCGCATTGATTAAAATTTATACTTTAGTGTCAAGCTGAACGTCGAGCTTAGCGGTTCTTTTCAAGGGAGCTGACAAACAATACCGAAATCAACTAAATTAATTTAATTTAATTTATATGACATAAATCATATGTTTAAACAACCAGTAAATAGATACGGGGAGGACGCAATCTTAGTGGAGTTGATGGAGTTTCTTAACTGAAACTTAATACAGAATTAATTATGTATTTTCAATTGATTTTTACCGTTTTAGTTGGCTTCGATTTAACAGGTAAATTAAGAAACTTAATACTTCAAGAAAACAAAATGTTCTTAAACGTTTTACGAAAAAAAGGAGAAATTCGATAAGAAGGTAATTTTGTAACAAATTATTTAGAAACTACAAACATTATAACGAAATAAGCAAAAAATATTGGAAATTAGTAGGAAGTTCTAAAAAATCGCCGTTTTTGCTTTATTATATAAAAAGTTATGCGAATTTTATAAGAAATATTAAAACTTTACTTATTAAGCCTTTGCCATCAAACCACCTCGTTGGGATGCTACGTATATAACCAAAGGCACTCTTTATATACCGTATGCCGAAATCGCTGAACCATTTTTCGCTTGGTATGATAAAAATACGCGACGATCACGTATTGATTACTATGGTGGTATGGTGAAAACGTATCAGTTGGCTGGTGAAGACCAGTATGGCACTTCTTTAAAATTAGCTCCAGTTACCAATGAAAATCAATTAAATAAAGTAACTTGTCTTCAACTGAATGGAACCGCCGATAATCGTATTCAAATACAGTCCGTATTACCGAACGCATCAGATTTTCAATTAGTGGGTACGGAAACTTTTTTAGGACTCGTTTGTGATAAATTCCGTTTAGAAGAGACGGTAGAAAAAAAAAAGAATGTCTATACTTTATGGGTACGCTACAAAAAGTCACCTCACTATCCCGGCTCTCGTATGCCTATACCCGTGCGTTACGAAATGCGCGGTTACAACACTTTATTGGGTTCTCATTATGATCATTACTATCTGGATTATGATAGCTATGAACATGGTGATATTCCAAACGTAATATTTGAATTGGATCCCGGTAAGCAGCCGATTCATTAAACTGAAACTCTTATTGGAACACATGCTTTTCTTAGATATGGAATGCGTGGGTTTTCCTGGTCCTGGGAAAGGCCACTACGCAACTTTTAATCCAATGGAAGAATTTATCCATCCCGCTATACAACATCATGTAGATGATGCATTCAACCACTTTAAAAATAAACACAACATCAAATATCACACAGAGGAAGACCATGAATATCGTAAAAATGTATTTAGACAAAATTTGCGTTTTATACAATCAAAGAGCAGAGCTCAACTCAATTACGCCTTGGCTATCAATCATTTAGCTGACAAAACCGACGAAGAGCTAAAAGCCATCCGCGGTTTTCGATCATCAGGTGTTTACAATACGGGTAAACCTTTTCCCTATGATGTGAGTAAACTCAAGGATCAAATACCAGACCAATACGATTGGCGTTTATATGGAGCAGTAACACCAGTCAAAGGTGTTGCAAATGATTTTTTTGAAGGCGACACATTTAATAAAAAAATTTTCATTCCCCAGATCAGTCAGTTTGCGGATCCTGCTGGTCGTTTGGTACTATTGGGCACATTGAGGGGGCTTATTTTCTGAAGAATGGCGGAAATTTGGTGCGTTTATCACAACAGGCTCTAATCGATTGCTCTTGGCAATACGGTAACAACGGTTGCGATGGCGGCGAAGATTTCCGTAGCTATCAGTGGATGATGCAAATGGGCGGAGTTCCTACGGAAGAAGAATACGGTCCATATTTAGGGCAAGATGGCTATTGCCATGCTCAAAATGCTACATTAGTCGCACCTATTAAAGGATTTGTTAATGTCACATCCAATGATCCGGATGCCTTTAAAGTTGCTTTACTCAATCATGGTCCATTGTCAGTAGCCATCGACGCTTCTCCCAAAACTTTCAGCTTCTATTCTCACGGCGTTTATTACGAGCCTACTTGCAAAAACAGTATAGACGATTTAGATCATGCTGTGTTGGCAGTCGGTTACGGTAAAATGAAAGACGAACACTATTGGCTGATTAAAAATTCTTGGTCCACTTATTGGGGTAACGACGGCTACGTTTTAATGTCAGCGCGCGAAAATAACTGCGGTGTTATGACTACGCCTACTTTTGTGGAAATGTAAACAATGAATTTGAGAACCATACGCACCTCATCCACTCATTCATACTTATTCCCTAAAAAGCTTTACTTTGATAACTTTATCTTTTCATTAATTATATAAATAAAAATATCTAAATGAAAGAAACGTTTTAAAACCAATAATTTTGATTTAACGTACTGTCAAACAAATATTTCTATTATTCTTAAAGAAAATTGTTACAGGAAAAGAAAACAATGAACCTCCGAAAAATTGAATATAAAAATCGCAAACTTGCCATTTTGAATTGATATTTTGCAACATACGCGAATATGATAATTTTTTCCGAGATTATTGAAATTTTCGAGTATTTAAATTTCAAAAGCCTTGGAACGTGTGCTAAAAAATATACTTTATGTTGTACATATTAATCGTATCGCGTCCGTGCTCCTCTTCAAGAAACTATTTAAACTTGCGAAAGATTGCATTTATACTAAAATAAATGAAAACATTACTAAAACCACTAATTTTACACTGCATTTCAGTGGAGTGGTAATTGAAATGGGGCAGTACTATCGACACGGATACGGTAATGCGCATGATTTCAGAAATCGTAGCAATCTGACAAAAATACGTAAGAACCTTTCTATGATACTACTAAAGTAAAGTAAAAGAAGTGCTGACTAAGAATGGTTTTTATCTGAATCCCACTATCATTATTTTTCTGCAGGCTTGACCAACTTTTGTTGTAATTAATTTTTTAAAATTTATATATTTATAAATTATAAAAGATCTGGTTTCTTTGTCTGTCATTAAATTTATTTTCCTGAAATTCATTATATTGCTATTTTTAATATATAATCTTATCACTTGTTTGGACATATGCATCAGTTGACTGTTGATAACCTTTACACTAAAGTTCACCGGATTGTTTATTATTATTATTTAGTGCAAACATAAAAAGAATTTTATAAACTTTGTAAATATAAAAAGAATATGATGGCAACACAGATGATAAATACACAAAAATCAGCTGATGAGCGGCATTGCTTACAATCACACCGCGGTTCAAATTAAAAGCCTAAATGCCTAAATGCCTAAATATATCTCTGGTAAACTAAAAGTAGAAAGCGCAGGCGGGGTTGGTGTATAATCACATTAATATAGGCTTAATTATGCTCAGAAACTTATACAAGGTGCGAGCAATGCAAGCATATCAAAAGAGAGAAAAAACTAATAATGGTGATCAATGTAATCTATTACACATTTAGAATCTAGACAGAGACAGGGAGGCATTAGAAAACTTTAGGAAGTGTTTTGGGAGAGCAAAGAAAGAATATCGATTCTATTGTTTATAAAGCACTACTTTACTGTTTAACAAACTTATAAACTGAAGCCTATTTATAGCTTCCGATGTAGAACAAACACGGTAGTAATTTTTGCGTTTGCGTATAGTTGTCAATTATCGAGTAGTGAACAATCGATACAACATATGTTCTTCTTACTAGCGAGTGAAAATTCTCTCGACGATAAAATTGCTGCCGAGTAAAATGTCGTGTAAAATGAAACGCACTTGTTTGCTACAATAATTAGATATAATATAAAGGCTACCAAGCTGCTGAATCGTATTAATGACGGGAATCCCAAAATGTTGGAAAAAGCAAATAATTATTTTTGATGCTTATATATGCTTGATGCTATTACATAACAAAACGATATCTGGGAGAGATAAAGAATAAAAAAAAAAAAAAATAATTTAACTAAGCAGAAGACAACGTGTTCATCTTAATTCATTAAAAATTGCTTAATTGTTTTTAAACTGCTGTAAATTCTCTGCAGATTTCTTCTGGATCGATTTATGTTCTATCACTGCATATGCTGTGCAAAGCAGTACAAGCGTTCTCAAATTTTATGTCTCCATTTGACAGAGAAGTAAAGGCCCGGCCCCTATTTTCATTCCAAAAAACTTTTCAACTTTTTTTTTAAAGTCTGCTGCTCGTTCGAATCTATTTTTCTTTGGTACATGAAACTGAATTAACTATTTGTATTATTTGGATAGTTGCTTAACAAATATCCCGTCGTTTATGACTCGATCGAAACACTTTTTCGACTCGATAGCAATCAACTTGTATAAGCTCAAAGAAAGCGATACTATCGAGGACGACATGCCAACAAACATTCTTGATTTTAGGCCATTTTTTTTTAACTTGTGCTGAAGAAATTTCTCATTCATAACGTAATACAGGAAAAAAAGGCTCTTTCCAAGAACACGACTTTTATTGGATAGGTTGTGCCTTTGAAAGCTACGAAAAAATTCTTCAGAAATGCAAATCAAGTCAAATTGGGTTCTTCAAGGCAAATAGCGCAATTATTGCTCTGAATATAATTATTAAGTTGTGCGTATCATGCGAACTGATAAAATTAAATTGATTGCGCGTAATCATACGCTGCATGTGTCGTTTTTGACAGACAAAATAATCATGTCTCTGTCGAAAAAAAAACAAAATCATGTGATTAATATTTCTGTCTTTGAAAGGGTTATATGCATTTTTAATAGCAAAGAGAAAGAAAAAAAAACATTAAACTAAGTTAAGTAAATTAAGAGGAGAGAGAATAAAAGTTAAAAAATATAAAAATACAATTGGTTAAAAAAAAAAGAACAAAGAGCAGTTAATCAACGCAGTGTACAAAAGGCAAGAAATATACAATACACACTTGCCAGACTTTTGAAATAAAGTGGTAAAAGAAAATGACTGCGAAAGTATATCCACAGAAGTCGACTTCTACAGTAAATACAATATAAAAAATTTACAAAATATTTGAGTTCTTTATTTTTTACTTGAAAAGTGCAAGGTGCGGTGGAGATCACTGAAAGCCCGCTTTATCATGAACTACCATAATCATAATGAAAACGGTAAATAGAAATTCTGCGAAGCGTTGTCGTTTTTAGGAGATTTCATAGCCTTTAAATAGTAAGTACGACTTGTGATGGTGATGGGCATTACAAAGACTTCGCTTTTTATAGGATTGATATAAAATTGGACCGATAAAACTGAATCGATAGTAAAATTGGTTGAAAGTCCAACATCCGCTACTGGCCAATTTTCGAAAACCAGCGCAGTTAGTTGTGGAATATGTAAGAAGATCTGGCTCTAAACAGGATGTAGTTGACAAATGTTCGTAATTAATGTTGAAACTTGCCGAATAAAGGGAAAAAAACTCGGAAGGGAAGAAAGGCAGGATGAAGATCAATTTGACAAATTTGTGTGAGCCATTCGTGTTAACAAGTCTGCCTATTTTCCGCAGTGGTGGTCCATAATCTATGCTCATAACCGTCTCTTCAGCACGTCAGTCATTTCAGAATTTCTTTTTGCATCTGAATTTGCTATATCGTTGCTGTAGTCATAGTAGCAAAATTAAATTCCCTCTATTCAACTTTCGTTGTCGCTCCATTATTTCGTCATAAATCTAGAAACAGTGACACTAAAGATTGCTAATTAATTACAAATATTATACTGTTAATTATTGTATGGACTTACCAGGAATAATTAAATTTGTCTTCTGTTCTCTAAAAACCTTTTTTTTTCTTTTCTTCCGTCTTTTGCTTTAAAAAACCACATTTTATAGAAATGTTTCATTTTATTAATTTTACAATTCTTCATTAAACTTTATGTAAGAAAACGGTAGCCATATAAACTTGCCATAGACCAGGCGCTGATTATAAGAGCAAGCAGAAAACTAATGAAACTTCTATTTCTCATGACCATTTCTCATCACTGCTATACTTGCCTTCCATTTCCTTATGGGACCCTCTTTGAAACTAGTGAACGAAAAGAATAAAAATTTCAAATTTCTAAGTGTTTCACAAGACGATGCGAGATATAATTAACAGATAGTTTGAAAATCGTTAACACATAAGACAAAGTAGTTGTCAAGTCAATTCTACATTCAGCCCTTCTCGGGATTCTTTAAGAGTCATTAATTTGAGTAAGCAAAACTATAATTTCTACGTGGTATAAGCATGACGTAAAGAGGCTTTTTCGTTGTGTCAACATAAAAGTAAACTTAATTGTCATATTTATATATTTCCTAAATTTTATCACCACATTTAAGTTTATTTTTTTACTATGGTAATCCAGCTGTCTTCGCATTTGTTTAATTTTTTTTTTCATTTTCGTTTTGTCGTCAAATTATCTGTTGAAAAAAAAGTTGAAAAGATGAATGAAAAAGCAACTACAGTTGTTAAGAAACGTGTACTAGTAAGCAAGGAGTACAAAACTATATGTGACTTCATTGATCAATTTGAGGGCTTAGCTATCGATTGCGAGATCGCTTTATTACAAAAATTTCCTTCTATTGAAAGTCTAACACTGAAAGCAATTTTACAAGTACAAGTAACTACACATATTAAGGCACTGCGCTGGCGCCATGAATCCCGAACTTCAAAATATGTGGATATGTAAGTCATAAAGTTACTTCAAAATTTGTAATTATATTAATATAAACCTCTTCAGATACAATAAATGTAGTTCTAATAGCAAAGATTCAGACATTCTTTTAAAGATTGCCAGAGAACACCGCGTTGGTCCCGTAACCTTGTGCCGTTATATTTTAAAATTTAAATATGAAATGAAAAATAAAGCAGAAATCGCGCATCTCCTGAAATACCCTCAACTCATCGAAGATCAACAATTATCAGCCAACGTAATCCAATGTATGTGCAGTGACAACCAAGACGGCCCTTTAGTAGATTTGAAACGTCGCATTTTAGGAGAAGAATATGAATTTAAGGCAAATGAAAAGACATTAAAATGTAAGAAAAAAGGAAAACAGAATCTTATTTTTTTGATTAGCTAAAAGATTTGGCCACCAAAGCTGGCATGCATTTCCACGATGAAAACGAACTGAGACGTTTGGGCTATGACAAAACGCCGGATCTCAAAATGATATTACCATTTCTTTATCGGGGAGAAGTGATTAATTGGATTGAGAGCAAAGCAGGTTTCGGAGACATTAAATCACATAGATATTACACTCAACAACAATACCAAAGTTACTGTAATAGGTAAAAAGAAAATCATGCTGTTGGTTAAAATGCATCCTGAATAATGTTATCAAACTTGTGATAACAGATTTGGTCCAGGTATTGTGATCTATTGGATGGGCTATCAAGAGGAAACGGCTACGCTGCCTGACAATGATGACGGTATCATAGTTTTAGACGACTTTCCTCGTTTAGAGGATGTAGAACTTCTGGATTTATCGAAACCGATGTAACACTTGGACACTGTTGACGTTTGTTGAATGGAGATGTTTTTTAAGATTATTGTAAATGTATTTAATTCAATTTAATTGCATAGAGATACAAACTTTTCCGCTTGTTTTTGTGGTAGTAAAATTGTATTATATTTTGCACTGTTTTTTTTTTTTTGTTGATAAATTATAAATAAATTTGTCATACCGCGTAAACTCTAACATAATCCACCTCCAAAATAGGATGAGACCAAGTAGGTATCCATTCACCTCTTTGTTCCCAGAACTTTAATTGTGCTAATGGTGCTGTATTTTGCCAGGGCTTCTGCACGTCATTGGGAAAATCACCGTGGCCACCCGCACCCAAGCCCAAAGTTATGTAGAACTAAACATAGTTATTCTTTAACAAATACCTCTTGTTTTTAAATATTTAAACATACGAATTTATCAAGGGGAGCATTTTTTGCACCCCTCTTCCATATTGACTTATTATAGATAGGTGAAAAATTGCATTCCACTCTTCCATACTCATGTCCGTCCACATTTAATATCAACTCATCAGGAGTCCACGTCAAGGAATAAATATGGAAAGCTCCGCCGAAATTTTGTTGCCGATCGGTAATAGTGTTGATAGCGACATTAACCATAGATTGGTGGCGAAATTCACTAGCTTCTGTTAACACGACTCCGCCATATAAACGCGCATTACCAATGTCAGAACCATTCCACTCTAATTCGCGATTACCGCGAGTAAAGGCAATGCGCATTTGGCCATAATCGAAGTGCATGTTGTATTCAACATTATTTGGCTCCAGTAATAGCACTGAAATATTGGAAAATTAAGAGACGTAAATGTTTCCAAAAGCAGACTGATTTAACTTACATGGATATAGCCAATCACCTAGTGGAACTTTGGCTCTTATTTCAACGCGCCCATATTTAAAATAAAAATTATTTTTGGTATTTATACGTCCAGAAATGATAGGTGGCAAAATGCTACGAAATCTGTTGGCAGTAGCGCACTCTTTATGAGTCAAGCTGCCAGTACATCTGAAAAAAAGTATATATGTAAAAAAATAATTTTCCATACTTTTTCCTCTTGAAAAGATGTGCTCAAATTTTTTCATATTTTTTAAAATTGGGAGGATAGCTGGAGAAACCAACGTGAGTTTTGAAACATTTTTGGCAATAACTTTGGATCAATAGCGAATATCGAGCTAAGATGCGGACGGAATTTTTTTTTTTTTGCTTGTTACGCTCTACAAATATAGTATTAGGTTAGAATTCGCTGAGACGCTTGACCTCTTCAGCGTGAATAACTGAACCGATTTAACCAATTCTATATATCCACAGAAGTAAACTTTATTCAAAATTTGTCTTCTAATCGTTATCAAATTAAATACGAAACGAACTAAATTGAATAGTAACAAAAATAATTATACTTTCTCGCGACTACAGGATTGACACGCAATTCTAAAAGAAGTGCATATAATGAGCATAACGGAGTGTGTGATTTTTAATGATTCCAAGTTATGTTTTCTTCTTTTGCAATTCAGTAAATCAACAACATAAGAATTGCTGTCTTGCGTAAGAAATTTTCAATGTGAATATAAAGTTCAGTAAAGTATTGCACTTAGGACATATAAGTCCTTAGTCCAACTTTACTCAACAACCCAAAAAAAAAAAGAATATAAAGTTCACTGTTTGCACCACAATTAACCGTTTGAGTCCCAGACGGTTTTGAAAAATCACTGTCAAAGAATCCCAGAGAGCGCAATCGCGCTATAGAAAACCAAGGCAGTTTTGACATAAAATTTAAACAGCGCGATTGCGCTGCTTGGGATTTTTCGACAGTTTTTTTTTTAGTAAGTTACCGGTTGATTTCTAAGGTCGATTACTATTATGTACTAATTTTCACTATTAAATATTCAAAATTATACTTTTTTACTGTATAAATATTCAGTTTTCGTATTAACGATTATATGAGAGAGGGTTAAAAAAATTTCCTTACCCAAACCAAATTTATCCTATTGTTACGGAAATCCCAAATCCAGTTCATGCTAACTAATTGATTTTTCCCAAGTAATATATTCCCTAGAGAGGGAAAACTCAAATGAAGACATCAGACGAACAGACTTGCTTAGTTGATTCTATTTTAAGCCCTCCTGCGTGTTGCATCCGTCCGCACAAACTTAATATACCCTGTACCACAAGTGAGGCAGGGTATAATAACAAGTACGAAAATTATAGTCGGCGGAGTCTTTTATACCCATCAACTCTATTTGAAAAATAAGCTAAAAAGCAAAGTAAAAAGAAGATTGTACCACAAGTGTTACAGGGTCTAATAATGACTTCAAATATTATCTATGCCATTATAAAGCCGATATGGAGGACGTATGGGATCCAGTTATAGGTTGCATTCGGCAATTCTAACGCAAAAATATTACAGAGATACCAGTGGGAAATCTTATAACTAAGCACAAATGCTCCTGGATTTGTGACCAGTCATTTTTTACATATGATGCAATGAAACACTTTAGTAGCAGTAATTAGTTGGACAGAATAAGGCTGCACCACATTTTCTTAACTTCAACTTAAACTTATTAAATGGTAGTTATGAAGTCAGAACGCTTAAAAGACACCACATGTTAGACCTCCCTTTCATATAGACACAATGCTGATAATCTTAACGTATACTCAAATGTATACTGAAGTCGAAAATTAAACTAGCATTTATTTGTTAAATTCGTTGGAATCTGACTCGATGACGTTATATTATTGTTTTTCTTTTAGTTAATTCATTTGGTAAATGTTTAAATGTAAATATATTGCAAATGAAGATATTTCGAAAGAAAAGAGAATATTATTTAATAGTAAATAACATTACATTTACTGGATTTAATGGCACTATATTCTAACCATATAAACGCGGTAAAATCATTACAAGTTGCTCTCTCTCTTAAGATTCTTTCTAATAAAAGTCAGGGGTAGGTATTCAAATATTCGGTACAAACTAAACTAAACTTTTTCTTTCACTTAAATTTACCAAAAGAGAAGAAGAGTTCATCCTTCAATATGACCTCTTCGTTTCATTTGTCCGCAAATTTCAAAACGGTGCCAGAATTGACATACCTATGCTCATTGCATACTTTTAAAATTATGGGAAAGTTCCTGGATAACCGACAAATTGAACTTGATTGAACTTTATTGTGAAGAGCACGAGAGAAACGTCGTAGACGTACAATTACAACGAGTCTTATTTATATTTGGTTTTTTCGCTCGACAAAAAATAAGCGCTTGTTAAACCTAGTCCTTACTGCAGACATTAAAAATTATTTTAATTTTTATACTATTAGCAAATATATATTTAAAAAAAAAAAAACAAACCAAATATTATTATTCCAGTAGAGACGAAAATTAAATAACTTCAACAACTCAAAAAACATAGCGACATTAATATTCGATTTTTTCCATATAAGGAAGGATACGAAGATAAAAAACAGCATATTATTTGCTCGAATAATGTTTGCTTTGTTTTTTTTTTTAATTATGTATATCCTAGTAGTATAAAATAGTAAAATAAATTTTTATGTCTGGACTAAGGACTAGGCTCAACAAGCCCTTATTTTTTGTCGAGCGAGAAAACCCAATATTAATGAAACTCACTGTACTTTTATTGAAAACACAATTTTCCTACGTAGTAGCAACAATCATTTGTCAATTTTTCACAAACGGTCGAATTGAAATCCACTGATCAATTTTGATCTCTGTAAATACCAAAAACAATGAACATTTTGGAGATAAAAAATCTCTATAAAAAAATATCACGTCGCACTTTCGGCGCATGTTTTCGTTTATTACATTCTTTCTACTATACGACACGTATCCTTCAATGCGTTTTTGACGATTTGCCGCTTTTTGCAAGGGCGAACATTGAAAATCGGAGGAAGTAGACATTTGTTCTTTTCAGATCATTAGATTACAAATGCATCAAGAATACTAAGAAATGTTTTGTTAAAGTGTTTATATGTATGCGTATAATATATATAATATATATTATATATTATAATGTATATATATATATATATATATATATATATATATATATAATATACATTATAATATATATATAATATATTATATATGTATGTATGTACATAATATATTTATATATATATATTATTAAAAAATCCAGCAGACACTTCTCGTCATTACGATTCGATCAAGTAAAATAACCCGCAAAACACCATTTGTGTATTTTAAACAAAGAATTAAGCAAAAAGTTAATTATTTACAAAAATGATAAACTGTCTGTAAACGTAATTGAATGATGAACCGTCTGAAACGTGAATATAGTAATGACTTTTCTTGTATATGAAGAGGGAAGAGAGAAGTGCATAAGAATCACGGCATATATCGTATAATTTCCTATTGAATTAATTAATACATTTTCTGCGATACGGGGCTTTTTTAAGAAATTTCTATTATTGTCTCTTACCTTTCTTCCAAATCAATGGCACCGTTCCGTATATCGGCCGGATTAAGACGTGCCGTAATCTTTAATATACCGGAATCAATTACCAATGAGTTATTGTAAATCACAAATTCTGAATCATCAGCCTCACGAGGCATTCGCACCTCGGGATTCCAATTATTATAGAGCAATACATCAAAATTGTCCTCAAAAATTAAATCGTCACGGCACAAATTTTGTTTGGTAACGGGAAGTTCTGTGACGGTAGGTTGGCAGCCTTGATTTTTGTTTTGAGCTTCCGACGGCGGTTTTGGCGGTGATGGTGGCGGTGACGGTGCACTGCTGCTAGTTTGCAATTGCTCCATCTCAGGAGGTAGGGATGATGCTTGGCCGTTAATTATATAAATAGGGCTGATACGGTTGCGATAAATAAGATTTTCAAACTGTACACCGACCCAAACATGGACAACATCATTGTTCCGTAATTTCCGTTTAACATCGAATCCCCACGCATCATTTGCGGCTGCGAGAACTCCCGCTGTATACTGGCCAGCCTCGAAATTTTTAAATTCTCGATTAACATTGACATTAAAACCAACAAATTTGATACCTGGTTCATCTGTAACTCATTCAATGACATATTAATTACTTTTACAAAACGTAGGCGCTTTTCTTTTTCAATAATTTACCAGGCAATGAAACGCGGAAGCTGTCTTCTAATAAATGCACGTTAACATCTTTGATAGTGAAACCTTGACAGTGGCCCGAAAAGATTAGACTACACAAAGAAAATAATAGTAGCAACAAGTTTACAAACCAGTTCATATTGCAATTAGATTATTAATGAGAGAAAAATCCAGCAAAAATAAAAGCGATTATAAGAATTTCAATCGACTGACTGCAAATGCTACGCGTTTGTCAGTTATTCAGCAACTGAAGAGAATTTTCTTAAGTTTGTGTTTTGATTGATTTTCACGAATATATAAGAATTTTTACGAAATTAATGTAATTGCTGACTACAGGGAATCCCCCCGTTGACCCATAATGAGAGGCAATTTGATTGCAATGCTTTCTAATTTCATTCCGACGACTAGAGATAGGTTAAAAATTTTTAACGTTATCAAACAAGTTTTGAGAAACCTTAAAAAGTGGTTTTTCCCTAAATAACAAGAGTCTTATTCTCATTTTTCACATGCTATGTTCTAAGAAAGAAGAGGACGTTTTTACATCATTACACTGAGAGTATTGAACACTGGAACTCAAGCGGATTTCTCATGTCAAATTCATTCTACTGTGTTTTACTTTACATTATTGTTCGAAAATATTACGAAATTGAAAAATTAATATATTGGATTTTCTATAATCGATGACAAAGAACATTACATTACTTTTGTCGCATGCTCGTAAAGCATAAAAATTTGTGTCAAAGAGTCCATAAAATGAATATATTCTTAATCAATGTGAATAAAGGAATTGTTTTTATTTGCCTCTCTTAAATCTCTTAAATTGCGAATACGATATCGAAAGTGCAAACTTAATTTCGGAATTCATTCTTTCTTCCTTGCCCTTGAGGTAAGTTCGAAAAACGTACCAATTATCGAACTAGTCGAACTATTCATTTTTCGTCCACAATAAGTTAAAACTACGCACCTTATTCTTAGTACTTTATAACAAGCTTTCCCAGACGTTTATGGCAACTATATTTGCCATTCGGGTTTTAAGGTTAACTAAGTTGAGGGTGCGAATTATAGTAAGTACGTTGCTTTAAGCGTTTGCAGTTTGCAAAGTTTGCCTTGAGTTTAGAAGGCAAGTTAACTATTAGCACAAGCATTCTTAGTTGATCATACGAGGTTCAGAATGGGCCTGATGCGAACAAACAACTCTTCGTTTCTTTGCTATTATAATAAAGAAGATACAATTTTCAATATCAAGTACGTAGTGGTACAATACAATATATATATAATACGACATATTCTTAAACGACTATAATTATAAAAGAGCTTTACAATTTGTTATATTAGCTGAAATTAAAACGATCGACCGGTGCAGACTACGCGCGGCATTTCCCCGTCCAGTGATATACAGCAAGCTCTCCCTAATTCGTCATAAGAGTCATAGAGTCCATGATTTATTTAAGTAAACCAATACTTCAACATAATCTCAAGGTGAAAAGTCCAATAGTGTTACATCCCATGATTTTTGTGGCGAGCTCACATAGGCATTTTTGAAGATTACACGATCACTGAACTCTTACTCCAATAAATTAATTTCGTCACGAAATTTATGGCATGTTGCACCACTTTGTTGAAGCCACATATCGTCCAAGTCGAAATCAACTAACTCGTGCCACAAAGAATCACTTCTACAATGCCACACTCATGTCCTAAAATAACATTTTCGGCTCACAAACCACATCCAAAAGTCACTTTTGTACACGCAAGTCCTTTGAGAACACTAGATACGTTTTTCTTACGCCACGATACGTGGTATGTTCATTGTTTTCGCAATAAGTTGTAACAATTTCTTTACGCTTTATAACTATGTACGTGTTGTAATCCACAAGTAACGACAAGGTTCAAAATGTATATTGGAAAAATATGTGACCCAAATTTCAATCAGGAGTATGTTTTATTTATGTTTACTTTCGAAACCACAAAATGGATGAACCTATAGCTTTGGTAAACACCAACATTGCAAATATGACTATTAAGAGGATGTTCATTGTTGAACTCTACATTAACCACTGATTACTGTCACTATCGCTGGGAGGGCAAGTGGGAGGGGAAGTGGTTTTTCTCCTCTAATTTAAACCCTCCGGCTCCGTACAACCTGTCGGTGTACCTAAGTGATCTGGGATTACAAATACTTGACTTAGCAATCTTAGCGGTAAATTGGTATGAACAGATTTTAAGTGAACGAATGCAAAGCACCCTGCGCACAATTCGCAATTGCTACCACAACAAAGGATTGCGTATCAATCTGCAAAAACGCCTGGGTTCCCCCCTCTTTAAGAAGACAAAACTATTATGGAACAACGTTACTATTAACGAAATTGTACTTACCTATCCAGATAAGGTAAAATACTGAAGGGGGGCGCTTAACTTGCAAAGCCCTTGTCTGGAACGCTCTTGAGAAACACTAGCTCGAAGAAGGAAGAAGATATGCTTATCTTGTACCACCACCCCATTTTAATCTTTAGCGGCTCTGGTTGAGATACAAACAGCAAAGAGCATGCCCACGAAACAAAAGAAAATAAGAAGTAGCGAACTATGTACGCCAAACCTTTGTCATTTCTGAAATATTATTCACCAACACGTTGCTCTCTCGCGAAGTCCTCCATTTTTACTAAGCCCAAAGTGTCAGCTGTTCAACTGTCTTTTTTTTTGGGTTGCCAACACTTTACTGCACAAATGGCGGCAAGTTTGAAATTTGCGCAAATTTTGCGACACGCTATAGCGATAATAAAACAAAGCGAACAGGAAAAAAATAATATTTAATAAACTGTGGTAACCAATTGAAAGAAGAAAAATTTAGCATCAAAATTATCGCTGGTTTATCTCAAAAATTCGAATAATTTAGAAGTGTGTTGTGAAACGCTACGTTCTTTTTTTTTTGATTGTTGGATGGAGGTGATACGCTACGTTCAAAGCAAGTTTAAAACAGTCGACTGGTAATTTGGCCATGAGAAGTAAAATATTAAGAGGGTGCTGTCTTCAGCAGTATGCCTTGATTCTTTCTTACCTAACTTTGATCCTATTATTTTAATTGCAAATGTACAATTTTAGTGTTTATTTTCATTTATTTTTTACTGCAAATAAATTACCCTCTCGTGGTTTTTCGTATCGTTCTTAACCTCGCTTATCGATTGCAATCCGTTAATTCATTTCCCTATAGCAACGTTATTATTTCTTGCAAAAATTTGTTGCTAAAACATGCATGTTTCCATGTAACTGTATTTTGTTATGTAATAGCTCAAAACAATTGATACATTTTTCTTTCCTGACATGTTGGTATGTCTGCGGTACATGGCATTTTATTAATCAAAAAAATTTTGTACTTTTGAACGATTTTTCAATTCGGAGTTTTATGTGCCCCGTACCGTGGTCTTTATCGAATCGGAAAGATTTACTTTTTCAAACCTAATATATATTCATATTCATACATATATATATACATATATTTATAGATATAAATACATAAATAAATAAATATATATAAATAAATATATATATATATATATATATATATATAGTTTTATATTTCCGATTCTTTTTGGCGCATTTCGGTAACGTTAATCGACGAAGAACAATGCCGTGCTTTTCGGCATGCCCAAGGCGTGCACAGAAACACATACAAGAACAAGAACCGATCGGTCGTGCAAAGACAGCAGCGCGTAACATCTCTAATGTTAATGTGCCGAAATATGTTTGCAAGAAGCCTAATCAGCATCTTAAATGTCATGATGTCTTTCACACGGAATCTCTTCTGCCTAGAGAAGTACGTGCAAGCGTTCCACGTAAAGTACAACTAGCACACAAAGAATTGGAACGATTAAAAGCCGCTTCGAAGGTTGTCACATTAGAGGATCGTCTAGATAATTTAATGAAAAAAGAGAAGGAAATGCAGCGATTGCAAGAAGAAGCTGAACGGACTCGAGAACGCTTCAAGAAAATCGACGATGCTCGCAAAAAGAAAGCTGAAGAAATTGCCTTGGTCCAGAAGGGAGAGGAGGTTCGCGATAAATTGCAGGTTTTAGAAAAAGCTTTTCTAGCTAAACACGAACAAGAAGAAGAGGTGAAAAAGGTAAATCGCATAATACTTGACGCTAAATGCCACGCGGTCCGCGATGCCCAAATTCAAGAAAAGAATAAATTATTTAAAGAGTTACGAAGGGAAGAAATACGTTTGGAGCAACAGGTTATAGAAAGGGCTATGAAATCACTCAATGCCGAAGATGATCAATTCGATAAGAAACAAGAGGCAAAACAAAAATATGCAGAAGAGATAAAGAAGCAATTACTTGAAAGAGAAAATCAACGTTTCCTTGAGGCTGAACGTATAGAAAAAGAAGCAAAAATGCTTCGTGAAATCAACGAAGCTTTTAAACGTGACGAAGAGCGGCAACAACAATTATCTAAAGCGAGGCGCTTGAAATTCCGCGACGAATTGGCCCAAGTGGTGGAAATGTCTACTGTTTTCAAGCGTATGTTATGTGAGCAAGAAAGATCTACAGAAATGAAAATAGCGGCCTATATGCGGGAAAAAGATGAGCGGTTACGGTCTTTGGCTCACGAAAAAAAATTGCAGAAACAAGAACATGATCGCAAACAACAGCGTCTTTTTAATTTGGCTCAAAAGGCACTTGAGTCGCGTTCACAACGTGACGAGATTACCTACCTTAGGCAAAGGGAACATTTGGAGAGAGAATACCGTCAAAAAGAAAAGGAAGCCGCAATGAAAAAGCGACAAATCGAAAAGGAATTAAGCGATGCCCGCGAACACCAATTGCAAGAAACTAAACATCGGCAAGCACTACAAATTGCTCGTGCCGAACAAGATTTTAATGTGTTAGTTGAACGTTTAAAGAAGGAGGAGGAGGAAGACCGGAAACTCGATCTAGAAAGGCAACGGAAACGCAATTGTTATCGAGCGGATATAATACGACAAATGGGTGATAAAGAAGTGGAGCGACGACGATTGCTGGACTTAGAACGTAATGAAGCTTCAGCTTGGCGTGAACGTGAACGCCAACGTGATGCCAACATTAAGGCCGTAATTAATGCTAAATTAGCAGCTATGCGTGATGCTTGCCTACCCGACAAGTATATCAAAGATGTAGAAATGCAGTTACAGCGGATAACCAATAACCGACGCTAGAAGCTGGCAAAATAGATAAATTAATATTTGATTTTTTAAATAATTATTAGTCATAAAGGGAGCGAATTAGAAAGAGGCAACGAGCATTTTCTGTTTAATAAAAAAGTTGAAGAAATGCATAATTTCTGTAGTAGGGGAGCTAGCTGCTGACAGAAATTGTATTGATTTTCTGTGTATTGCAACTTTACCTTCATTGCGCCTGAATGATGTGTCTCTTTCTCTCTCTCTCTCCCTCCCTCCCTCCCTCTCTCATTGTACTCTCTACTCATCATCGTTCATTTTCATTCACCCTATGACTCACAAAAGAGAAATAATGTCATTCAATTTTATCATCTATATATCCAATCCATATATCTAAAATCCAGTGACAGCATTATTATATATATTCTCGATATCCTCTATGTTGTTGGATTCTTTTGAATTTATTCGTCAATACTCACATACGCTTTCCATTATTAAGAGCTTCTAGGTGAACAGTTTTTGTGAAAAAAGAAATGTGGAAGAAATTTTCCTCATTTCTATTCTTCCAAAAGCACGAAGCTTAAACTAGCGCTGTTGAAGCTGTCGCCTTCAAATTTGGCATAAACATTGGAAGTGCTTGCACGTAGTTTGGTATTGAAAATGGGCCAAATTGATCAGAACAGAAGCGTGCAGTGGAGCGTAAGCTGAACGCAACTCCGTTTTCTTAACAAAAATTTTTGGCTGAAATTTTCCACATTTACTTCAAGAAATACTCTACTACTACTCTTTACGTCCAAAAATGGAAACAATCGGTTTTGTTTACACAAAGTTACAAGTAATTAAATTTTATTTCCTTCACTTTTTTGAGGGTTTATGCTTACTTATCATAAGGCAAACAAGATAGAATGTTTAAAACTATTTTGTACGCTCCTCAAATGAAGATATATTATCTGCCCAAAAATGGGTTAATTGTAAAATGAATATAGTAGGCACCGCGACTAATTCTTTCTTAATAATACCAGCGGTATGGATATCAAATAAAAGAACTTGGAGAGTAAAATCCGCGTAGAAAAGCGTAGTCGTGGGTATGCGAGACTCAGTCCCCGACAATCATAACCTTCCTAATTGTTTTTTAATTACCTATAGGTTGTACACGCTTATAATAGGAGTGAAAAAGTCAGGAATATAATACGGCATCGAACTCCATGTGTTTATTATACATGCATATGAATAAAAAAAGGAATTTCATTCGTAAAATTATGCACGATCAATATATTTATAAATACACACATGCAGACACATTTATTTATTTATAGTCAACGGCAGCTTCATTTTGTAAACTTTAAGAAAAGCGTATTAAAAACCTAAATAAAAGAAAAAAGTTTAGTTCTAAAACTAATCACTAAGTGGGGAAGCCAGCCACAAAACCAGCCTATACTTTAAAAGGATTTGCCATTGTTTTTTTTGGAGCCGTTGTTTCGTGATGTCTGACCAGTCTTTTTACGACGTTTTTCTGATGACCAATCGACGTCGTCTTCATCGTCTGTTCCGGCATTAGTTTGCAGGTACGATGAAGAAGATGAGGAACTGGCGCTGTTACTCTCCTTGGTAGCTAAACGCCGGCTCGCTATACGCGATGATATTCGACCCATGCCCATGCACTTCTCTAAATGTGGAGCGAACCGTGCTGCCGACACGGGCCTATCACAGTTGGGGCAGGCGCAGTCCATAGGCTTCTTAGCAGTGGAAATACCAAATATGTCATAATTGGGCATATCAACAATGCGTAACGACGATGAATCAGCTTCATCCTCGGCAGCCACGCCATCCAGCGCAGCTAAATTGCCAGTCTTACGCAAATGGTGTATCTCCAAGAACACGCCGATAATAGCATCATCTAGCATAGACTGATACATGTAATTGGCAGCCTCGTCCAAGGACTTTGGATCTTTAATAATTTCGTGATATGATTTGAGCACGGCTGCCGTGGTGGTGTTGTTGTTGTTCGCATTGCCGGCGGCGGTAGTGGCATTGGCATTGTTATTATTAGTCTTCTCGTTAACAGGAACTTTGGTAGTAGACGTTGCAAGTGTTGTCGTCGAGTTTTTGCTTCCACTATTATTGGAGGATGCAGAAACATTATTACTAGGAGCGCCGGCTGACATCTCTTTCTTCCACAAATACTTTCGCAAAAACTATCTTTTTGGTAGACTTACGACTTGATATTGCCATATTAACCGAATTTTTAAAAGGAAATAAGATATTTTCGTGGGAAAAAGTACATAAAGTTTGGAAACTCTGCAGTAAGCTAAAAAAAAAACCTGTGCACGTGGATTGAACATTCAAATGAAAAACAAAGAATATAAAAGCATACATGTCAAGTTTTTAAGAGGCGTTGTCGGGATTAGTACACCATATGATCTTGCACGTAAGTAAAGAGGGAAAAAAGGTAGAAGAAGAAGCAAAGACAATTTGGTTAAATTTTAAAAGTTATTTTTTATTATTTTGTATTTAAATTGTATTATTTTAAAGGAGGTTCTAAGTTGATTGCGTACGATTGTTTTCTAATCGTGACAAGTTATTTACTCGTTACATGTCTAACGAATTCAGCAAACCATTCGTGCTATATATCATCGGAGTGTAACTAACAAAATAAATTCAAATAAACGCAACAAACAAGAAAAACGAAACACGAAATGAAGCAAGCAAAACAAAAGATTATTTTATACTGAAACAATTGACATTGCAACGTGTCTAAATCATAGATGACAACATTTATAAGCTAAATGGAACTTGTGTGACTTACGTAAATATGACAGTGAAGTATAAAGTTTAGAAAAAAAAGAATAAGATAGCAACCATATTAAATCGAGTATAATAAATTTAAATAAATATATAATTTTCAATTGTTTTTTTGTTAGTAGTAGATCCAAATTTTTTTATTTCCATATCGATTTTGAATTTTTTTCTTTCATTTTTACGGATCCTTTCACTCATCTCAATTATTTCTTTTAATATTGGCTTTGTAAGCTTTTCGTGCCCTTTCTTGTTTCGAAATGAAATTTTCAATTATCTATTTATTTCAATTTACTGCAATGTGTAAGAAGTTTTTGCTCAGGCCTATAAACTTGTTACAGAAGAAAATCTGTTTTGGTTTTTGCCGTAGTACTGACAAAAGAATTAGGCTATTCCCGTAGCTTATGGTAAATCATCAACCCCGCCTTTAATCGTTTCCACAAATTTTTTTGCTGGTTCCTTCTTCATAGAGGAAACATATTAGAAGAGTTTTCATTTATTTGTGAGCATCAGCCCTTATATTTATATGTATTGTAAAGAAAAGATAGAGAGAGAGAGAGAGAGAGAGAAAATAATATGTATGCCAGAAGACAAGAGAATAGATGCCGTCTAATGCACGAACGTAAAGCTCCATGTACCACTAAAATCCTTAACTATTTCTTTCCCTATATTCATTTATTTATACATGCCTATTGAGAAGCATGCTACGTTTGCATCCACCAAACTTTTCCATCTTATTTCGAATATTCGAAAAATGGTCTTTCGCACATTCGCATTGAAAAATCAATTTTAAATGCATGAGTGAAATATATGGAGAAATTATCAACGTAAGCTAAATATGCAATAAATTATAATCTAAACGTGAGCATTTAAATATGGAGAAATACTCAAAGGTGAGACAAAGCTGGAATAAACGACGAAGATTTCATAAAATTAAATATTTGTGGATGCATTCCTACAGTATCTTGGAATTTTTCATGGTTCGTTCCAATGTTGGTACAAAACTCTTTCAACACCATGGATTTGAGAAAGTGGTCAGGCCCCACAAGCATATGCAGACAATAGTAAAACGTATTGAATAAATGTATACGTTGGCGTGGCAGCGCCACAGTACAAATACTTGTTTGTGTGGTGTGTGCGCTTGTTTAATGAATTGTATGTTTTGAACATAAATAATATTGTATTCAATATTCCTTCGTCTGTGGCAAACATTTTACAACAACATTTCCTCGCGTCTATTTGAAAAAGCTGCACAATGGTCTGCCGTGTAATACGATACTTGTCGAACACGATTTCGATACAACATGGTACAAAATTTGCAAATCTTATAAAACGATTTCAAAAAATCAAATATGTATTCCGCTGGACTTTTTTTCAATTGCTTTTTACTTTTTTGGTATTTTATCGTTAATAAAGCGAGTTGCGACCAACTTTAGGAAAAAAAAAATACATTAGCTTTTTTTTTTTTTTGATTGTTGGGAAGAGATGGACCAAGCCAATAGATTTCTGGCTTGTATGTCCAGATAATAAAGTATCGTAATTTTAGTCAGAAGTATATAAAAAACGCGACAAAAACAAGAGCGGCCATAATAATTGAAGCCAGTATGTTAAGTGAAATTGTGTGTGTCTAATTGTACTGGTTGAGTGTTGAAGATAAAACAGTGTTGCCAACTTTGGCTGCAATTGAAAAAGCAAATCTATAGTAATATAAAACGAAAAAAAAGAAAAAAAATTTTTTTTTTTTTAAAATAAAACAAGTTAGTTCCCCGAGGTGACGTACATTTTTTGCTGCAAAGAGATCGAGGTGACAGTTATACTTGAAGAACTTGAAGAAGCTGAAGGAATCTCTAATGCCATCAAATCTGTGACATCTAAAGATTAGATGCTCAGCATACTCGACAACATTGCAAACTTCACAAACATCACATGATTTAGCACGAATCATTTTTAAATAAACTTTATCATAAGTGTGACCACGCATGAGTCTATAAAGAATTTTGATTTCCCAGGAATTAAAAGAAGATACGGAAAGGGGTTTGAATAGAAATGTGGGATTTAATTTATAGAAAAGGCGATTGGATGTAACGCGGGCGATTTATTTAAATTCGTCGTTTAGCTGTTGACGGAAGTGGTTACGAATTACCCGAATTGCTTCATTGGGAGTGTATTTGATGGACGAAATTGTACCATCGACACGAGCTCTCCCTGCATGAAAGTCAGCTTCTACATTTAAAAAGAAACCGTAGTGCCCAGGTACCCAAACAAGGTGGCAGTCATCCCCTTGAGACTCGTGCAACATCTTATGAATGTCAAAAACATATTGATTTTCTGCATCTCTTTTTTTAATTAGCAATAGAGCTGACTTAATATCAGAAAAAATAACAAACCTTTTGATACCGTCAGAGATAGCAACCTTTATCGCATGTCTGATGGCGAGCAACTCAATAAAAGATGAGGAAAGTTCCTCCGCTACTTTGACTCGATGTACTGTATCGGATAGATGTTTCACAACAGAGAAGCCAGACGCATGATGTCCGACGGAATCGTCGGTGGCATATATGTCATAGCCATTGTTGTAATAGAAAAGAACCTTTTCTTGGCATAACAACCTTATACAAGAGAAGTTAACATTTTGTTTTGAGGTAGAAATCGATTGGAGAATGTTCATGAAGACCTTGCATTTGTAGGTATTGAAATTCCAGAGAGGGGTTGAACCTATCTTGTCAAAAATATGACGATGTTTTTGATAGAAAAAAGTATAGCCGCAAGATACAATATCATTAAGGAATCTACCTTCCTGAAAAAAGGAAGGATTCATCATCTTGATCTTAATTAACTCTTTGGCAGTGCAAAAAAAGAGCTCTTTCGGAAACTGACCACTCACCAGATATGACATTGAGAATATTTTGAGGAGTTGACGGGGTTAATCCAGTGCAACGTTTTAACATACGATTTCCAAATGTGCAACACGTGGAATGTGCGAATTCAATTTTGGACCTGACTAAAGATTTATATATCGTCAGAGCATTTTTGGGAGACAAGCCTGACT
The DNA here is from genome assembly GCA_000688735.1 of Glossina austeni. Taxonomy (NCBI): domain Eukaryota; kingdom Metazoa; phylum Arthropoda; class Insecta; order Diptera; family Glossinidae; genus Glossina; species Glossina austeni. The sequence goes on from KK502580.1 coordinate 385,432, forward strand.
GATTGTCAGTCATGAGTTTGATGATGTTACATCCAGTCTGACAGTCTTTGAAGACTTTCTCGTAATGCCCACGAAGGGTAAAGCTGTCATTTAAGATTCTACCGAGAAATCGAAGGGATTTCATGTGATCAACTTTAGTATCCTTGATAAAAAGGCTGATTTGGCGTTTAGAACGCTTGGCAAAATAAATAGTGTTTGTTTTGCTGCGGTTAAAATATAGATTCAGATCGGCACATGCATCGAAAAAAGAATTAGTTTTTATCGAGAGGCTATTGACAGCAGCTGAAAAGGATGAGTCCGCAGATAAAATTAGGAAGTCATCGGCATATTGAAAAGTATGAGTTTTGTCATCTTGAAAATCATGCAAAGAAGCTGTATATAGGTTGAAGAGTATGGGGCTTAAACAACTGCCTTATGGAATACCACCATATATTTCAACTTTTTCAGTACCCATCACCAACACGCTCTTGGATAAAAAATTAAGTATCCACAGCCGTATCTCAAGAGGAATCGAAAAGTTTAACAAAATCTGCCAAGCTTAATCAAATTAGCTATCATTTTTGATGAGAATTAATTTTGTGAGTGTCATTATTATTTTTGAATATATTTTTTTAATTTTTCGTCTCTTTTTCTTTTTATATCATAAAATGTTGCATCTTAAGACTTGTTTTTCGATACAACGCGAGACGTATTATCTTGACTTGTAGTTACATCTAAGTTTAAATTAGAATATTTTGTAGTTTGAATAAATAAATAAATAAGTTTCGTATAACACGGTTTCGATATATGACGGTACGAATTAACCACGTTATACAGGCGGCGCCTGCATCGACTATACTATACGCATATTCCTACACCTGGAGAAATATTTTCACTAATTTCTCGTTTTTACTAAATTCTATTTTCCTATTACGTCTTGAAGATTTTATGTTGTAGAAAATACTATAATTCCTGCATTATATTTCATTTGCACTTGCTTCAAAAAGCAAAATTATTTCCAATTTCTAAGTTTTCATAAATTTATGCAATTCCCGACTTTGTTCAAGAAGATATTGTAAGTGAAAAGAAATTCGGTGCGACTCCGTACAGGGTCGAACTCAACATCTTGCATTAAAATCTATACTTCAATCGTAACGCCCACAGGAATTCCGTCAATATGTTAGAAATATATATACGTGATCCTATATATAGCCGGCATGGACTATCGCCCGACTGCGAGGTTACGGAGGAGGAGTGCATTTTTTGTAAAGCCCACTTAGTGTGCTACAAAAGCATGATCAAAGTGAATTTTTGCAAATGTTTTGATCTTAATTTTTTCGACATTGTTTTTGGGATAGTGGTGCAATAACGTTAGATTTATATGCAAACATTATGAGTGGTGGTAGTGTGATTTTTCTCATCAATTTTCTCTTGTTATTTTTTTTCCGCATGTATCTTTGAAGCCCACCTTTTTCCATCTGCGGTCCATAATTAATGGCTCGAAAGCTTCAAATTTGACAGCTACATCAGAGCTTCGGTACATTGAACATATATAGTAAATCTTATCTCCATAAGTGTGCTTACGTTTATTTTATTAGTAATACTCCGATTGAAATTCAGTGCTAGATTTCGGATAAGTTTTACTACAGACAAATTATCTTTGATGATAACTGCTTTCACTTTTTTTTGTGAGCAAGATTATTCACTTGAACCCTTAGGAATAAAACTACTTTATGTGACCTCTAACGCGTTTTTCTGAGTGCTCCAAATATAGAAAAAAACCTAGTACAATACCGTGATCAAAAAATAGCAACAATATAAAAGCTAAATTGGGTATATCGAATATTAGAAACTTAGTTTTCCTAAATTGATAGAACTGTGATATTGATATCTACGTCAAATTTCGTATCATAAACGTCATTAGTGTTTCAGCTGCGCTTGGTTTTGTACGACACAAAAATATTTTTTCCGATTTTGTTAGGAAGAAAAGATGCAAAATGGTCATGAATCGCATTATTACGGGAAACTTGGATCCATGCACACGACCCTGAAACAACAAATCAATCCAACGAATATCGTACAAAAGGTGAGCCAAGACCCAAAAAACCGATGTGTGAAGTGATTTTCTTCGATTCGATCATAGTGTTACCGCACTATGAATCCTTTCCGCCAGGCCAAACTGTTAACATTAAGCCTACCGGCATTTCATGTATACCTAATTCTAGCATGAGCGGTCAAATGACCGCTTCAAAAAAACATATGTATCCTAGTAAAGTAGATAGTAAACAAAATATTTTTCTGATGCTACAATAAAAACTCGTTCCCGGCTTTTCGATGTTGTATGTTTTATTTACTTTTATGCATTTTCATCACATTTTTTACAAATTACAGCATTTTGTATTGCACACTCTCCACATACGTATTTTTTACATTTTATACAAATTTTGTTTGTTTTATTGACTTTATTCTTATTCTTATTTGACAAGATCTGCGTTCAGAAGAAACAGTATTCTTTGCTTATCTGTTTCCCTTTGTGATATACGGTGCCAAGTTCTTCTACCAATTGAAATAAAAACTCTTGCCTCGATATTTCCTAACCCGTCGTTTCTTTATGTAAAATCCAAGCATTTATCCCGGCTAAATCTAAGATATTGAAAAATACCTGTAAGGGCCATCTTTGACATTTAGATTTTACACTATATTTTCTGGCGATTTGATCGGTTACATCTACAATGAATTTTGTGCTATTGTAAAATCTAATTGTCTCTGGTATACGGATGTCATTTGTTTCAATTTGAACGGATGAATGCATTGAACTAAGTATCAATACTTTTTTATTGGGTTTAGCTTTATAAATTGTAAGAATAAAATCTTCCGACTTGTATAATATTGTTGAGAAGCGTACCATACTATCCTTTGCCTGTCTCGCTAATTTTGGCAGCTCTCTTTTATTTCTTCGGATAGTTCCAACAAGCGTCGTTCTTTTTGCTAGAAGTTTACTCGCTACTGACGCACTTGTAAAAAAATTGTCAACTGTTATATTTCTCCCATGGCCCGTATATGGTTGTGCTAATTTCGAAGTTACAAACTCTCCAAGTGGGATTGATGATTCTCTCCCTTCATCTTTTCCCAAATATGGAAAGCCGTTTACTATATATTTACTACTTACATCGGAAGCTAACCAGAATTTTATGCTAAATTTGTCCGGTTTGTTGGGCATGTATTGAGAAAGTCTACAACGAGCTTTTGTAGGAAACAATTGTTCATCTATAGCAAGATATGCTCCTGGTTTATAACAGTTTTGACTGTTTTCGATAAATTTATACCAAACTTCGAAGTCATTTCGACTCATAGTTGTCGAGAAAAATGACGGACCCCATTTCGTGTTCCATAAATATGATAAATTAATATTTTTAGCCTCATATGCGCCGCGTGCATACAGAAGTCCAATAAATGCATATAATTTTACAACAAATAAATTCCATTTCGTTTTCAACACTCCAAATGCCTCTGATTCCGTAAACTCTCTTACATGTTCATTGTACATGATTTTATGATCAATAATCAAAGAAAATGCTGATTTAACTCGGCTCTTAATAATGTTTCGTTTAGCGTATCCTGTCGGTCCTAATACTTCCTTGAAAATATTATAGATCAATGTTTTTCCACTGTTAGACCCTTCTTTTATTTTTTTCCAAACAGTTCCGTCCATAACAGTTTCAATCTCTTTCTCATTTTCACTTTCGGAACTAACTATAAATCTCTTTCTTTTTTGTCCTCTTCGTATATTCAAAATATTCTCTTCGTCCGTATCGCTGTCAAAGGAGTCACAATAATTTTTTACAGCATCATCATCAATATCGTAAACTTCTTGATCATCTTCCGAACAATCCTCGTCGATATTATTTATTTTGTCGAATAAATGGATATTCCTCGAATGTCTTGACATTTTGGGGGATGAATATACAAATGATAAAGTAAAAATTAAAATATAAAAATATAAATCAAACGGGCCAGACAACAATTGTAAATCATACCACAAAATATTCTTCGCTCTGTTGCCTTTGTCGAAACTATCACTTATACCACGTAATAATTTTTATTATAATATAATTATAATTTCTATTATACACTGAAATTTTGATTCTCTCTATACGTATCGCAAGATCGTACTGTCGTACAAAAAACGCAATGTCCTTTGTTCCAATAACAACGAAAACACCATGCATGGATCCTAATCGCACATTTGTCTACAATGTAGACACATTGGTTAGATTGTGGACTGTCTACAATTACATTGTAGACTCGTAAAACAATTTCAAGAATGCGATTATCGAAGAATATAGTAGTAAATAACAAATTTTTCAGACGGTCAAATCACCGTTCGTGGTAGACTAGACATGGTATGGTAATTTGTGTGTGTGCGGAAAATACACAATAAAAAGTTGTAAATATTGAAAAATAGGTTGCATGTATATTTTAGGAAAACTCAATAAGCTACATGATGATGATGATACAGTAACGTTGTATGCGAAAAATTTTAAATGAAATTTTAAAAACGTTCATTTGACCGCGCATGGTACGTTTAGTGTTAATGAAGAATATTGTTTGAGTTTGCGGGTTACTTTGAAGGCGGCGCAAAAGATTTGGAAGAATATGTGGAATTAAAGAATCTTATTTTTTGATCACAGTAGCACCGTCAAACTTTGATGTTTAAAAATTGAAATTCTATAAGGGTTTAATTTACAATAATTGAACAAGAAGTGACTAAATTTGGAGTCACAGCCCAGCTCATTCATTTTATATTGAAACTGCAACTTTTTTTGTTTATTTTTTTTTGTATTTTTTATTTCAATTTTTTTTTTTTTTGGTCAAAAGTACAAAATAAAATGAATCTTTCTTTAGATTAATGCATTAAAAACGGCAATAAAATTCGAAATTCTTGTAATAAAGTAAGCATATAGGAATTTCAACGTCTCTCATCTCATCTCATTTCATCTCATGTCTCGTTTTATACATTATTAATTATAGAAAAACAAAAACCTGGTTTTAGAGATGACAGCAAAACTTACAAATACAACTAAACATTGTTTAAACGGTTTTCTTTTTATTGTTTATACATTATTATGATCTCTGTAGGTGGGTAAATTGATAACATATTTGATGGTACAAGATTTCATATAAATTTATGAATGTGTAATACAAACAAATGCATTGCAATTCTTACTTATATTTGTTTTTCTTCTTCTTCATTAAATATATTAAGAAATAACAAAAGACGCTTAAAAAGCAAACAATTGCGGATTTTTTTTTCATTAAATTAGTACGCTCTAATATTGTAAGGTAAAAGGGGAAATCTCTCTTTCTTCCATTACCGCATTCCCTTTACTTATAGGCATTTACAAAGGTTTTAAAAATTTTTGTTAGCGTAGTCGCTAAAAGTCATAAAAAAATTATGTTTCCGCTTATAAAGTTGCTTATAGTGCCCTCATATATATTCTTTGAATAAAAAATATATCGCAGAGCGATAAAGCACAGATTTTAATACTCTCAAATTAAATTATATTTTGTTTAAAAAGTTTTTTAAAAGTTTTTCAGAAAAAAAAAAAAGAAAAATTCATTAAATTAAATCAATAAATGAATCTTTCTCAAAAAAAATTTTTTTTTTAAATTCTTAAATTTTTGTTCACTAATTTCAACAAAAGATAAAATGTTTAAAGTTCATTCTCAAAGTAAAATAACTTTTGCTTTTATAATTGCACTCTTTTCCGTTTAAAACCTTTGTTTACGTAGCGTTGTCATTATACCCTTTGTGTGCTAATACTTAAACTTAGTTAACTTCTATTATTGCTATGATATACAATAAAAAAAGCTTGTAATTGGCAACTGTTGATATTTTGTTATTTTATATAATTATAATAAAAAAAATGTGAAAAAAAAAAAAAAAAAAAAAAAAAACAAACAAACAGAAAGCAACGTGATGGGATAAAGGTTTTACTAATGATTTGTTTTTATTCTGTACTTTGTCCAAATATTATTCGGTTTTTTTACCCCAGATGGTATTTAAAAAGAAACCTCTTCAGATTAAATTATACTTTAGATGTTCACAAGCATACCTTTGTTAGCAGATGTGCTTTTTCAATCTTTTTTTTATGGGAAATATCTTCATTGTTGATGGCTCTATAGAGCACTTTCCCCAGCAGGAGATAGGTCTTACATCTCCCATTTTTTTTGTGGAATCAAATGCTGAAAGGGTTTTTTCACTTTCAAATTTTCAAAGGCACGAAGGCGGAAAGTTCTCTGAATTCATTTGATTCTTTCATTCAAGAGTCTTTTTTTTAGTGCGCAAAATTGCGTCACATATTCAATAGAAATCTTTGCTAATTCAATTGTCTTATTTAGCTGCAGCCTAATAGTTCCTAATATTGTCGGGTCTGTTAATCCGTTTGAGTAACTATTAAGTGGTATAAAGCAAATATCTCTGCTGAAAGCAAATTTGAAAATAAAATTAAATACGAATTTTTACAAGTAAACTCTTGCGCAAATATCTTTAAATGTTAATTTGAATTTTTAAAACATTTCATATAACTCAAGAAACCAAAGCAGCATAGTTTAATAGTTAATGGAGTATTTTACTGGTGGGTGAATTTTACTCATCCACCAGTTTTGTTCGGTCTTACGATGCATACGAAAATAAAAGCTTTAGAATTTATGGTTTCTTAAAGAGTATTTGAAAGAAATTTTTAAGGAAAAAATAAAAAGAAAATCTTGTTCTTTTTTATTTTTAAGATTTTATACAAAATTTAATAATTCCCTTAAATTTCATACAAAATTTTATTTTTAAAATTGTAATTTTCAAAATCTTCTAATATAGTTTTACATAAAATTTGAAAAATTTTACATAAAAACTTATAAAGTTGATTGAGAAATTTCTTTTAATTCAATTAATCGGCAAATCACCGATCTACGAACGCCATACGTCAATTGAAAAGGAAAGCATTCATTTAAGGACAAAAAATTGCGTAAAATAGGCAAGAGTTCGATAAATCGTTTATACGCTAAACAAAGTTGAGCAAATATTTAAACCTTTAGTCTTGTGTTTCCAATTGATATGCGTACAACTTCTCTTCATAATTAAAAAACTATATATATGCACAACGATTATTAAGTTAATCAATTAATTTCTTTTATCAAATGGTTCATCATTTGGCTATTTACGACATCGATCAATCATGGTAGAGAACATTTTACCATCAATATCTAGTTTGACCGATATAAAGGTAAATTAGTTCATTGCATTATGTTCGTGTATACTCCAATTCCAAGAAATATCCTCTTATCGAGGAGGACGGCGGAAATTTTTATATATAATATGCAGCTAACTTTTACCGCTGGAGAGGGAGGAAGAAACCGACGAGTGACTAAATTTTAGTAAATTCTCGTCATCCTCAAATTTTTGCATTTAAGGATTAATATCAACCCGTTGATGATGATGGTATTATCCAAAATTTTTTTGTTAATTTCTTCTATTATTAAATGTTATTATTTGTTATTGTATTCGTTCATTTATACGTTCAAGTGGCTAATATTTGCTTTGCTTGTACTTCTTATCTTTGAATTCATTCTTGAACTTCTTCTCATTTTCAAGCAATTGGCTTTTTGTGTGTCTGCCATCTAATCTACCTAATAAAATAGAAAACTATTATTATAATAAATTACTTGCTGATGGATTTACTTCAAAGATAAATCCATCCAGAATGCATTAAGTTTGTTAACTAGTGTTAATGTTTTACACTGTTTCATTCAAGTTTTACTATTTACTTTCCAAAGTTCTTATTTCTTTACGTGGAGCTAGAGAACTTTTCGCGTTCAGGGCATATTAGAGACTTTTTTAAATTTTTTCATATTTTCTTTGGTTTATTTATATTTAGAAGACTCACTCTTCAGACCACCACAACCACCACCATGACCCCTCCACCATCCACTTTAATGTCTACATTTATTATTCTTTCTTTCAATTTGATATTAAGAATAGAATAACACAGATTTTCTGCTGCGTCTACAAAAGTAGTAATAAGTACCTTCACGTCGTGCCACCTCGTAAAACTCGAACGATACTTTTGAAAAACCTGCAAATTTAATTTCCAATATTTCTTTTTAACTAAAACAGCACTTAAGACTTACGGATATTTTTTTTCTTTTTTATCAATTAAAGCTGGCTTTCATCTTTTTACAGAAATCTTTACATTGGCGTATAACGTCAAAAACATTCAGTTTATGATTTATGATTTTTAGAAAAAAAAAAAACTAGGACTCGAAGCAATTGTAACACTCTGCAACACACTTGCATAAATATCTCGGACGACGTTACGATTATTCGTTTTTCGCAGTCAGGTTGAAGAATGGGAAAAACATGTAGTGTCCAAATCGTTTTACAAAACATCGACATTGAACGTTAATTTTAAAAAATGTTCGTATTTCTTATTAATTACCGGACAGACACTTATACATAAATATTTCATTATTTAGACCAATATTGGTTTATGACAAACATTTTAAACTAATTAATCCTCTCGGAATTTATAATAAAAGATCCACAGGAAAAAAAAAAAAAAAAATAAAAAATAAAAAAATACGATTAAAATGTAATCAAATGGTCCTGTTAGAAAGTGTAATTAAAAAAAAAGTATTAAAAAATCGAAGTAAATTAATAGTTTTATGCGAAAAAAAAGATTAGCAAAAAGAAACGATAGAAATAGTAAACAAATAATGTTTCTCAACAGATAAGAGGAATTTAGGATAGATTTAGGCAAATTAATAATAATAAAAATAAAAATATATATATATATGCATATATATAAAAATATTTAGTTAAAAAATTGCTGTTTTTTTTGTAGAGGAGAAAAAGGAAAAATATTTAAATCAAAATAGGAAAACTCACAATGCGTGAATTTGAGTTTCATGTGTTTGCTGAGACCCTTCTTTAACAAAAAACATTGGCTATGAAATTTTTGGTAAATGTAAAATTAGTCCATGAATTAAAATTGGGCGTGAATTGTATGATTGGTCTCTGTTGCTGGACTGTAGATTGATGCGAAGTGGAACGTTTTAATATGCGCAAATTAGTGCCTGATGTCAGATTCTGCAATTGTGGCATGCCGGCAGTTAAGTCGGATAATTCCCTTTTGATATGGTTTTGTGGATGGGTGTTGTTCTTATTGTTGCTATTAGTATATCGAACATCATTTTCAGTCAAATGCATTGATACTGATGAGGGTCGAAGCTTTTGATTTTTTGTCGGTTTGATCGCATTGAAAGTGCCCTGCTTACCGCTTAAATTAGTTTGAATTTGCTTATGCTGATAACTACTAGTAGTAGAATTGTTCAGTGGCGCGCTAGTCACACTTGATGCTGCAGTAGCAGCTAAAGCCAGTAAATCGACTCCGCTGAGAGCAGGTGGCGTAGACGTCTTATAACTATTGTAGTTGCAATTATTTCCACTACTGCCGCAACCTCCAGCGTTATTATTATTGCTTAAACGATGATTGTTTTTGTTATTTTGACTTTGGTTGTTGCTATTAGTTACAATCATAGATTTTTGCTTTTGTAGACGTTGCATGGTACTACCACCGTTATTGCCACTATTGGTGTATCCCAAATGGCTTGAACATTTACCGTTTTTACAACTGTTATTATTATTGTTGTTGTTCGTATTACATAATTTGTCACTTTGTGATTTAGCTCTCACACGACCAACGCCGCCACCGCCACCAACACTATGGTTTTGTTGCTGTTTTTGAGCTTTAGCGAAGGCAGCTTTCATTTGTTGCTTCTCCCGTCGTATCAAATCAAATGAACTTATTATCTGTAAGCAACGAACAAAGAAAAATTTCTTTTTTTTTTATTTGAAATGAGAAAGAGCATAGTAAACGTATTCCTTAAAAAGTCCTTGCAAACGATACCAAGTCATCCAGGAATGGATGTAAAAAAGAAGAAAAAAAAGATATAATAAAGTCAACCTACCTTCTCGCCACCACCTTGCTGTTGTTGGTGCTGTACATTGCCATTTTGACTTTGGCTATGAAACAATTGACGTTTTGTAATTGCTATAGAATTGTTGCCAGCACTATTACAATTGCCAACGCCACTTTGTGCATTATTGCTGTGAGCAAAAGCTTTCGATAAATGATGCTTCTGCTGGTTACCATTACCGTTCCCATTGCCAACGTTATAAATCGTTGGAGTCGTCGTTGTTGAATTTGTTGTACAAGAACCTGTCAATGGTGTAGTTGCAGCAATTGCTGCACTATTGCTGCTGTTGTTTTTTAACTTACAGTTACTTTGATTTTGATAATTACTAAAATTATTAATTAATTTAATACCATCTAAATCACCCATGGATTTATGGCGTTGTCTTTTAGAACGATTTGTTCCCGATGAAAAGGTTGCATTCGAATTTCTACCACAGGCATTATAATTATTATTTGTACAGCCTGTATGATTATTATTGTTGTTATTGTTGTAGTTGTTGCCATTATATGTGTGATTACGAGTAATGATTGTTATTGCAGTATTAGTACATGAGGAGGAAGAAGTGGACGAGGACGTTGAGTATGTTGATGCCCCTTGCAATAAAGCACCATTATTTAAGGCATTATTCTCATCATTTACATTATTATTATTGTGATTGTTGTTGTTACTATTATTATTATTATTATTATTATTATTATTATTATTATTATTATTATTATTATTACGTTGATATCTTTGTTTTTTAGAACTATGGTTGGGTTTTTGGCTTTGTCCACCACCGTTAACGGCAGTGGTTAAAGGAGATGTTGAAGCGGACGAAATGCCTCCTGCGCCACCACTATTGCCGCCTGAATATTTGCGTCTAGTTTCTACGCCGTTGCGTTTATCGTTAACCCATTTCTTGAGACGCTTTACAAATGGCATAATCATAAAAAATGAATTGGCATTTATGCCCAATTTGGCTTTTGATATGGCATCATTTTTATTGACTGGCAATGAATCAATCGGAAACCAATCACAGCATTTAATCTCATTGCGTGTCCGCGGCGAGAATTTCGTTTCTAACGAAACATCGCTCACGATGTACAAGCGTGTGTATTGATAATTGATAACAGCCTCAATAAAGTCATTGGGTACAATTAATTCAGTGATATCGTAACCTGTTTCTTCGAATACCTAAAAGAATATAAAGCCAAATTATAATATGAAAAGAATCATTTTACAGTAACTTTAACCTACAGAAATATATATATATACGACGACAAGAAGTCCTAATAAACTTAATATGTTGGATTTATAAAATTTATTATCCGCTGTAAAGTTTTTAAAAGTACTTAACTGATGCTTGGGTATACAAAAATCCTTGAATTTCTTTCAATAGGTATCTAAAATACACCGTACAACGTTACCTTTCATCGGTTTTGTCATAGAAACTTTTCAATATAATGATGAAATGCACTTATGAAAAAAGGGGACCCTGTCACTTGCTGCAGCTTCTTACCATCTCATGAATCTTACAACAAAAATGAAAAAAGAGAAATCTCAGTTAGAAATCCATTCAACTGACGCTCTGTTTATCTGAAGCTGCTCATAAAAAATTTGTCATTTGGCAAACATTGGTTGTATTATATATTCGTTGAATGAAACATGTTTTGCATCTTCTGTCGGAAGTCGGATTGCCGGAAGTGTCTTTTTGCCTTTTAGCGAAGAACATAGGATTAAGATTTAAGTATAAACTGATCTGAAGAGTAGCGAATTTATATATAAGACTTAACAAAACATTTGTTCGTTCTAATAATGAACATAACTAAAACTAATTGTTTATGTAAATCGCCGCTTACATAGTAAAATTTAAAAAGAAATAAAATGATTAGAAAAGTAATTAAATTAAGCGCGCCGAAAGCTTTTTTGCACGGATCAATAAGAAACCTTTTTTTTCAGATATCGGAATCTTAAGAATCTGTTAAAAGGAGAGAGAGAGAGATTGAAAAAGAGATTGAATTCGGCCGAATGTTTTGCACTATATTTGTGTATCGTAGCGTTCGAAAAAAAAAAAAAAAAAAAAAAACCAAAAAATGAGACTTCCGAGCTTTATAACATTTCGTAGGCGTGGCCGTTTTTCCTCTTTTTGTGAGATCCTCTTATTGTGGGATCGTCCATAAAATATATCGGGAAGTTTTCCTCGTTTTATACGTCGTAGTTTAAGTAATAAGATTTTAAAGATAGATTAAGATAGATTCAATATCACACTGTGTCAAGTGTGAACTCGCTATTTTAATAGTTGCGACCCAACGAATACCACCACACATATCCACGCAGACGAATAGACAGATGAACAGACAGATATGCCTACATCCATTCGGAATGTGATACTGATCGCGGATGAACATATTTCATAAAGCAGCTAAAGCTTCCTTCTGAGTGTTGCAAGCCGTTTGGCCAAAAAATAATATTTTGATTATCGGTAACGTTAGCTGGGCGCCGTATTTACAAAAAATACAGACAATAAATAAATAAAATTTGCGTGAAAATTTTTATCGCAATATTTATTGTAATTGCACGCATTTTTGTTTTTGCTTTTAAAAACATTAGTGGTCTCAGTTTACATTGCATTGTAAACATGCCATTTGACCGATTTGTCCCGCTTTCAATACTAATTTTTTTCTTCTCAAATTTCAAGCAGATATCTTTGCTGACAAATAACAGGCAGACGAGCAGATACACATACTTAGTTCCATTCGGAGTTTAGTTCTGTTCTCTAGAATCTATCTATTGGGTCCCCCGCTGAAGCTTCGTTAACCGTATTGCAAACATTTTGATAAGATGAATATACTCGCGTATCAGAATGATCTCGTATTTTGTTATTATTTTGTCGATATCCTCTATGTTATTGCATTATTTTCAATTTATTCTTCAATAATCACATACCCTTTCCATTATTAAGAACTTCTGGTTGAACAATTTTTGTGAAAAAGGAAATGTGGAAGAAATTTTCCTTCCAAAAGCATGAACCTTAGACTAGCGCTGTTGAAGCTGTCGCCTTCAAATTTGGCATAAACATTGGAAGCGCTTGCACGTAGTTTGGTATTGAAAATGGGCCAAATTGATTAAAATAACACGCCCACTGAGAACGCCTACCTTTCAAAGGAAATAAATAGGTCGTTTTTTGCTCATTACGCATAAACTATAGCACGTAAATGCACAAAAATGGAAAACATTGACTACTCCTACCCAATATTGGATAGTCTCAAAATATTACTACTATTATTACATAAACTAAGTATATATTTGGCCAGTTTCAAATTCGGAATACACCTAAATATGTCCGTCTGCTCAACTACGTAGTATTTTGGTCAGCATTTTCCAAAAACGAAGATATCACCTACAAATGTACAAAAGCAGTTGAAAATTACCCGACCAGATCAAAGGCCACGCCTACAACACCCACACGTCTATATAACCAAAACTAAGAACATCTTCGTTTTCAGCATCATTTTCGCGTTGCTCATAAACTACAACATATATACCATACAATTTCCACAAAATTATTCTATAGAAATAGCCACGCCCATCCAATATTATGAAACAGATAAATTTATATTTTTTACTTTCTTTCAATCTTTGGTAACATAACGGTCATGGGTATAAAGTATTCGATCACAACCGAATATCTTTCTTCTGTACTTTATAAATGGTTACTTGTCCTTATAAATATCGATCGAACGTTTTCCATAATAATTGAACCCATAATTCTGGACCGTTAATACCCTTTTTCCTTCTTTAGTATTTATCCCACATTAGGTTAAAACGTTATAATAATCACTTCTGAAGCTTAACTAAGGTATTAATTTCACTTCTTACAGCTTACCTCTCTAGTGGCACAATGTATCGGATCTTCATTCTCGTTGACTTTTCCTTTGGGAAAGCCCCAAGAACTTTTGGCAAAATACGATTGCACTAATAAACAATAATTGAGATCTTCTGATATTAGTATGGCTCCATAGGTGGGCACGGATAATTTGTAATTCTTCCAATCTTCCAATATTTTATCAATCGATGATAAATGTTGGCGTAGGAATGGTATATGCTATAATTAATGATATATGCAATTGAAAAAGAGGTAATTAGAGTATGATATTAGACAAATAAAAAAAATAAACTAACCTCAAATAATTGCATAGCAAATTGTTTCATGCCACACGGCTGCATTTTTTTTTCCTCCTCGGAAGCACAAAAAAAATCTAAATAGAACCAATGAGCCAGTTCAATTTGAAAGCAAATCCTTATTAAATTATTTAATTCCATATCTGGCACGTTAATAATAAAACGACTAGCCAGATCATCGAGTATATCGGACGGAATTTGAAAATTATACTTGTTACAGCTGGTGGGTCCACTGCCATTGGTTTGCTGTTGTGGTGTTTGTGGCTGATTGTTTTTGGTTTTATTATTGGTTTTAATCGATAAGGCTTCGAGTAAAGCTCTGCCGGAATCTTTTGAACTAAAGCTAGCATATGTTGCTTGCGTTGCTGGCTGCTGCTGCTGCTCTTCGCATCTATTGGCCGAAACCAATGCTTGTAATCCAGCTGTTGTGAAAGTAAATTTATTTGCGGTTGATGGCTGATGTTGCAGATGAGGCTCTTGTAAGGTTGTTGTTGATATCGTCAATGCTTTCGAGCTCGGTGTTGTCGATGTTTGGCATGATAATGTGGTTGATAATGGTATTGCTTCTGTTGTCACTGGTGGTAAAGAAATGGAATATTTGGTTATAAAACCACGATGAGGTTGTGTGTTGTTTATTAAATTTATGTTATTATTGTGATTTAAAATTAAATTGCTATTGGTGTGTTTATTGCTATTATTGTTGTTGTTGATATTTAGTGCATTCTTAAGCGTAAGCGATGCTAGGAGCGCAAGTCCGTTATTGGAGGTTATAGCTGAAAAGGATTAAGAAAAAAAAAGCGTATTTTGTGATAAATATATCTAGGATTTAATTGATTCCACAAAATTTTGCTTTAATTTCGAATATATCATCTGAGAAAAATGGTTCCGTATATATTAAATAAATGATAGAACAGACTTCCAGCGCGGCTTTAATAGACGCAAGCTATGTTAATTAAAAAAACTTTGTAAGTTTCCTCATAGGAAATTTTTTGTTTACATTGTAGAAAGTGGACTAGAGTTCGATTTTTCATCTGCTCTTTGTTTTCAATATTAGCAAAAGTGGAATTCAATTCATCCTTTTATGATTGTTTGCTTCTTTAACTATTAAGCAAAGTGTGCTCCATGTTTTTCAGCTCCAATTTGTTCTGTGATAAACAATGGTGCCCAAAAATTACAAATTGACGGCAAACAACCCATGCTTGACAAGAAAAAAAAGAATCCAAAACTTTCTATGTCTGTTCCACAGTTTGTTGTTTTACATCCAATGAAGAAATAAAGATACTTAAATCTGTTTTTATAAATATTCAACGAAAGCCGAATTTGACACATTATCTTCCTATACTTTTTACTTAACTTATCATTATTTTATCGCATATTTTATTATTAAGACATTTCTATTTACCATCTTCAGTTTTAAAACCTCCTGGATAGTCCGAATTTAAGGCAATTTCCATATTGTTTGAACGTTGTTCTTGTTGCCACTCTTACTGCTTTTCACAAAATTTGTTGCTTCTTTCCAATTACCAATCAATTTTTTTTTACAATTTCTCCACGTAAATTTAGTGAATTCTTTAACCGTTTTGTTTTTTTTTTCTTCTATTCTCTGTCGAATTTTATTTCTTTTTGCTGATAAATGTTGAGTTTATTGTTTTTATACAGGTTTGTGTATTTTATATTAATTATATTTTATATGTGTATGGTATAGCTTTTAATTTGTAGCAAAAAGTGGATGGTTTACTTCATACGTTAGAAGAAGACAAAAGTAGCAGACACGCAGTCGTTTGCAATCGTTATCTTTTTTTATTTTTATTTCAATACACATCCAACAGTGTTGATAAAAACGAAAAGGGGAGCAATGAATGAAAAAATGAAAAAAACACCAACAAAAAAGCAAACAGATTATATGGTGGTCTTATTTTCTCTACTGCTATGTCAGCGTGCCAACTTCCAGTGCTGTGGTGTTTATCGTTTGGTTATTGGTTTTTTCTGTTAGAAATTTTAAAGATGGCTGCTTAAAAACTAGTTTTTCTTTATGAAATTTATAAATCTGATATTTTATTCTGTAGAGAAGAGTTCGCTTGCTAAATACACTGCCTGTTGTATGGAATAAAATCCATTTATTTCTAACGCTGCAGTAGATTTTCGATTGCTTTCTAATTCTGGGGTTTGGGGTCAACAAATTCTTACTGCCGATGTTGTTTTTGCTTTTGTTCTTGTAATCACTGTCACTGCTATAATATATGTTTTTGTTGGTGGTACGTCGTTTTTGAAAAGCAGCCATTCACACTACAAAAACCTTTGCAAAAACTCTGCTGTAAAAGGGACCACTGAGCAAAGGGTCGTTTGACGTCGTTGTCAAGGAATATGCGTTAAACGCAAAACCAAGCACTAAATTCACTTAGTACTTGTTTTTTTTTTTTAACATACACACGTTTGCACTACTACATACATTTACGGATTTATAATCTCACACAACATCGCATATATTCCTTCTGTCTCCGTAACCGTCTTCAAAATTCTGCTTTGCTCTTTGTGTTAACTTTCTAAAAATGAAAAAAAATTTTCCGATGTTTTCCTTAAGACTTTGCGTTAGAATTTCAACAAATTTTTAAAGTTTTCCACAGACTATACTGCATGTGCATGCAGGTTAATTATGATTTACTAAATTTTCCAATATTTCTGTAACTTTTGCGTTGGGAAATTGCTTTCAAAAAGCGCTCCTACGAACTCCCTAGATGTTATTTGCTGCGTTGTCGATAAAAGACTGAAGTTAGTTGCGATTTCGCGATATTGTGCAAAAGATGATTTCAATGCACAAATTTGCAACCTTGGCTGTTAAAATTAAAATTTAAATCTACTATGGTCAAAAAAAAAAAAAAAGAAGACATAAAGTGAATTCTTGAATCATGTAAAAAGTTAAAAACGTAGTCATACGTTGGTGTTTGTAAAAACCCATTCGTTTAAAATAAAGTGCTTCATGTTTCCATAGCAGCATAAAGAAAACGTAAAGATCCAACTAAAAAAAAAGTGATTTGATTGTGTTTTCGTAGCAACGTAAAATAAAGGTACTAAGACAAATAATAATTTCTTTATTTTCTATAAATTAAGATTCATTCTTTGGTAAAAATTCATTTAAGAGAACCTGGGCAAGGTTCTAAAACTTTTCATAAGTTTCAGTCATAACATACTAATGAAACTGTTTTAAGGGACCCCTAGAATATTATGAAGATTACGGCATGCAAAAAGTTCTATACAAAATATCGATTTATAATTGCGGAAAGAGGATATATAAGACGTACTTACCGAGAGAATAAAATATACAAATAAATGCATTGGTTGAACAGAATAAGAAATTTCTTCTGAATTAAATTTAGTTCAACTTCTTCGTTAAATTAACTTCCCATACTTAAACTGAAATCATATGATCATAATTTATGCAGCAATTTTTAATCACAGATGCTAAACTTTTCTGATTCCTCTGGATCAACTTTCCGACAATAGTGTTATAACTATAGCTTAAGTCTCAATACGTGAATTTTTACTTTCTTTAACAACGGTCTTTGCAACATTAGAACGAAGTAGTGTACTTAATGAATGTTGAATTGTGTGCACATTTATAGGTATTATATAATCGTTTACCACTTTAAGTTAAAATATTTAGAAAGTAATAGTTTATGAAAATAGGTAAATTCGTAAGTTTTGAAGCATGCTAACTCAAAACCGTGTAAAAACAATCAACAAATATTTAAACCTCCTCATTGATGTTGTTTTTTTGGCATCTCGTATACATATACTTTTTTGATTTTTCTATAAAATAAATGATAGAATTGTATAAATTTTGCCAATATTGAACACTTCTTTTCGTATAAAAAGTTCTTCATTTGGATTTTCTTAACAATAATAACATTAATACCGGTAGATAGATTTAAGTCTTTTCTTATATAATTGATATATGAGTTACCTGTAACATCTATGTAAATAAGAAAATTGTTACATATATTATATAAAAAGTCTACGTTGAAATAATGCCAAGTATGAAGATAATCAAACATTTGAAATAGCAAACGCATTTTGACACCTTAAAGAAGATTCTATCATTGCAATGAATCAAGTGTTTTGTGATAAAACGACATTCATAGCGCGAAGAAATCCTAACAATTTTGATATCATTTACGTTCATTCGACAGCTTTTTGCTTTGTCTACTACATAGTGAAATATGTATTTATCTATTGTAGTCGATAGTTCTTATCAGAAATAAATTTTATAATTTCAAATATAGCAAATTACACGGAAATTTCATTTGTCTTTACTTCCTTACTACTGTCATTCATTTCCATCCAAATTTACTTTCTAATTTAAATACGATATAAGTTTTAAAATTCACAATTGTTTGTCATTGTTAAACAGCTGTCAACAAAAGAAATCATTCCCAATCTATTTACAAAATTATGGTGCAATTTTATTATATTAGAAAGAGACAAAACAAAGTAAGAAATAGATTAATCAAGTGCAAATTGTGATTTGCATAAAAGTTTTTATATACCTTTTTTTAAATAAAACTTATTATTAAGTTGCTTAGATCTAAACTATTTACAGAAACGTAAAGAAGAAACTGACAAACGAAATTTTCCGGAATTGATATACTACGTAAATTTAATAAAAAAAATGTGAATGTTATAATTTGATAACCAAAGTGAAAAGTTCCAAGCACTAATTTTGACTCTCTTTGCAATGAAAAAATATTTAAACGGCATGTTTACATTTATGCTTTTAAAGTGTTGTTAAATTAATTTATAATTAAGTTTGTTTGCAACATGTGAGTGGAACAAATATCTTTCCTGCGCGTGTTATATATGTATGTAACAAAAGGTAAGAATAAAGTATATGCTTTGTATATATAAATGTAAAAATGCATATGCATATATATGTATGTATATAAAATTTTATTATATTTTCCTTCTGAAGAGAAAATGTTAAATTACGCATTATACCTGTTTGTTTAGTTTCCATTAGTTAGCATCAATCGATTTTGTCGTTAGCCTTAAGTAGTTATATACGGCGATGAGTTTAACTTTTCGCTATTAGTACGATTGATATTTAATGCCTACTATATTTTAGTTCATCATAGTTCGTTTCAATTTCTGAAGCTGTAGGGAACTAAAAATGTAGCGAACGAAGAAAAGAGCTAAGGAAACTTATCCCGCGTCTAACAATGTTGGATTACGCATAAAAATAACGGAAGAGCGGAGGTGGAATTATTGTGCCGTGGTCTATGAAGGGACATTCAGAAATTTTCCTGCTTCCCGAACTAGGAATGTGTAGACAGTTGAAACTTGGTTTTTCTGCTTATTCGCTTTTAGTGATAAAAAAAAAAAAAATTACGATGGACGTCGGAAACTTATGACAAGGCAAATATAAACTTCTTAATAGTTTCTAGTAACTTCTATCCAGCATTCTAGCATTTAGCTGTGCCTTTTAGTAATTTATAATTTAATATCTTGACTGTATTTTGTACATATTGAACACTTATGCGCTCAGTCTCCAAAACCAGAAAAATTTTAAAAATTTAACATGATTCAAAACGTAAACCGATATATTCTCGCTAATAAGGCCAATATGGTCTGGTTTATATATTTGTATATCAAACCGTAGGCAAGAATTGAGCAAATGTTAAAACCAAGACGTCTCGAAAGGTACAGATAGCATCTGATCTCTGCAAAAGGTTATATATTGGCTCAAGTAGATCAAAGTATTCGTTTGATGGTTGAAGCAGTGGGTGGAACACCACAGTGAAGACTGTCACCTGCAATGAGCATACAGCCTTCTCTTTCTTTTCATGACTTTTTTGATTAAATTTCGTAAACGCTTCAAACCTTATCGAATATGTTCTTAAAATGTCGGTACATAGCTTAACATTTACTTAAAGAGTGCACAACTTTATACATTTCCCACCCGTGTAAACGGAAAAACAAATGCGAAATTGGGGAATTAAGCATACATGTCTGTGAATAGTCATCGAGTTATGCTTTTATAGGTTTGCGTTTTAGAAGTAGTAGCTTTTGCATTTAATGAGTTGTAAGTGGGAAAGTTTTCATATCAACTATCAACGGTTAGTTGATAGATAGTTGCTTCAAAACCTCAATAGCCTATTAAAGACCTAAGAAATCAACAGATAAAGTATTGTGCTGTAACTTCATATAAGTAATTCGCTTAGTGGTCTTTTAGAAGAGGTTTGGGGTATTGTTCCAAAATACGACACAAGAGACTTCCTTTCACGTAAGACACTTTTCTTCCCAATGCTTTAGAAGTTGAAAGAAAATTGATTTTTCTTAAAAATTTAGTGTAATCGCCTAACAAAACAAGTAAAACAGTTATATACACACTACTGTCTTCTGTAATATCCTTATTTTTCAATCATTCTGTTTTCTTTATCTTGCGAGTAGTAAGCAGAAAACGTCAAAGAAGTAGAGAAAATTAAAGTTTGATTACTTATAGCTCTGTGTGATCGCGGCTGATTTTCACCATTTTTCAACATGAATATTAGAGTTCACCATTTATAAATAAATATAGAAAATTAAAACATTCTATATCTTATAATTTACGAGTAATGAGCAACTCACAGTTGCTTTCAGTGTTTCATGTTGTCACTGTGGCCATGTTGATTGATTGACTTGATTGCTTGCAAAAACTTTCAATACTTCTCCCAAATTCGATGTTGGTATCTTAATTTTTACGGTCAGGGAAGACCCAATAATATACATCATATGACGGACGTATATGGCTGCATCAATTCAGAATTTTGATCAAGAATATATATAATTTATTTATGAATCTCTTAAGCTTCCGTTTGGGTATTTCAAGCGCGTTAAATACCAGCGACGCACATAGTATGCAATAACTCGTTAAATATCGATAATTTGAAAGATGGGCTCAATTACTATCTGTTAAAAGAGCAATATTGCGACAGTTATTATTCAACTGTTTTATTAATAGCTATAAATGCAGCAAATGCGGAGGAGAGGTTTCCCGCAAGCTTAATCATCCTAGAATAATGTTAAACTATGCAACATTTCCACCTAAAGACTTTGTTGGGGCATACACTTTAAAGAAGCTTTATACCTTAGAACAAATTTTCTCCGCATAGATGGTTCGTATGTTGCCTGCGGAAAAACTTTGCTTCTTCAAAAATAATCATGAAAATACATTTAAGGAAAGTTGACATTTGGTCAGAGTTCATGAAAATTATTAGAGCTCCGTACTTATTTGATGGGTCATAAAAGAGTAGGCGAACAAGAGCACCAAAAGAGTGTGAAATGTAAAAGGGACTTAGGGAGCAAAGAAACTGCCTGCTTTGGAATGATTGCATTGATTTATGCAATGTGTTTTCGACTGAATTGGGCTCAACAAGCTGTTGCTACTTTGGACGGAACTAGAGATCTCTATAAACGAATCAATTTGGCGGCAGATGCAGTGATCATTTGTCATACATTTTTGGCGATTGATGGAGCAATTTTTTAATTACTTTTTTCGATTACCAGAGAATGAGCGCAAGAATTATGTTGACTTTCGGATCTCATCGCGAGAATGCGTTTTAACAAAAAAGTTGATAACCCATAAATGAATATGCAAAGCAATGAATAATCTAAAAACAGTTTTTCCCCGTTTAGGCAGATCAATTAGTATTATTTTACTTAGGTCAAGGGATCGCGTAACCATTTTTTTGTTCTTTCTCCTCCCATTCGTGATGAGGTCTTGTAATATATTTAAAAAGAGAAGGGAGGAAAAAGAAGAAAATTTTATTGGGAGAGTTTGGAAAAAATCTAAAACTAAAGAAAAAAAATGTCTTTGGGATGTTTGTTCGAATTTTTTCAAAAAGAAATGATAAGAATAAAAAGCCACTGTCAAAATGTTCAATATTTTCAAAAGAAAACGTATGCACTCATCAAAGCTAAACATATTATAAGTAGGAAAGAGAGACGGGCCCAGTGCATTTGTAGCAAAAATATTTAACTGTGTCTTCATTCGCAATCCAAAGAACGTTAGTAACAACGGGTCGGGTATTTGCAAACATCTTCAAGTAAGTGCAAATTAAACATTGTTTCACGAAATGGCTGCGTGAAATTGGAGTTTGGCTTCATCGGATTCAATTTAAATGTATGTTTTGAAAATTATACCAAAGTTTTATTACTTCTATTTCCTAAAAGCCAGCGTCTTCCAAATACGCAATACAAAAGATAACAGTGAACGTTTTAACACTGATCATTAGCAAAATACGGAAGTGTTTTCTATTTGCCTCGTACCGATGCGAATTTTACTAAAAAAAAAAAAAATTGATTTTTTTTGTTGTTAATTTTAAATATTGTAATATTATTAATTTGTGGTGGATAACAGGTGAAAAATTCGTTTGTTTGATAATACAGCACGCAAGACGAAAGCGATCGATGGATGTTGCGACGTGAGTTATTGTAATGTGTCCTGCCTTCTTAATTACACGAAGAAATAACACTTCCATTAAATTTTTTTAAATCACAAACATTTTCATTGATTGTATTTTTCCTTGTTTCAGTTTCACTTATAAATGTATAAAAATTCAAATAAAAAAAAAAATGTTTAGGTAAATAGTTATCGATTTGTTTGTTTTTCGCAATAAGAAGACATTAGGATTAGTCAGAAATAAGGGATCCGAGTAGAAATTTTTTTCCAGTTAATTTTACCATACAGTAGTGATAACGTTTGTTCATAAGAAGTCGATTAATCCCACGTCATTCCGACGATCCAGAGGGGTTAAACGCGTGCTTAGCTAATTCTTAAAAGCGAACGAAAATATTAGCTATTTTACTATCATTTTTCTTGATATGCTATAATGTAAAATATTTGAAATAAAGTTAATGCGATCACTCGTTCGACTTCAATAAATCGAAATCTAAATTTTAACCTTTTGTTTGATAGCCCTCATATCGTATGGTGAATCATTCGAACGTCACATCCACTAAAAATGTTTAAAATACGTCAACGATCATGTTTACTGGTAACGTTAGCTCTAATATTAACACCCTGTATCATTGTATTGATGATAATGGGTCCCGAGTTGTCCACCGAACAGACGTTATCGCAACGTTTGGGTGAGTGCCATATGCGTTTACAGTATTTAGAATCTATGTCTAGAACGAGACAAGAAGATGTTGCTCTACTCTCGCAATATATAATCATATTACAAAATTCGACCGCAACAGCTTTAGCGACAGCTATGCCGGCGCAGTTTATAACGTCGAATAGCTCAGCTCTATTTGCGGCTGGAAATGGTACATCATCCTTGTCATCGTCTACTAATACACTATTAGACGCTCTATCCCCAGAATCTCGACAAATACTACGTAATGCTTCACAAGCTTATGCAATGCAATCGCATTTAAGTTCCTCATCTAGCATTCATTTGCCTACCGCTTTTAACTATTTGCCACATTTGCTGGATGATCCGAATTCGCTGAGACCAGCTTTACTAAAATCGCGAGGACGATCCGATGTCGGTATTATTTTGGGTGTACCGACGGTAAAAAGAGAGAAACAATCTTATCTTATAGCTACGCTTAACAATCTTATAGCAAACATGAATGATGAAGAGCAAAACGAAACATTGATAGTAGTGTTTATCGGTGAAACCGAATCGGATACTGTATTCCGAATATGGAAACAGATCGAAAGTGCTTTTGAATATCATCTAGAGAATGGCTTAATTGATGTAGTAGCTCCAGCACCTTCCTATTACCCAGACTTTAATCGCTTGCACGCGACATTAAATGATTCTTTGGAGCGAGTAAAATGGCGTAGTAAACAAAATTTAGATTTCGCTTATTTAATGGCCTACGCACAAACAAAAGGTAAGTTGTTTAATTAGTTCAATGAAAAATTATTTCATTTGTTCCTTTTTAATTTTTAGGGACTTTTTATGTGCAATTGGAGGATGATATATTGGCTAAGCGCAATTTCTTAAGTACTATGAAGAAATTTGCTGTTACGAAAAGTGCTCTCACGAAACCCGATCAACCACCTTGGCTCGTGTTGGATTTTTGTCAGTTGGGCTTTATAGGCAAAATGTTCAAAACGGTTGAGTTGCCTTATTTGATAACATTTTTTCAGATGTTTTTTAACGACAAGCCTGTTGACTGGTTGTTGACCTACTTTGTAGAGTCGAAAGTTTGCCGCACCGATAAAGATCATAAACATTGCAATACTGAAAAAGCAAAACACTGGTTCCACTATCATCCGTCGTTATTTCAGCACATAGGCACAAGCTCTTCGCTAAAAGGTAAAGTGCAAAAACTCAAAGATAAACAGTTCGGTTCTAAGGTGCCCACATTTTATGGCCATAACCATAATCCACCGGCTGTTGTGAAAACGAATATTGCGGTCTATAAAAACTACCAACTAAAAAGGGCATATAAAGGCGAAACATATTTTTGGGGTTTATTACCACAGCCAGGTGATCAGGTGCAATTCATATTCTCAACACCAACATATCTCAAGCACTACCTGTTTCGCAGCGGCAATTCGGAACATCCTTCTGATCGTTTTTATAACACCACCGTTGAGGTATTACCCGCCGATACCCTTGGTGAAAGTTCCTCCGTTTGGAGTACATATAATTCAACTGCTGATGGTTATTTAATAATAGGTGGCTTCGATGCTATCGGCCTAGCGGAAGGTTTCATCGATCCAAAAATTGGGGCAATCAAAGAAATACGCCTGCATATACATGGCGATAGTGAAAATTGGGCGTTGCTAAGTGAAATTCATCTACAGGAGACACTAGTGGGAAATTTAGATGGTGAGAAAACACAAGCTAAGAAAACTAGTTGATTATCCTATTTTTGGCAGCTATAAATATTCATAACATTAGCAAGAAGTAGTCGAAACAGATTTTTAAAAGAATGTCGACTCATCACGAATAATGATATTGAACTCGTATTATATATGCATAAATGTAACCAATTCTACTAACGAAATAAGTGTTATTTTAAAAATCTCTTTTCTTTTTTCAACGAAATATTTTTGTAGTTCACTGTTACTTTCGTTACGAACGTATGTCGGTGTTAAATCATAAAAATCATATTTAACCGGTATTGTTTTCTAGTACTCGAATTCAGACAATCTCCTTGTATTAAGATATAAAGAAATCGCAACGAAGAATAGAAAATTCGTTATTATAATCATTGTGTTAAATGTATTATTGTAGACATTAATAATTATTTTATATAATTTATTTACATTTTGTAATACTTCAAAAAAAATCCTTATTCATATTGGATCAAAGATGTGAGGGACATTCCGGACATATTCCCCCTATTAGGATATAACAGGTTTCACTGTTGAATATTAATAAGAATGCAATCTTGTTCAATTCTATATTGCCGTAAATGGTGTTTTTGTCGGGCTTGCTATATAGTGTTGACAAAGACTTCTCGACAAAAACGGAATGGAATTCTTCATACAAAATTGCCTTTTTTTAACATGGCTTCAGTTTCAATCAATTCAGAATACAGAATTCAATTTCATTTCGACTCTAAAGTATATATAAAGTGCGAAATAAACACTGCCATAATTGTACAAAGCAATTCTTTAATTCACGTATGTATGTACACATTATGAATTACTAAATGCAAGATTTGGCATTTTAAAATCTTTATCTGATTTTTTCATGCTTGTCACGAGAAGCGGGCGGCTGCCAACTAATTTTACCCTTTAATAAGCCTGTGTTCGTTGATCAGTGTGAAACGCGTGATTCTGTACAAGGAAGCGGTAATGTTCCAACATGTGTTTTTGAAAGCCTCATAGTTCTTAAAATTGAATTGGAACCATGTTAATATAGCTTCAGTATTAATATATGAACTGAAGCAAATGCTTTTGTGAAAATTAGTTAAAACATTTACTGGAACTGTTTAAAAGTTTAAACTGAAAATGGTTTAGTTTGACTTCAAACTTTGCTTCAATGCGAATACAAATAGCTTTCTTGTTGAATTTTTTCCAATTAGTTGTTATTATTGTTTTTCCTTTTATTTTGTAATATACCAAATATTGGACATAATGAATAAAAGTGTACAAAGTCCTTAGTTGAATTGATTACCTGTTTTACAGTTTATTATCAATAATAAGTTTCTTAATTAATTTCCGTCCTATTAATTCTGGATTTCTCCCCCATCTCTCCTAAGTTTCATATATGTGTTTAATTGCTTATCTCTTTCATATTTTAAATAACATTTTAAGCAACCGTTTTTTAAGAAAAATAAACTGAATAACGTTATATACTGTGATTTGTTATTATAACTAATTTTTAAGTATTAAAGAGAAACCGAACAAAGAAAATGAATCGAATTAATATATAACAAGTGTGAATTTTAAGTTACTAATCTATGAAGCAAGAACGAAAGAAGCAACAATATGGCGTATTAGACGAATGAAAAGAATTTGCGTTAACTTTAACCTAAACAAAGATAAAGTGAAAGCAATTTTTTTTGTGTTCATTGTTATGCTCACTATCGCACGCATAAGTATCCCAAATTAAATTTACATTCATTTTAGTAATGAATGCGTCGTTGGAAACATTTTTCTGATGGTCATGTATACCTGACTCTGGAATACACAATTTAAAAAATATTTAGAATATTTTTTTTTCCTTAACTGTATAGCTATGGCGAAAAAGTAGAAAATGGAACAATCGTTGCGTCATATAAATTTAAAAGCAAAAAGAAAGGGATAAAGACATGTATCGACGAAAAGTACCATAGAATGCTAAGTTTGGACACATGTGTTGTTGCTGTTACAGTTATTGACTATAGATAAGCCATAAGAGCTATCGGCGAGATGGCCTAACAAAGTTTCAATTTGGAAAGTGCTGGCCGATATTAATACGTTCACTTTAGGGTGACTTTAGGTTCACTTTAGGTTAAATTTTACCTCGAGACGAATGGAGCCTTTCCCTTTTCCTTATATATTTATGAATTAAATATATTACGCTTATTATGTTATACCCAAGATCTGAGTTATAGTTTTTCCTTTATTGAGCCTGCAAAATCTATCCGAAGGGCCTAATAAAATATGTCTATCAATCGCTGGTGAATCAATATATAGCATTTAGAAGTCCTCTAATAAGCCAGTAATTTTGAATAGACTCTATGATTCTATGAAGAAGTATGGGCTATCAATGGTAGAGACATCGTCTTTGGTATGCACAAGCATGAACATTATCAATTTTCATTCAGCAATAGTCTGTTTAAGAAAATAACCCAGTTTACTTTATTTCTTTTTTTTATGATATAAATCTTACTAACTCTTTGTCTTTAACTATCTCGAACGAAAGGTCCTCCTACTCCACTGAAGACTAACGTGGAGATCGAGAATCGATTAGGGAAATATTTGGCAAAGAAAAGTCTTCCCACAAATTTTTATAGCACCTTGCAGGCCATCATGAAACAGCTGATGGCTATTCAAATATTCGACCTTAATCGAATTTATTATTTCGTTTTACTTTATTTTAATGTTTTAAGTATTTATGCGGCAGAAATATCTTTCATAAGTAAAAACTATACTAAAGGTATAGTATACATATGTCATCTTTTGATGCACATGACGGACAACCAATGTGAAGATAGTAAAAGATAAACCCGCGAATACAGTCAGTACAGCAACCGGTGGCTTTTTTCCACTTTTTTGGGACTTGCTTTTATATTGCGTGTAAATTATAATAATACTAATAATATTATGTAAGAAGAATCTCTAAACTAAGTGTGTAAAAAGTTCCATCAATGCATGGAATGAACATTGAAAAATGTACAATGCTATCTTTTTTAAAATGTAATCTTGATTGTTTAGAAAAAATATTGGTGCATTTGCATTCGCAAATCTAGAACTCTAAAATTTCTGTTTTTAATTTTTATTTCTTTCGAATCTTTTTTTTATACAATGCTTAATGAAAAGACCGTGGAAGTATCAGTTATAAAAATAAAGTTGAAAATAAATTTTTGTAGTCAAATATTTGTGGCAGTAAAATAAAAAATAAAACGATTCCGGAGGAATCTGTTGAAAATAAAATCACGCATTTTTTCTTCATTAATATGACAATATTTATATGTAGTTCGATATTTATTTATGCCACTACATGAATTGATAACAATTAAAGGGACAATGCTGTTGAGGAAAATTTGTAAAAGTGTTTTGTAATCTTCCTATTCTCCCCTTATTGCCAGGATGCTTACAGGCAAATTATATCCATTGTAACTAATAATGTAAATTTCGAACCCTAGCGCCCTATCAGTGAAGAAATTAGTTAAACTTATAGTCTCACACTGATGAAGTTTAAAAAATGTACGGAATGTTTCACATTCTTATTATTTCTTTCTTCATTTCATTTTAGCCACAAATATTTTGAGTTGTGCCAGCGAAACTTGATTATTTTTGACAAATATGAAAATCAAAAATAGCAGTTGTTCGATTGTAGAACTGGAAGTTTAAATTTGCCTGAAATCGCATTGTAAGCCAGGATATTTATACTAATCCTTAGCGAAGACACGAAATCACACTCTCTATAGTTCCTTCTTATTTGTTACGCCTTTAATCACTTTTGAAAGAGAGTATATTAAGAATGTACGGATATATGTAAAGAGCAAGGACTTAAAAGAGGCAGAACTTTGATTATCTCGATCGTTATAAGCTTACCTTTCT
The DNA here is from genome assembly GCA_000688735.1 of Glossina austeni. Lineage (NCBI taxonomy): Eukaryota > Metazoa > Arthropoda > Insecta > Diptera > Glossinidae > Glossina > Glossina austeni. The sequence goes on from KK502580.1 coordinate 414,323, forward strand.
ATACGATGTCCGCACATTTGTTTTTGTGTTTCACTTAAAGGTCGCGTTTTGAGGATCCAAACAAATGCGTAAATGGTGCAAATTTTGTAGAGTTCATTTTTGTATCAAATTACTTTTATGGATCAACTTTCACCACAACATATTAAAACTTAGACTTTTCTGCTCTACAAAGTGTCAGTTTTCGTAAAAATACTTATTAGGGTAGAATCCGGAAAATAAGCCGAGATGGTCGAAATTTGGTACAGTTAGTTTTTTTATGTTAAATTACTATTATGATATTGTTATAGAATACCGAATGGGGTGCTATATTAGAAGTGGTCGAAAAAGTGTACCAATCCGAACCATTTTCAATAGCGTTCGTCCTTGAGTCAAAATACGTCCTTTTTTCATCGAATTTCATCGAAATATCTCAAAAATTGAGACTTGCAGCTTGGGCACAAATTTACATGCACAGAGATGGGACGGAGAAACGGACAGGTAGGCTTTGATCAATTCAGATTGTGATTCAGAATCATAATCTATTGATCTACATCAATTCAGATCTACATTAATTCAGATTATGATTCTATGAATATACAATATGATGATATAACAAAAGTTGGGTCTATCTTAATCCCTTCTGCCTGATACATACGACTGGTCTAAGTTAATATACCTTGTACTACAAGTGCGGTAAAGCATAACACATGAAAAAAAAATGTCCAGTTTTCACAATTTCTCGAAAGACGTCGTTGAGTAATAGGATTTTTATATTTCTTGAGATAAAGTGTGTCCGAATATACTTTTGTAAATTGTCAATAAAAAGAAAAAAAAAATTGTTAAAAAAAGGAAGCACAATTTTTTTTATACCCTGCACCACTTGTGATACAGGATATATTCAGTCTGTCTGTCCATTTGTCCGTCTGATGTCTGTGCACGTAGTTTTGTGTTCCAGCCACAGGTCGCAATCTTTGATATATTTTGATGAAATTTGGTACAGTGATATGTTTTCACCCAAGGACGAGCGCTATTGAAAACAGCAAAATTGCAATTTTCAAAATTTTTCGGCAAAAGTGGCTAAGTACCAGTATTTCGGTATTCTAAATTGGTGTGAAAACTTTGGACCAGCTGGAGAAATTTTTGAACTCCCTCTCATGTAACGAAAACTGAAGTTCATACAACAAAAAGATATAATTTTCAATGCTTCACGGTGAAAATTATACAATAATAGTAATTTAATAAAAAGTCTAAGTTTTAATATGTGGTGATAAAAATTGATCCCTAATAGTAATTTCATACAAAATTTAGATCATCTACGCCTATATTTGGATCCTGCCCTATGTGAGGATTAAACTCGTACATTAGGTTGTGTTTTGGGCCCGCTTCCCCGTAAATACTCACATGGAAAATATTCCTTTATATGGAAAGAAGATACAATTTTTGTGTTCCATAATAAAATAAAGAATAATAGAATAGATAATGCGATGTAGGGTATTTAAGAGTCGACCTTGCCCGACTATAATATTCTTACTTGTTTTAAATATCAAGCTAGATTAAGCTAAATATAGCCTAACCCACATTCTACATAATTTTCTATTCATTTCACTTTGCATGCTTGTTATTGTTTATCATATGTAGTTTGTTTATACAAAACAAATAAGCGTCAATTTGGCTCTCATTTGTTACGTTTCTCTTAGTTATTATTGCATTGTAATGGAATATTAGAGAAGTATTAAAAAGCTGGCGACGACGGTACTTGATTAGTCTCTTAGCAATAATCAATTGTCTCCTAAAAAACCAAGCGACAATTACGGCGATGATCGCTTACTTATGTGATTACCTCCCTGATTTCCAACGTTAGCAAAAACGAGAGCAGAAAAGTCAACACTAATTTTCTAGACTTAATTTGGCCGTTTCAATTAAAAATAAGCAAATAACGCACTGTAAGTAATCATTATAATCAGCAACACAGAGAGAATATTATAACTTTAAAGATAAAAAAACGGTTTATCATAAAGTTGAATATGTCAGAGATAGTTTTAAAGAAAAATCTTATTTCAGAACGACGAGTCCGCGAACTTCAGTTCACGTACGTGCAGTTCTGCGATGGATATTAATTTCAAATGCAAATAATAGGGAAGGAAAAATCGAGAGAATTTTTTCTTTATATATTTTGAATTGTATTTGAAATTATATCATTTAGATTTAAGGCATCTGAATATGCTTGGCGCAACACATACTCACTCACAAACATACATATATATAAGAATATGCACACGTATAAGAAATGTGTATAGGATTAATAAATATTTATGTTTCACGTAATTAATAATTCTTTGAAAAGTTAAGCAATCATTATTAAAATAGAAAGAGAAAAAACTGTTTTAAACATTTGTTCAACAATTCAAATGTGAAATGAATTTATAGCTTACAATAGAATAGAAATATGATAACCATTATTTTGAAGTGTTAGCACATCGTCCGATCATTTCAGTTTCCATAAAGCGTCCAATTCATTAAGAGGATCCTTAGTGGCCTGTTTCTCCTGGGCGGTAACTTGTGGAGCAATTTTCATTTGATAAGAAGTCATAATGCCTCCTAAAGTCAATTTTTCATGATAAACAAGGAGTCCTTATTTATTTATGGAAACATTTAAACTTACGTTTGTTTAACAGATCATGGGCATGATTTAAAACAATTTGCAATGAACGCTCCAATGTTTCAATATCCCGTATAACTTGTTGACGGTGCGAGCAGAGGCGGTGCCACGCATCAACTACGTCTGTGAGAAGAGAATAAGATTTGTGATTTATTTTGTTTTGCAAAATTTGCATATAATTATTTTCTTCTACTTATTAATATTGGACGTTTGTGTTGCGTAGCTAATATTGCACAGAGTGCTACAGCTACTAAGCCAGATCTCTCGGATCCTGTTAAACAGTTAATTACTAATGGCGCTGAAGGAGTATTGAAATCTAAGCAGCGTTGCTGATGAGCTTGTAATATGTTACGGGCGATACCCACCACTTGCGAAGGGTTACTTTAAAATGCCATTTAAAATGAGCTGAGATTTATTAAGTGCATTTCAAATAATTAGATTACCTCTTAGTCCAGGTTTTAATTTGCAATATGGCCAGTTCGATGATAGCGTCCGAGCTTAACATGGATAACTTTAATTGATATTCTTGGCAATGTGTAAGAAATACAATTTTTACACATTTCACAGAGAAATCATCAAAATGACTCTCTTTTTCCAATGTCTGTGGCCAAAAGGGGTCCAAGATCTGGAGAGAATGAGAATTAATAAAATATCGTTTTAAATTTGGTTATTGGAAAGCAAACCTCATTTGACGGATGCAAACATAAAACTGTTCGTACTTTTTGCGACCACAACATTGACCAAAAATCATTAACCGTATTTGGTTGCGGTGTCTGGGCTATAATGATATTTGGGCAGCCGTTGCCGAGATCCTAAAAAAATTGTATTTCTTATGAGATTCAAAATAGTTGCGATAGAGCTTAAAGCAAATATTGGATGCTTAACAAACGTACAAATTTCGCTTCCTAAGAAAAAAAAAAAAATTCGAAAGGACTATATATACATAAGTGTTACGGAAAAACGGCATGTAAAAATCGTTATTGTTTATTAAAATGTGTCAAATTGACGTTTGAATTTTTCTTTTCATGAAATGTTTTGATTCATCGAATATATGTCGCTATTCGCGAGAAATCTTTGAGCTTTGAAATCATAATTTTAGAATTTTGCAAAGCTTCAACAATAAATAAGAAGAAATTCACGGGTAATCTAGTGAAAATTTGAGAATCAAACTTATCAACATCGAATGGAATTTTTTTTTTTTTTACATATTTGGTTTTCACCTTGATATGGGCCGCATTGATATAATCATCCGTTTCTTTATCTAATTTAACGCGAGCATGATCGTATGGCAAACCGTCCAACGAACGATTTTTTTCCGGGAACAAACGCGCGATGGTTGTGCTGCGCTTATTGTTATCTTTACTCAATAGCTCTTGCAATTCCTTCCATTTCGTTGTTAGCGGTGTATGACCATTTAACATTTTCACATTTAAAGTTTCAATGATTTTTTCATAACGTTCGACTTCTTTGTGAAAATATTTCAAAACTTTATCATCTGAAAATGGATCGATTGACTTAATTAGGAATGTATTGGTATTGTTACTGTTGCTAGAGGAATGCTTATCAGCATGGCATTCACTACGTCTAGAAACTGAATCCCATTCAAAGTTTTCCAAAGAGCTTAGGTCCGAGCAGTTGGAAAGATTATCACAACTGGATTTACGAGCGGCCGGTGAGTCTACCGGTGAATTAAATTGCAACGAAGGTGTATTGGTAATCGGGGTTATTTGGGTGGCTAAATAATCCTACAAACGAAAGAAACAAATCTCAATCAAGAACGCAAAAATTATAAAGTAAATGAAATTAAAAACGAACCTCTACTTTCTTCTGCTTTTCATCGTCTTTTAAGGCTTGGGTTAATTTGGGGACTTCATTATCTGCCACTTGTGTAGATGGTGGACTAGATAAGACTTCGGGCTTTAAAATAGGTTCTGGGAGCATGGGAGGTGGTCCTACTACGCTCGAATCCGAAAAATCAATGTCGCTTAATAAATCAATATTTGACGATTTTTTAAATGTCGATACGATCAGGTTGGAATCCTTTGCATTACTATCAGCTTTTGTATTGTTATGTAACGTAGTCCTTTCTGAATTATCTTCTGATTGAGCTGCTGCTTGCATTTCCGCTTGCCCTGGAGTTGAAGAAGCCTGCTGAGTACTGGTAGCATAAGTTGTTGCACTCTTTGTCGTTTGAGTATTAGCTGTGGTACCGGTACCACTTTGCATGTAAATGGCTGCACACGGAAATTGCTGATAAGCTACTGTGTTTGGTGAAATCGTCGGCTGCGGTGGAACTGATGCTTGCTTTGTTGCAGTCATGGTTGGTAAATTTTGATTGATTAGATTACCGGAGTTTACGTAATTAGGCTGGTAACCATATGGCGGATTATAATAATTCATGCTGGATAACGACTCGCATGTTACTGACGTACTATATGGCGCTTTTCTAGCAGTGTGCGATATAATGGGTGACTGAATGTAAGCAGTTTTAAAGAAGCAAATAAACAAGAAAAAAGAAAATGTACCGAAAACTAAAATATGTTAATACGTTTTTTCACTTACATCAAAACCTGTGGCTACATTTATTTTGCCTACTTTTTGTGAATCTGTTGTACCTAGTTGCGAGTTCAAGCCGTCTTGGGCTGATGCCGAAGTGTACTGGCCATGGGGTTGTAGACTTACAGCGGTTGTTTGATGATACCCACTACCATATTCATATGTTCCCGACTGTGTATTAAAACTGTAACCTGGGTGTATCGTGCTGGAACCATAAGCCCTATAAGAGGAAGTATTTGCAGTACTAGCAATTACCGAAAGTGCAGAGCAAGTTATATTCGTAGTAACTGATGATGGAGGTATCGCGTTTGTTAACGACGAGAAGGCGATGTTCGGGTCTGACGGGTTTTGTAGATTATAAGGAGAGCTTTGTATTTGTGTGGCTTGGGATTGTTGAAATTGTGGCTGGCTTGCCTGGGGTGATAATATGGATGGTTGCTGATTTCTTCTCAATGAGGCTGATTGCAATCCTGGAGCACTTATCGGTTCCATTTGGATTGATTGGGTGGTCACGATATACAGGGGCTGCGTGGTGGGAACACTTGACGAAACTGTATAATTATTATAATTTGTAAGTTGCTGTTGTATAAGTTGTACATAACTGTCCTTACATGAAGTAGTTGTTGTGGAATTGTTACCGGTTCCATACGTTGCTTGCATTTGTGGTATAGTTGTTGTTGAAACAGTTTGACTATACATTTGCGAAATATTGGGAGCACCAGATGCTGGATCATACATAGAGGTGGCTGGTGTGGCAGCAGAAATAGTTGACGTTCCAAATGCTAATGAGGCCACATTTGATATAGAGCTGGCAGAGGCAGCTGGAGCCATACTTGCAACATTATATCCTATTGGAAACAGGTTAGGGATTGATGCTATGGAAGCAGATGCAGCATAAGGTTGTGAAGATATTGACTGTTGCTCTGTAGGCTGCGATTGTGCTGGTTGACCGCAAGTAGATATATTATAACCCACCTGAGGTGTCATGTAATGGTTAATATTTCCCTCAGAATTTCCTAGGAGTGGGTTGTAAGCTAACTGGCCACTACATGTATTTGTAGAGTAATTGTTGTTGTAATTGATATATTGTTGTTCTTGTAGTGACAAAGCCGCTATGTTGGCACTTAAGGCGGTAAACTGAGAATTGGGCGAAGCTTGGGCTTTGTAAGCCGGGGGAGCTATATTCTGTTGATATTGCATATACATGGGGTTTGTATAACCGCGGCTGACATCTGAATTTGGCATACCCGTAATATTTGCATCATAAAAGGGTGTATGCTGCAGACTATAAGGTGGTGGCGGTTCGTTAGGACCCACTGTAAGGGGTACTGGGGCTGCTGTACTATTCGGATAATAGGAATTACCCGAGCAAGCAGCCTGCGAAGGATCCTCTGAGCCCAACGGGTTTGGTCTGATCGACGGAATATATTGTTGACCACTGACTGTTGCCATTTTTAATTCTTTGGAAATGTTTTTCGATTTCAAGTAATCCCTAAGTTTCGGTGTTCCGCAATTCACAGATCCGCTTGTGGAACTATTAAAATTGTAAGTGTCGCTAGAGTGCACTGAAGAGTTGTTTGAATTTTTACTGGTTACGCCAATTAAACGTTGTTGTCGTTCTTCAGCTTGTACATCGCGAGCTGATTTGCAACGTGACAAAAGTTTTTGCACATTAGCTAAAGTGCGAAGTATAAAAGTTTATTTTGCTGTGTGTTAAAATTATGAAAATTTTTGTCGCACCTGATAATTTAGTATAAAACTCTAGACCTTTGGAGGATTTACTTAATAAGTCCTCATAAACATCGTAGGATGCTGCCAAGGATGTGAAGAAAGTTTCCCTTTTATGCTTAACGTCGGCTAAGGTTTTTAAAATGGGCGCTGCTTTAGCATAGTTCTCTGTTAACGCTTTCAATATATTTTCTTGAGCTAGCAGATTTTGATCTATTAGTTGAAGTAAACGCTCATGTTTAGACAATTCACGATCGAACAGATGCTGTAGTCCTTCATCTTTACCATGAGCTATTACTTTAGCCGTAATATCATCCTCATTGACAGCTATACGCAAATCGGCATGAAATTGAGATCGTTGTGCTTTCATTTCGTTTACTTTGTTCACTATCAACTTAACGTCTTTGAATATTTCCGCAGTATTAAGCTCTGAGCTTAATTTTGGTACGGATTGTTGTACTTCTTGGAGAGGCTTAGCTAATATGTTTAAGTTATTTACATGCAATTCCATAGCTTTGCGCAAAGTATCGTTCGAATCTCCGGCTTTATTGTGAGCCTCCGTGTACTTCTGATATTCTCTACTTAATTCTGTAATATGAGCGTTAGGTGTACGTTGTAAGCCACTTAACTGTTGAAATTCCCGTTCTTCATTTTCTTCCAGAGCTAAAATATTACCAATTTCGTGCAGCTGAGTCTCTACTTCGCTGCAAATATCTGCTAAACGAGACATAGATTTAATTAGCTCAGGTATTGCCGATTTGTTAGCATTTAAGTCAGCGCAGCGATCTACTACTCCTTGTGGAATTTTGTTGGCTTTCTCTTCGTTAATGTTTAAATTCTCCAAGCTGAGAGAAGTCATGAAACTGGCGAGTTCACCATCTTTTTCTTCGATTTTTGCGCCATATTTCCGTAAAAGTTTGGCTTTTTCTTCCGAATACATAGAACTGGCCTCATGGGCTTTCATGGGAACTAAGCGAGCAAATATATCTTCTCCGGCTACCTCGGGATCCGTTATAGAGAAACTAATGCCGTTTACCAAATTTGCACCCTGTACGGCAGCAATTGTATTTAATTCAGGAACGGCTTCATGGTAAATAAATTCATTCTCATTTTTTGCATTTTTACGTTTAGCTTCTACCACATCTGCTGTAAAAATTAAGGATTCATTGATTTCTTTCTGGTCGGGTAACCCTTTAGATTCTTTGCGTGCTTCTTCTAATTTCTCCCAAGCGGCCTATGTGTAAAAAATATAGATTACCGATTCTTAAAGTACAAATCCTTTCAACTTACCTCATACAGAGTTAATCTTTCTCCCATTTTTCTTTGCTCTTCGGCATGCTGAGCCTGATATAAGTAGAGAATACAATTTAAGTATGATATCTTAAATCGAACATATTTTTTCCATAATTTATAAACTGAATTCTCCACCAATTGTTTTATAGGGCCTTCATCTCCGCCGGTTAAAAGAGCCGCCAAAGCTGCGCCATAGTACACCACAATTTGTGCTGTAACCTTGGCAACAATATTGGGCTTACGATTATCAAGCAAAGATTTCTCTAAAATGCATTCTTGAGCCTGGGCAAAGGAGACTTGTTGCATGAATACTAACAATTCCTTAGCAAGCATATCACCATCAACATCATTCGCATAACGTTCACGCAATTCGCCAAAAGCCCAGGCAGCGCATTGAAAATGAGTGCAGGCTAACTTCATGCCATCAACATCGCCTCGAGTTACCGACGCTCCAGTTTGAGTATGTGCTGTTGCTATGTTAAATAAAACAGCTGCTTGTTCATAACGTAAATCGCTGTATTCATGCACTTTATTGTCATATAAACCTTTCCAGGTAAATGTGAACAAGGATTTCTCGAGCAATTGAGGAAAACGATTCTGCAAGGAGTGTAGTTGACAATAATATCGTTTCAAGATTGTGCAATTATCTTTCGTTGTATTAAGAGCCTGATTCCGCAAGGTTTCTAAAGCGAATACTTCTTTAGAGTACGCATCCGGATCCTCTTGATAGAACTCCGCAATATACTAAATATCATAAACATGAGAAGTTATGAAAAACAAAACAAAAGAATATAAGAAAAAATTAAACAATTAATAGATGAGTCACTCTACTACTACCGCTTTGCCCTTTACTTATAAAAATTATAAGCATAACCTTAAGCATAAACTTATTGTTAGAGAAAATTTATTGATTTTTCAATCCTTACCTTCTTTAAATTAGAAAAAGATGTGCCTTCTGGACTGGTTTTGCTGGGAAACCACACCATATGCAGCCTGGGCACCGCCTCCATTGGTCGCGCTAACTATTCCACTTAAAAGATTTCTTTAATTTTTTTCACAATTTATCTTAATTGACTGTTCTGCCGTTTTATACTTGCGTTCACTTTCATTAATTCTTATCTGTTTATTTTTTATTCTAAAGTATATTATTTTATAAATTTAAAAAATTAACAAAATATTAATTAACAATGAATTTCCAGACGCATATAGAAGAAAATCGCTGGTAATTGCTTTTCCTTTTCCCACTTACTTTAGAGTTGCCATGAGTCAATCTTTAACCTCAGCTTTTTTAATGTGGTACATAGTATCAAAATATTGATTTAATTAACCTTTCATTACCTCATAATTATTTTAGGGAACAATTATGAAAACCCTTAACTTAGAATTCTGTCATGAAGAGAATATATATATATATATCTATATATATCTTTCTTGTCGTGTTTTGCCCCTTTTATTGGGAAATTTTATAAATCTGAGAGAAAATAAGACATGTTGATTTTTATGACAATATTTTCCAATGTACTAAATAAAGGAAAATATAGTGTGACCGTTTACTCTTTACCATCATTAAGTTGGCAGCTTGGTCAGTGAACATGTGTCTTTTCTATGCATTATGTATCAATATCGCACTTTGTTATTTATTTTGAAAAAATAAATGAGGACAATAAGAGGAGAGCTTGTCAATTGTTTATTTGGAAGCGAGCAACATTATGTAAACAACGACAATATCATAAGGAAATAAATAAACAGAAGATTGTATAACATTTGAAAGTAATAAACTGAAATAAAGTGAAATAATAATCATTTCCAACAAACCAACGTGATATAAATGCAAAACTAAAACAGGAAGCCCCGGAAGATGGCATTAGCGCATCGCTGATGGTATACAAAGCATTAAAAACAATTCATCAGCACCATTTAAAACTAGGTTCATTTTCAAGTTTCGATGTTTTTGGCTTTCGTATGCATATAGCTGTAAATTACGTTAAAATTAATACTCACGATTTGCGTTAGTATTGGTTGCTTAGAGTTGCATTTATAAGAGAAAACAGCTGCAAATGGAAAACAAAATGTACTTGAAACAAAGTTATTTTCTTGTAAACAACTGAACCAAGACAACAAATTTGAAATTTGTGAAGGTAATTAAATTGATTTATTTATTTTTTGCTTGCGTTATACTTCAATTGTCTATATAATGCTCTTAGCCTGCCAAAAATTGTAAACAATTCTGCATCTTCAGTCTTTTCATATATCTTACACATATATCTTCACATACTGTCCCTACTACTGATAACGCGTAAAGAATCGACAAGGTTTCCCAATTGAGGCAAATAAATTAGTAAATAGGAACCGGAATATCCTCTACACTTCCCAATTGAATTGTACACAAGATACAAGGAGTAAATCCGCTTTTGTAAGAGTGAAAAAATTAGTTTTTACTTTGACCTTCAGAAGTTGATTAAAAAGAAAAAATTCGCTTTAGGTAAATTCATATCAATGGATATACTGATAACCTGCTGCCACGGAACGAGTCTAGTTTCAGTCGAAGATGTCAGAGATGTGTCAAGGTGCCCTTTGATAATTTTGTATAACGAATCAAAATTTTATGGATTTATTCTTACAGAATCGTGGAATTTATCATAGGTATCATGAAAAATATTCGTTTAACTGTTGTTACAAAAACTTCGTCAATGCAATATTAAGCAGTTTTTTTGATTTGTTTAATGCTGTTAGTCAACATGTTATCAACATTCTTTTTTTCTTAAATTAATTTTGAATTTAATTCTTTATTTTGTTAATCAATAAAAAAGGTTATTTGTTTGTATATTAATTTCCGTATTTCTATGTTTTTATATTGGTTGTTTACATTTATTTTAATTTCCTCATTTTTATTTCTTAAACCATATGCTGTCGATGAAAGTTATTTCTCAAATGACATGATAAGACAGAAGACCTGCTTTTCATTGTGTTAGGTATTTATGACCTGAAATGTTTAGTAAAAGTCGTTATAAAAACAAATTAATACCACAATGGACATTAATACGAAATCAAGCAGTGTATGGAATTTGATTTTAAGTTCAATAGTGCAGAAAAGTGATCAGCTATTATAGTTGATTTCTAAAACTGATGAAAAGTATTATTTAGATTAAGGAATGATTCCTCAAATACGAACTTTTTCAATGACTTCAATTTTCGTTTCCAACTTCGTTTGAGCGATTTATCTCCACGGTGGAGTATGTACTGATACTGCTGCTGCTTCCTTTTTCTTCATTTATTATCTCTCTGTTATCTATACTCTTCGCGTAACTGTTTCTTCTATAATTTATTTTTAATTCTATTATCTCATAAACATAAAGAGGTTTATTTCACGCTTATTGTTTAAATTTTAAGAAAGTTTAAGCAGTTTTGTGTTATTTTGAACGTAGATATTAAGAATTTGTTCCAAAAAGCCAAAAATGTATTCATTGCCGTCGGACATTATAAAATTTAATAATGAATTAAAAAAAGATGACGCACATGTAATATATACATATTTCTATAGTTATATACATGTTTCTATAGTTGATATTTTTCGGCTACGAACAATTCTTTAAAAATCGTCCGCACGAAGAACTTCTGTACAGCGCACGTGATATATAAGAATGGATGAAAATGTTTATAACGCGCACTAATTCAAAACTTCACGAAGATTACGCCATTGCCTGAAATAATGTCATAAAGGACGCGAAGGGCGAAAGCGTATTAGTAAAACAGCACCCGTTGTCAAAAGTCGCGGATAACTACACAGGAAAACGGAAAGATTGAAAAGCATTTCCACAAACGCTTGGACGACTTTAGCGAGGACAGGAAGAAGTCCGTCCCGGTATCTTCGTAGAGAGAGTTAAAATTTGAGGACGAAGCTTCAGCAATTTGAACAAGTACTATGTACCACATTGATAACACTCCACAGTACTGTAATCTCTAAAAAACCACCGAGTTTACTCATTGCTAGCACTACTGCCAACGCTAAGGAGTTGGTGATTTGAACGATGATCGACTTCCGGTGATCAATTGGTAAGCAAACACGATGCCGCTATCGCAACCATTAATAACGATAACAACGCCATCACCCTTTCGTTAACACCGGTTTAACGGCTAATTAATAGAAGCGATGGAGCTGCCCGGTCATAGCGGAAAGAAGAATTGTAAGCCATACAGGTGGCGTAATTAAATGGTTCTGCGGGACATTGACTCATGCCACCATCAGTAGCGCCAGCGTACGGGAAACCTGTAGAGAAAAGCCCAACGTAGTTGAAATCAATAGCTATTTAGCCTAAAAACCGGCACAAGCTAAGCGACCATGGAGGCTATGTAACAATACTGCCATCTGCATAGCCCAAATGGTGTCTTTAACAGTAGCGTGGCTTAGTTACCGCAGACTATTTCCTATTGCCAAATTTGCACTACCGGTTAAAGTAAACGACACGACCCACACATTACGCAGGGACAGTATTGGTGTGTCATTAACGAAAATGATAATGGATGAGGAAGAAGGATTTTACGTCACTTCTCTATGGAGAAGGAGTATTCGTTTTTGTTTTTTTTGTTCTTATACCTAATGAATGTGTGAATTTCTTCTGATAGAGATTTTTGTATGTACGTAACGAAGCGTGTAATATATGTCTGCTGTTCTTTTTGTAAGAGGTTTTTGAATACTGCGTTAGTTTAACTTTTTATACATGCACTATTTAGGTAGAATCCAGGCAAGAGCCTGAATCGAGTTAAGCATGTCCGTATAAGGTCCGCTCGCGTATTTTGCTTTTAACCTATATGAAATTTAGGAAAAATGGAATTTTGCTACTCGGACATATTTAAGAAATTTTTTGAATCTTCTTCTTCAATGAGATTTTTATTTGTTGTCGGTCAAGTCGAATAATGCCTTCGTATTCATGTTTTTCCTCCATTTTCCGTTGGAGACATCAAGGTTTTTTACTCGAAATCAGTTCACACGAAGTGAAAGTATGTCCCAGATGAAAAGCAATCCAAATGTGAACATATTTTCTGTTCACGTCTCTGCATCTGTTCAGCGTGTATACATAAGAAAGGAAACGAACCTTAAGGAACTAATTTAGGAAATATTATAATGCTAGCATGTATGCAAATTTACCCGATGTACTGTGCTTGTATAAGTGGGGTGCAGTGAAGGGTATATATACATACATAGCAATATACTAATGTGCATAAAGTTGACTGTATTTCATACATACGTATTCTAATTTTAAGAGACGACATAAAATTGAAAATGTATGCGGGCAATAAACGAAGTCGACAAGCTTGGAAAACATACACAAATTAGAAAATAAACGACAAATACAAACTATACAGTCATTGCGGTCATTGCAAGTTGTAGGGGTAATGAAAGAGTTGGCTTAGTACGGACGACGTTCTGTTAATGGACTCTATCTTGCATGGCTCTTCCTTATTGTACAAGAACTCAAAATTCTCAAAAATCGAGAACATGCCGATTTACAGTCCATTGATTGGAAAAAGAAAATATGAGCCAAATTGCATAAGTTGCGGTCTATAATTATCTATTTATCGCACATTGTGAATTATTTTCAAGTTAAGAAAATTACGACGCGTAAGCATAATAAATATGCTGGAGAAGCAGCCATGTAAAACAAATGTGTAAAGTGGCCAAAGCAGTACTTCAAAGTTTTCAGATTTTAAATATTTTCAGTGTGTGAATGAATGTAAACAATCAAATGAAATTAAATTACATTTGCTACCTCTTCTTTGGTTTTTTTTTTTTCGTATATATACACATGTAAATATGTGTACGATAGCGTGTGTACACTTAGCAACGTAAAAATATACATGCTTTAGGTTTGAAAACATTTCAAGGAACTTTTAACAGAATTTTTGCTCATACGAACGATGGGAATGAAAGAGCAAGCAGTCAAACGGCTGCTAATGTAACAGCTTCACTTTTATAGTCTTAGCGGAAAGTTAAAAAGTATGCAATGTGTGAGACGTTCTATCGTCCATTTTTAAATTTTCTTGTCCGCCCTTATTCGGTTAGTTCGCTCTGATATTATTAAGAAGTCAAGTTCGAATACAGTTATTTTACATATAAATTGTGGGTGAGATTTAAAGTTTATGCTTATTTATGCACAAGCATGTCTGTGTGTGTGCTTGTACGAAAGTGTAAAATGCTACAAAGTATTCATTTTACCTCAATTTTTTTTGTTCTGGCTCTAAGAAAAAGACAGATGCAATAACACAATACTTGCAATTTTTCAACTTGATTTTTTGCGAATGTGTGCCTGTGTGTGTTCATATGTATAAATAATTGGGGATGCGAGTGAATATGAATTGTGAATATTTTCAAATACGTATACAAACATACATGTGTATATACAAGAACATGAAACATGCTTATAAAGCAAATAATTGCTTATTTCCGCATGACAAAACAAGACGAGAAAATATAACACTTTTTCCAACCGCACAACATAGTTATACATACATGCACCCACCCACAAATACACACCAATACACATAGCAGTCATCACATTACATACAATAAGAAGCAAAAAAAAAATGTAATCTCTAACAGCACGAAGAAATATTTTTCAAATTTTCACAGACATGTATGTACATGTTAAAAATGTAACACTGTTTACGAGAAAAACTAAAACAAGAAAATACAAAAAAAAAAATAAAAATAATAATAAAAAAAATATAAGAGAAATATATGTTGAAGTTGTTTCCTTTAAAAGAGTGAGTTCCTTATTTTGTTTTAAGTTTTTATTGTTTTTGTAATATAGAACTATGTATGAAAGTGCTATTTTTCTACTACAACGGCAACAATAATACAACAAATTAATATAATAATATACAGGCATGTTTGCAAGCATTTTTGATGGTTTCACTTATTATTGCTGTTGTTGTTTAGTCCACTTACACTTTATTCAAATATTCATATATTTATAAACACACACACACACACACACAAAGTTAGTGCACATGCATAGACGTATGCAAATTTATAGTTCTGCTGGTGCTGTTGCTGCCATCTTCTCAGGCACATACAATCCCGCAGCTACGATTACCACAGACCTACAGTATTCTAGTAACCAGCTGTGCAAAATATTTCCCTTAATAAAATGTACACATATACCGCATATATATATATATATATATACATATAGTATCTTGCATGGCTATATTTTTATTTTGATTTTCAAATCTATAAACTTATTTTGCTACAATTTTACAGTTATAATAAATAGTTTTTACATTTAACATTCGATACCACAGAGTATGCATCTCTTTTACTTACATCCTACATATTGCGTTAGTATTATAATTAATATATCTATTTTATAAAGTGTACTTAGAAATGTCGAAATATTCTTTAGAGACATTAGAGAAGCGTGAGGACGAAGGGAGTCACTTAACTGGCGACTCACCTACTTTTTCTTTTTCTCTTTATTCCAGATCAATCGCTCAGGGAATGTCGCCTATTCGCGTAATATATTGATCGTTGGAAAGAATTGAGGAAAGAGGAAAAAATAGGGAAAAAACAGCAACGAATGATTGTGTGGATAATCGCTAACGCGTTATGCTTTTATCGAGCAAGCACCCACTGCTGTAACTAAGGCCAAAGTCAACTCTACCGCATCGAGATTTAAACCCGCGAACATAAACGCGATTCTTACCTATACGGTTGCTCTTGCGGACCTTACTAATTTTAAATATAAGTGAAAACAAAGTCATCAGTCAGAAGTCGGAAACACATACACGTAAATGATGTTCGCAGAGGCGAGACAGTACGCATTTCTAATTATTTTTTATTAACGTGAATAAAGAAAGTTCGCGGAGAGTTACCCCGGACTGCTTCATTTAAAAAGTAAGAACAATAGGCTTTCTCACTTTAGAAGAATAAGGAAATTTTTTCAAAACTTTTGAATATGAAGATATGCTAATTCTCTTAGTGAATTCGGAGTTTCTTTGATGTGTATCGAAACTGAAGGCACTTAGTATACGTTATTAAAAATAATATAATGTTGAAAGTTATCACAATATTCGTACTAAGTCTTTGCTAATATTTATCTCCCAATTTTTATATAATTTTTTTCTTCTCAATTTCAATATTGTTTTTGTTAGTGTTTTGTTATTTTGTACTGTAACTGTTGTATATTTCATATGATATTTTGTAATTTTTTCTTTAATATAAAAAAATGTCAACGTACGTTGGTTACTTTACACAGGCGAAGAAAAAAAATGAAAAAGATTTTTAAGCAAATGAAGCAAAGCAAAATTTTATGGTCGATCAATTTTGATGATGACATAATATTGTACGCCACCGTCCTCTCAGAAAATTTAACCACAGATTTCCAAGAATTTATTGGTAATAAAAGACTCGGGGCATATTTTTTTGTGCTTATGATTAAATGGCGAAGCCTCCTATAAATGGCGGCTTTTATATAATATAATAGGTGCTTGCTTGTAGTTTGGTTAGTGACATCTATTGGTGAAAATGATAAATTAATGCGAAATATCAAGTAAATTCAATTATTTTGACCTTTCTCTACATAAAATAGCACTTTTCCATTTAGTATTTTTGTATTTTTGTCAATGTGTACGGACGCTAATGGTGCAACGATAAAAATTGTAATTCATTAGTAAGCGTGCCATTACACAAATTGATCGCGACATTTTTAATCCACTAATCCGATTCTCTGCTAAGTACCTGTCCATTGTTGTTAATGTTTTCGCCAGTCGTCCGCTGCATGACATCATTAACGCTTCATGAATGTGTGCTTGGTTTTCCTCTTACTTTACAATTTTGTTTCTTAGCAAACCAATTAATTTTCATGAAAACTCTACCACCAAATATCTCTTGTCGAAAAATACTGCAAGAGTCTAACAGAAGCACATGGGAGGACTGGACTTAGTGGATAGCTACTTAAGTCGCTATCGTGTAAGAGTCAAATGCCGTAAGTGGTACCTATGCCTATTCTGTCATCTTTTTGACTTTGTCATAATAAATTTGTGCACACCATTGCAGAGCACATCCCAAACCAACAACTATCAACCCTTGGTCAGTGCCGCAATGATTTGCCTGATACTCTTTGTAGTACCGGATGTCATACAAACGGCAATAAAAGAGGTCGGCCTACTAATGGCTCATTAGAGCAAAGTTTACAAGTGGAAAAAGTTAGAGGATCGTCTCATTCTTTTCCATCTATGGGTGTGCGAAAATACGGCGTTGGTTATTAACATATATTTTCACACAAATTGAGGTGTAAAATTCCCCCTTTCTAAGGATACCACACAGTGGTCATGCAGCAATATGTTTAAACGCTAAATATATTTGTTTCATGCATTTTTCTATTTGTAATATGAGGAGAGGTATTATAGATATTTGGAGCGATTGTTTACGATGATATAGAAATACATCGAGATGTTATTTGAGGACTGAAAAAAAATTTTTTTTCTTATTTATTTTCTCGTTAACAACACATGTTTTTCGGTTGATCTCAATTTATATACCCATCACTGAAGGATGAGGGGTTGCGTGCAAGTTGCCAAATTAAATTCTTTGGCGTAAAGGCTAAAACAGATTAGTAGATAAATATATCTTTGTTGTATTCAGTCACTTTATAAATATTGCAAATTAAAGGATTCAGTTCAAGTCGAATATAATTTTTCCCCTATTTGATAAATAAGTTTAAACATCTTAAATAAGCGCTGGTCGTTGCTTGTGTATATTTATCATTCTACAATTTAATGAGTGTTACCTGAGCGGAAGTAATATTTTGTCATCCTGTGTGCGTTTCCGTTATTAAATTTAAACCCGAATACACACAAATATGTATACATGTGCGGTCATTACTTTACCAACCGAAACTGGAGAGTATAAAAAATAAAATAAAAAAAAGGAAATATATATAAATAAAGTAAATAAAAATAAAATGAGAGGAGAGGAGAGGAGCATACTCTCATTTATTGTTCTTGCTATGTGTGTCGTGTTGGACTCCAACAATTTGTACTCAATGTGGTTTTACCAACTTTTACATCGACCAATACAACGAACAACGGTATGAACAAATGATTGGAATGGTCATTCTACCACAATAAAATTTACCTTCCAAAAAATAACAATAAAACAAATGAGAGGTTTTGTTCAATTCGAGTCGAAGCTCTTGATATCTTTAACATATCGCGAAACTGCACCGCATGATCCAAATCTGTCAATATGGTTATATGGCAAATAAATAATATTTTTATAGTAATCATTGGAAAGCTGAGTTGCACACATTTCGTCATATTCTAAAATAGGTTTACATTAAAGAAAAAAGTCATAAAGCATATATCTTTTTGATCGGATGCCAAGTCGGATAAAAGTTGATTCGTTTAACACGAATACCAAAATTGGTCAGACAGTCGTCTAGTGATTTAAAAATGATGTCCACTTTCCTTAATGAAAAGCTCTCAATATACTCACTCAAGCATAAATTGTTCTGAAATTTGTTAACGAAACCAGAAGAAACGAAATCTATTCGGCGATATCCAATAACTGTTCCCCAATGAGCACGTATTTTTCGATACTCGTCAAATATCAGTGACTCGCCGAGAGAAAAAATGGAGAATTTGTATTTGCTTCTATTTATGTAAATACTAGACTGTTTTAGATTCTACTAATATGGCACATAGAATATGTTATATAGGACAGGAGTAAATCAGTAATTGATGTTTATTTTGCAACACCATTCAATGTTCCGATTCCGATAAAACAGAAAAAGTTATTTGACTGGGTCCTTTTCTTCCTAAACAGAAGATTTTTCACGTCCTAAGCCCACCGTTGAGATCGTGCAAATCTTCTAATAAAACAATCCTTGCTACAATTACCAAACATGGCAAATTCTGGGAGTAACTAAGTGATTACAAAAGGCTAAGTGACCGCTAGAGGTCATTTATTCGGATACCAAATGGATCTCTAAGAGATAGAAGACGAACTGAAATCACACTTCCTGGTGTCTCATTCTAAAAAGCATTTTTCGAGATTCGGTAGAACCCGATTTACGCGAACATATTTTCTATTTATTGACGGCTTAGGCTTCTAGGAGAGCATTTTTTGCTATTTTTTGAGTGAATTCATTAAGCTTTGTACGATGTGATTAGCTGTGAATTAAATTCTTTGTCCTGTTCGGATTTTAAGCATTATGTACTTATAATGTAATCTCATAAAAAAATTTGTTACATGTACATACAATAAAACGAATACATGCTCAGATCATAGTTAGTGCAACCAAATACGGAAGATTTTAATGGCGCAACAAAATTAAAAAAAAAAAATAAAACGAAAAATGCAAAAGAGCATAAAATTCATTTATGTGCTCACGCGGCTTGTAAAAACACAAACGCATACACAAAGCACTCGGTTTTAATAACCAAAATATGGCTTTTTGCAAATCATTTGTTAAAAATACACACGCACAGGATATATACTTTATGGGGCCACCATATTGCAGAAGCTGCATTAGCCCAATCCTAATAATTTTGTAAACGTACATATATTTCCGCTTTTTCCTTTTTTTCGTATTTTTTGCTATTAGCTATATTTTCCCCTGCAAGAAAAAATAGTCAGCTTCGGTTTGGTATACAAATTATTAGTGTTGTTGCGGTATTCATAATCTTTAAATGCAAAGAATTTTATTATATATATGAATTATTTGGTTTGAATAAAATTCATTAAAACATATTTTCAAAATTTTAATTTATGTAAAACTTGGAAAAACCTATATATTGAAAATGTATATGTGTGTAGACGTATACATAAATTATTATTATTATTATTATTATTATTATTATTATTATTATTATTATTATTATTATTATTATTATATAAATTTAGCTAGAGAATAAGTTTTAGGACTAAAGTCTTGAAGCACTAGCTTTTAAGGCTTTCGGCTTTATTTTTATTAATATTATTATTATTATTAGTATTATTATTATTAAAAACTCTACCGCACTTGAGATTTGAACCCACGACCATTGAATTGCTAGCCGAGACTCTTGCCTACTCTGCCACTCAGTCGGATATATATATAAATATAATAAATATTTACAAACAATTTTAAATTATATACAAATTCGTTTGTGCCCGTCCGATCTTTATATAACCTATTTCTACTATATATTTCTCCTGCGTCTAATTCGCCTGTCTAATCTCAACACGTCACTCTTATCCGTGGGGTGCATGATTTTATGGATGATATAGGGTGGATGTTGGATTCCATGCTCCGCGTTATACACCGGTTTGATATAATTCATTCTAAGCGAAAATACGTAACCTGGGCTCCATGCAACCGGAAAGCGGTTTCGAGTGCAATAGATCTATCAATCAGTCGGACATAACCAGCCAGAATGTAGTTTCTCTTCAACTGTTTGCACTTCTTTGGATACTGAGGTGTACAGACAGAATGAAACTGGCATCAAAGGACAGAATTGTTGTGCAATCAATTAAGTTTAATAAGCTGGGACTTTTATATTACATATCTTGATATCACTACAAAGCTTGATAACTTTTTGACTTTCTTTTATGACACATTGAATTTAATATTTCCGCACTGTTTGCCTCTAAAGCTGATTGAGATTATGTCTAGATGCTGTCCATGATGGATGAAGGAACTCAAACTTATTAGGAATTAGTTTTAAAGTTTAGAAAAGACGTTCTCCTCCGTCTTTTGTCTTGCGTAGTCGCTAAACAGAGGTTCTTAACTATCCTTAACAACCCTTATACGACTATTAACAAAACGAAAGATTGAACTTTAAAAGGAATGCTAAAAGTTCTTATAGTTTTGTGAGTATGTTTATAGGTGGACTTTGATATTCGCCTTAGCAGCCGAGTAGGTAAGAACCGTGACTACGAAGATAGCGTTCGCGAATTCAAATCTTAAGTGCCGCAGACACTGAGTGCGCAGTCGGTAAACGTACTACACTTATCGATTGGGCACGCGCCCACTGCGTTGCGGTCCCACTATCTCCCCACCATATTATACGAATAGGGAACATTCCCTGAGCTATTGATCATAGTAAAAAATATATGTATATATATATATATATATATATATATATATATATATATATCCTGATGAATATAGGAGCCTGCGAGCCGCAGACTATTTCTAATCTGTTTGCAAAGCTTTTTGAACAACTATATTTTGACCAAATTCAACCTGCTGCTATTATATTTTCTCATATTCTCATATTCTCAAGTTTTTAATGATTCCTTAGGTCTCCTCAATTTGCCTCTATCTGATGGAGTTTGATACCTGAAAAACGTTTACCGTTACATAAGGTAAGGCAATGGACTGAAAACTATGCAGGCATTGCGAAAATCTCCTTTACACTAAAATTTTTTGAAGAACTTATAACCATCAGATTAGCTTATCCTATAAAATCAATTGCCCCATGGTTCTGTGAATCGATTTCACTATTACAAATCTCTTGGAATCCGCAAATTATACCTTTGATTCTTTTTAAGATAAGTTTCAAAAGTCTCGTCCGTCAATTTGAAGCGTGTGACCATTTTCAAATTGGCTCCATCTCAAGAGAGAGCTATCTCGTCTTTTAAGTTGTTAGTTCCTATTGAAAAGATATAAATTTTGTTAATTAAACCATTGCGGACAGTTGGATCCTTAATAAAGGAATTCATTCCTTGGGATCGTCCCCGTAATACTAATGCGATAGTTCTTCCACCATCAAAAAAATATTTCTTCAAGCCCAGTAATTTTTATTTACCAAAATGTTAAGGGTCTAAACTCAAAAATTCGCTCTACTTTCTTAAATTCAGTAAGCGCGGAGTTTTCGTGAGTGGCCTTCAGTAAAACTTGGTTAAAGCCTTATTTACATTTGTCGGGACTTTTTGGCAATTCTTTCCACGCTTTCGGAAAGGATCGATTGCATCGCACTGGTGGTGGTGTTTTAATAACCATATATGCTGCAGCCCCGTCCTATTCATTTGAATTTCCTACTCCTCCTGACGTTGAATTTATTGCCATTCGGGCCTAAACTGCCAGTAAACCTTATATGTAACTTGCTCCTATATCCCCTGAAATGCGGACATCTCTATTTATAAGAAGCATGCTGCCCTCATTTGTGACGTGGCGGCCTAAACCTGCTGACATAGTCATAGCGTTGGGGACTTCAATTTGCCGCAAGTCACTTGGTGTTATAGTCATAATTCTGGCTGTATGGTCACCATTTCAACGAATTATTTTCAATGAATTATTTGGTAGAACTTTACTTCAATCTAACTGTACTCCTAAGTGTGAAGCCAGACTGCTTGATCTTTGCTTTGCGAATTTCCCGGAGATGGCTGCAAATCGTTGTCCACCTTTAAGTTTACCTGAGGATCCGCATCATCCAGCAATTTGCATTTCCTTTCATTACAGGCATGGTGGTCCGTTGAACCATTCTAATGAGTCAAGTCCAACTTCCTCAACTAAACGTCACGATTTTCATAAAACCAATATCTTATTGCCATCTTAAATGTCATCTTTCACACATTACGCCCGATATTTCTGCTAGGGGTGTTGAAACCCTATTGTCATCGTTCTATAATGTATTAAGCGTAGCTATTTTTCTATTCATTCCGATCAGACAACTTCGCCGCCGAAGCAAGTGCCCGTCGTGGTTTAATAAGATTATTAAATATTACAATAATAGGAAAAACAATCCGTTCAAAAAATTTACGAAAAGTGGTTCTGCTTATGACTATTTCGCCTATTCTGCTGTAAGTCATAGATTTAATTACCTCAAGCAGCAATGTTGTTGCAGATACCTTCCGTTGATGAAATCCTCGCGGCTTTTTAGTCCTAAATATTTTTATAAGTTTGTCAACTCAAAAAGCAAAATCTCCATATGTCGCTCGCAGGTTTCTTTCAATGGCTCCGAGTCCTCTGGTGATATTGAAACCTGAAATCTCACTGAACATTTTCGACGAAATTTCTCACCTGCTGATTCCGATTGAACTATTAACTATGTCTATCTGATCACTAACTCGGTTTCGATTCTTAACTTGATCATTTCAGAAAATGACGTCTTACATGGTTTGAGGTCTCTAAAATATTTTCGGGCGCCTGGGCCTGATGGTATTCTACCATGTATACTCAAATCATGCTTTGACGAGCTATGTGGTGTTATTTCAAAGATTTTTAATCAGTTCTTGAAATCAGGAATTTTCCCTTTATGTTGGAAGACTAGTTTTATTATTCCGCTCCACAAACAGACAAAACAGACATCAAGTTGAGAACGGTTGATGGTATTGTTACTTAGCACTTATCATCCCGGACGAGTTTCCCTTTACGTCTGGTGTCCCTCAAGGCAGCCATATAGGACATCTTTTATTTAAACTGTTTTGTTCCTTCTCCTAGGAATCGCAATCGATTTGATCGCGGATTCAAAACTCAAGTGCGGTGGAGTTTTCAAAAAAGTCGATAGCCGTAGTTGCCAGAGCTTTAAGACTGTAGTCTTCGAATTTATTCCTCTGGCTAAATTAACAATAATAATAATAGTAATAATAATAATAATATTTTTCATATTTTATATCTGAGCTAACTCTGCCCATTTTTAGTCGCATGGAACTCGAATCAATTCTCTATAACCCATGCAGAAATTGTCAACGAAGCCAAGTTTTTGCTTTATGCCGAAAAGCAGTCGTTGCTATGACTGCTGTGTGGTGACTGAGCATAGTGAAAAAGGGACATCACTTTTTAAGCAAACAAAAGCGGAAATCTATTGCTAATTTCACACTCACACATAAATATATAATTACAAAAAAATCTTTGCACGTTTATACAGAATTTTTTTATTATATTCTGCTCGTTTGATATTATTTCGAAGAAGGAATTTATCGTGCACTCCCAGGCTGAAAGTTTTCTACCATCCACAACCTAATGGAACGGTGTGTTCTACGGATTTGTGCCGATTTATTATATAACACGTATGTATAAATAACAGCTGGTTGATAAGTAGTTATTTTTCACGAATTTGGAAAAAGATTTCAATCATAATTTAAAAAAAAAAACCCAAGCAACTCTATTGTTAATTACAGAGGTGCAGCAAAATGCAGTGTATTACCGAAACTATTTACTTATGCAATAAGTATTCTCGGAACATAAGCAAACCGATGTGATTTATATTTAAGGGTATTAGAGCTTTCCACAATCACCTCATTTATAAATTAGTATGTTTGGGCTGTTCAGAAAACATTCTCTCTTGGGTCAGCAATTACTTAATGGATCGTTCTCAGAAGATGCTCTTCGACACTACTGTGTCCCAAACAATTTCTTTCGCCTCTGATTTTTCTCGGAGTGGTCACCTGTTTGCATTATTTATCAACGACCATCGTTTGTGCTCAATATTTGTGACTGGGATTGCTAAGTACGTGCACGAAAGAGAGTTTTATAGGTGAAAAATTATATTATCTAGAATGAAATCCGTAAAGAAAGTGTGATTCTGAATTAGTTGTGAAAAGAGTGAGAACAGTAAATTAGGAACAAGGAATTATTAGTGACGAAGAAGAGATATGTAATTTTGAGAAGCTATTAAGTAGGAGGCCCAAAAATTGTTTGATATCAAAATATCACAGCAACAGTGTAAAAATGATAAATTATTGTATATCTAATCCTTACGCTCCTTGCTAACATATTTGCGAATTACTATAGAAAAATAAACTAATATGAAAATCTCGACTTATAAAAAAAAATGGTGGCAATGGCAGGTGAAATGAAGGCTAACGAAACACTCACACTCATACTCACACTCCCACTCACATAACGTATAGACAATTACGTATTATGACACGACAATTTCAAGGTCAAAGCGGTCAAGTCAAGCATATGAAGGGGATATGAGAAAGTATAGAATGGACAAAAAGAAAAGACAGTACAGTAGCGACAAAGGCAAAAGGGATGAATTGATTTGTGAGTGAAGTAATAGACGATTGAGAAAAAGTGTGAAAAATCGATAGACTCCTTGTTTAAGTTTCGCAATAAAGAAAAGAGAGAGAGAGAAAAAAAATGAGTCATTTGTTTAGTTATTTTATCGTTAATGTTTTAATGATTTATAACAAACGTTAAATTAGTTAGAGTATATATCTAGTGTGTAAAGATTGGGAAATAATAAGAAAATGTATATATGTGAAAATTTCAATGTAGTGGCAAACATTTCGAGCGAGGTTACGTCCCTATTAATTGTGCATCCTTTGGGTTTTATTTAACATCTTATTTGCTGGAAATAACCCCATACGATTGCTAAATATATATAACTATTGATGTTGGTGTGTCCTTTCTATTAAGGGCATCATGGTTTGATACTTTTTGATGTCTAAGTTGAATCTAAATGAGTATAATACAAACATGTAAGTGGTGGCCACATCTATGTAAAAGAAAATTAATGTTAATGTTAATTAAAATAAAAGATCTTTGCGTTGTATATTTAGCATGCATTTAATCTTCAAATGCGAATTCTCTTCTTGTAATTGATTTGTTTTTATTATTATTGTTTTCGTCATTTTTGCATTAAATTAAAAGGAATACATACAGTAAAAATACTGTTGTTTATATGCGAAAGAAGAAAATGAAATAAAAGGAGTTCCGGAGCCAAATTCGGGGTCGCGCGTAGATATCATGCGCTGAAGGAGACCACTAGATAACGCAGGGTGAAGGAAGACGCAGGGCTTAGGGTATACCCGCTCGGTAAGCCAGGTTGCGTCGGTCCGTACGTTCGCTTAAGGGGAGGTATGTGTGAGGAGCGTCCGAGAGACAAAATATAAAATCCCCCCACATCTCCCGAACCAACTAGCTCAGCAAAGGAACGTACATCCTTATACTTAGCCTCAGTTACGATTGCCAGACATCGCGTTTTTAACGCTCGTTACGGTATAAATTCTGGATTCTAAACTTAATTAACGGTTACTTTATCAATTAATATTTACATCAATTAATATTATGTGTGCAGATGTTAACAATTTTAATTCTTTTAATACATCCAAATTCTACGTAGTTAGTTTAAGAAATAATTTACTCTAAATACTTGTAATTTTTGTATTAGTCGCTTAATTTAGGTGAGGCACGTAATTGTGAAGCTGAATGAAAAACATTTAAGCCAGCGCTAAAATATTGAATAAAAACTTTAAATGAAAGTTAGCGAAATTGAATTTGCAAGCTATAAAGTTTAAAATGGGTGAGCAAATGAGCCTCACTGAGCCCAGTGATATAGCGACAAAAAAATTCGAATTAAGGCGAATGTAGTTTTCGTTTGCAATGCTTGTACGTTTCTCCTTTTGGCAAACAATTCTAATTAAAAATCATTATTTAATGTGCGGCACATTTTATTTACATATTTTTTTTTCTTTGTACTCTTTGTTAACTCACCAGAACAGTGTACATAAACTCTGCCGCAATAAAGAGCAAAATCATTGTTTTCTAGTTTTTTTTTTTAAATGTGGACGTAGACGGGTGGCTTTGTCTCTGCATGGAAATTGAAATTCAATCAAACTTTTGGCGTTTTTTGTTTTCTTGTGTAATACTCGCCGTTTCCATCATTACCGCGACAGTTGCAACTGCTACTGCCTTTCCTTCTCACTGATCTCCTAAAAGTTTTGTTATTTATTTTATTTAAATGCCTCACTGGTTGTCATTTAAACTTTAAGTGAAAACTTTGTTTTCCTTGTTTGGTTTCTTTTATACAAAATTTTAATTATGTTGGTCAATGCAGCGTAATGCACATCGCGTTGAAAATGTTAGTATACAAGAAAATCATGAAAAACGTAGATATCGATAAAGAGCTTGAAATTTTCAGTAGCAGCAGTGCTATTAAGTATTGAAGTTCTTAAAACAATGGTTATCTGCTGGTTGTATCATAGTTTTTCTTTCTTCTGATTTACGTTGAAATTTTTAATGAATTTTTTTTTGTTGAAATATGAACGCATTTTGCGCGGATGCCGGCGCTATAAATTTCGTACAACGAAAATACCAGCAGTAGTTAGTTATTGGCCATGATGTTGTCGGTACTGCAGCTGTCGATGTCATTTTTACTGCATGAGTAAATAGAAAATGCAAATTAGAACACATTTTCGATATTGATTTTTCTTAACAATAATATATATAAAACAACTGTGACATCGTTATGCTGCCTGTCTGCTGTTGTTGGGAAATTTAGTGACTTCTGCTATGATTTGTTTTATTCTCATTTTTTTTTTTTTTTATTGTTGATTACGCTGTGATGAGATTATGCGCAACCATGGTTTCTACAAATTAATGTTCGAATTTATTTCTCTACGCACTTGTGACTGTCTGTCTGTTGGTCCATAATTAATGGTAATATTGTCATTATTGTAGTGCTTTAAATGCAGGATGTGCCTCATTGTGACGTTGTTGGTGCGTTCTGTTAGCGCTTTGTTTAAACTAATCATAAAACTGCTTGGCTACAACATCGAAAACATTTTCTCCCCTTTTTTTCTTGTTAATATTTTTCAATTTTTCAATGCAATTGTGGGTGGACGTATTTCATTTGCGTACTTTGCGTATCTTTTAGTGCTGGTTTTTCCTCAAAATATTTTACGGAATTTTATTAAAAACACGTGCCATAATAGAAAGAAAAAAAACCGTTAATTAGTTTTGTTTTCGATTTCTACATCGTATGTTAAAATGATTTCATGATTATAATGCGTACTGCAAGGTCTAATCTCCAGGCATTGGATGACGATGTGGCGTAAGGCTTAATCGAACAATAATATGCGAAAAAAACCAATAATATGCGAATAAAAATTTGTTAAGCATTAAGTAAATAAAACTTAGAATTCGTGTAATTACAGTGTTATTTATGAATACGTACTGTGTTATATTATATATTATATGACGTCATACGCAAATTTTTATAACGTGTAATATATGTAAATATAGTGCATTCATTATATCCTACGCCGCTTGTGGTACAAGGATATATTAAGTTTTTGCGAATATATGCACCACCCGGAAGAACTTGAAATAGACCCACATTTTGTTATATAGATCGATTCAGAAAGCGATTTGTGGATAGACAGATGGGCAGACGAGAATAAATCGATTCAAAATCACTTTCGTATTCGATCTAACTTTACCTGTCCGTCCGTCTGACTGTCGATTTTGTTTTCTTGTATTCAACCTACAACTCACAATCTTTGAAGTATTTTGATGAATTTTAGTCCGAGGACGAACGCTATTGAGAATAGCTCGGATCGAAACTCTTTTCAAGCACTTCCCAAGCGAAGCCTTATTTTGCAAAGTTGTTGGATGTTAATGAAGATATCAATTTTTAAAATTACGACTGTGAAGTCGCTACTTAAACTGTCTCTATTTAAAGTGTTAATGTCATCTTTCTCGAAACTATTTTTTTCGAGCGGAGCGTATTTCCGGTGTATTTCAATTCTCAAACTTTTCACTTTTAATTTCAACTATAGCTTCGTAATAACATTTCGTGTTGAAACGCCTTATTGTTAAATACGGCCAAGCATTAAAAATTGTACACCACTTCGCCTTACTTGATTCTATGTCCTATAAACCTATGTCCGGTTAAAGTACCAGAAATTAGATGCTGTTGCCATATAAAGGCTTACTGTTGAAGGTCGCTTTTTATATAATGTAATATTAATCATTTCAAAATATATAGTTAAACAAGCAAGATCGAATCTTCTATACCCATCACCGTTATCCAAAGAAAGACGAAAAAAGTAAAAAGAACTAAATTTTCATGCTCTATGATATTTAGTGAGTTCGGCTTATTTTTTTCTATTTTCAAAATAAAAGTTTTTGTCGCATAGGCGTATGGCCGTTAGAAACGTGTCCTTTGAAAAGTTTAGGTAATTTTTCAATTTTTTTCAGAAATGTGTAGACGATATATTCATTTTCGCTAACGGGAGAGTGTTTACCATAAATACTGCACAGTGGCGCAGATGCAGAGAGAGGTTTAGAGGCAATCCAAATTTAAAATTGTCCAAGAATTTACATACTGTGTGGGCTTTTTGAAGCTTGTTTCTGCGCTCTTTAGAGGTATTGAAAAAGAAATTATATTTTGATATACTATACTGTAATATTGGGTAGGGGGATGCTACAGCATCGATCATAGAATGTGCGTTCAAATTTTTGTACGTTTAATGAGCAAAAAACCAATTTTTTATTCGTATTGAAAAACAGAGATGTTCGTAATTTTTGCGACTAGGAGAATGTTTACAACGGGCATGGCACAAGCGGACAGACGGACATGTTTAAATCGATTTTGAATTTCATGCTGATCAAGAATACATATACTTTGTAGGATCTGAGATGCTTCCTTCTATGCGTTGCAAAAGTTTTGACAAAATGAATATACCCCTCACAGACATGAAAAACAAGAAGCAGAATTTCAAAGATATCTCGAAAGAGGGATAGACAAAAAACGAACTACTTGGCCATATAAGAAACTATGTTCGTTGTGAAGACGTGCTAACGGGTCAACACCTACTTTTCACGAGAGTTCCGATAAGGAAAAAATCCAAAACAAAATTAAAATAAATAAATTAACGTACTCCGAATTCAGCACAATCAATACATATATGTTAGATCACAATTTTGTACTAATTTTATCATAGTCACTATAATTAAACTTTAGTGCTATGTATGGGTTATTTTTCGTCAAAAAAATTTGTAAGGAAAGAAGTTCAAATAATGCTCCAATCCTAAATAAAAGTTTGAACATTCATTTAGCGTCCCAAGTGGCTAATTGCCGTCAATTTGTGTGGACAAATGTAAAAAATAGCAAACATTTTACAAATATCGACTTCTTCAAAGTACGTCGTTACGTCGCTACTTTATTTTCAGTAGTGATCGTCTTTGCATACGTCCAAAACATACCAGTATACCGTTTTTCATCGAAATATTTTGAAAACAGTTACCTGCAGTGTCTAAGCACTCAACAAGTTGACAGATGGATAGAGAATGTTAATTGGTTTAGAAAACGATCTAAATCGTTTGAATCTTTCATCGCTGATGGTGTCGGTTATCGAATTTAAATGAGGAAAAAGTGAGAAGTCCAAAAGTTACACATTATTTTCATGCAAACGCATATTTGTCATGAAAGCCCACATATTGGAGGAATCCTTATATGCGGTGGCATCCAAAAAATAGACCTACATGGTCAAAATTTTGTTAAATTGATTTCGATATAAATTTATTACTATGAACTAATTTTCACCATGAAATACTGAAAATCAGACCTTTTCTCTAATAAAAAAAGATCACGTTTTTGTAGGAACAGTTATATGTGAAGAGGTTTAAAAAATTGTCCACGCCGAGGCAAATTTTTCATACCAATGTGCAATGTCCAAATACTATTATTCAGTGACTTTTATCGAAAAAGTTTGGAAAATTGATATTTTTCGATTATAACGAGTTTTCAAAATTAGGCGTTATGTGGGAGAGTGGTCGGAAAAGTGAAACTATGAAAACTATTTTCAATAACGTTCGTCCTTAGATCAAATTATGTGCGTGTACGAAATATCATCAAAATATCTCAAAAATTGCGACCAGTAGCTTGATAGACAGACAGATGGACAGACGGGTAGGCAGGCTTAGATCATTAATTATTAGAATCATTTTCTGAATCGATCGGTATAATAAAAGGTAGGCCTATCTTAGGCCTTTCTGCGTGTCCGCACAAATTTAATAAACCCTGTACCGCAAGTGGTATGTAACAAATTTTCCGCAATTTGCTATCGGTATTTGAGAGTGATTGAGAGCTTAGTGAAACCATTTATTATTAATAAAAACAAAAAAAAGATTTAATTAGTCATTTTTATGCATACATTGTTCAAGACGGTAATTATTCAAAATTCACGCAAAGGCGAATGCGCGAACCTTTGGATTTGTTTATAGTTAGCAAGGGGACAGCAACTTTGTGCGTATGCGTGCGTGTGTTTGAAAATATTTTAAAATTTTTGAATTTACATCTGAATGTGCGTAAATCATTTTTAGACAAATTGAAGCTCCTTATTGGTTTAATATTTTAATAATAACTTTTAAAAAATTGCTCCTTTCCGTTCATTTTTTGCTAATTTTGTTTTGCTATCATCTTATGCTCTTGATTTTATCGCTGTTTCATTGCTGTTTACATAATTTATGGCATTCCGATTTTTTGTTTTATTTATCGTTATTAATGCATTATTTATACAC
The DNA here is from genome assembly GCA_000688735.1 of Glossina austeni. NCBI lineage: Eukaryota > Metazoa > Arthropoda > Insecta > Diptera > Glossinidae > Glossina > Glossina austeni. The sequence goes on from KK502580.1 coordinate 445,781, forward strand.
ATAATTTTAATGTCATAAAGTGATGACGATGACGATGATGCTGACGATAGAGACTGATAACAATAATAATAATAATAATAATAATAAAAATAATGACTGGCTATTTGCCAGGCAGTTTATTCGTTTCGTTTGTACAGACAATAATAAAAAAATGCAATCATTATGGTTCGTTATTGCATTAATAGTGAATGAAACGATCCAATTAGTGAATTATTAGTTGACTAATGGTATTTCAAAAATCATTATTATTGATAAAGTAAACACGAGTATAGAAGAGATTTTTTTTTGCCAAATATTATAGTAAGTTATTATTAATAGTAGTTGCAATTATTCTGCTTAAGAAGCGTAAGGAGAACTATTAATTTGACCTAATAGTTCGTGTCTATCATTTATCAAAAGCAAAAGTAGGAGCAATCAATAAAAACAACTGAAGAATTTAAATAATCATTGGCCACAAATTTGCGTGTACTCTCAATTGAAAGATAAGGGCGTGGCACTTTCATTATCTCTCCGGGAACATCAAGTTATACCTATCGTAAATTTATGGGTGTTAGTAAATTTTTAGATCTAGATAAAGAATATGTTTTAAATTGATTAAGTCGCCCCGCTTTTTATTCATTTGATTGAGTTTAAATTAATTTCACATTTGCAAACGAACGTGCTTCGATCATGATCACAGTTACACAGGTTACAGGTAACAGGTTAATAACTCTAATGTCCTCATGAATTTGCTACAAATCTAAAGATGTGGGCTTAATCAGTCAATAAGAGGGCCTACAAAAGGCCATAAAGTCTATAAAATGGAGTCGCTTATCGAAAAGTGTTGTGCTGTATTGGTCTACGCAGTCTGAGTAACTAAGGCTTTCGAAATGATGTACCAATTACGACTTCAAGAATTTTTCCCGCGTTCGTATCCAAGTAGTAGTGTATCCAAGATTCGGAACAATTCGGATCAACTTCTTGTTTTTTTTTTTAACGATGACAACATATTTTTATGGTAGCCGGTAGACGTAGACGTAGACGTAGACGTAGACGTATAGAATAACATATTAGCATATGTTTTAATTTGTAACAATCTATAAATATATTATGCAGAATAAAACTTCGCGTTTTAACGAGATTTTATAAAAACAAGAAAATTTATAGCTTTACAAACTCAGTTGAGTTGGTTTTCAATTGTCAGTCTCTTCTTCTTTTTATACATATTCTATACGTATGTGTGGTATACGTTTTTTTTCGTAATTTTTTTTTTGTTTATTGAATTCAAACAATATTAAAAAAAAAGCAAAATCCAATAAACAAAAAAAAGGAAAAGTCAACAAGTTATATGCGCCTTGGGGTGGACCCTTGATATCCGTCAGTATAACCGGTCGGAGCATAGAATTTTCAGTAATCTTTTGTAATTGTGGGCGCGTCAGCAATCTGATTGAAAGAATATTTCGATATTTGTAAACGAAATTTTAAATCAGCAGTAGCTTAAGTTTATACGTTCAAATTTTTTATGCATGTAGGGATGTAGGGATTGCGGCCATACTTAGTCTGTTCCAACAACAACAAGCTTAGCCTTGTTGTTCTTAGTTAGTTGCAAATTACGTGAACGTAACAGCTTAAAAACACGTGAAAAGAAAGTAATCGTTGCAGGTTTTCACGCTGATCAAAAATAATTCCTATTATGCTTATTTATGGATATTTCAAACACATTGCCGCATCTAATGCACCTGCATTCTGTGGTACTGGATATACCATATGTAAAACGGTTTTTGCTCTTATCATAACATCACCCATATAATGTGAAGGGTTTATGTTCAAATACAGTTGAATTTATTTTAATTAAAAACCATTGTAAATAACAAACGAGAAAGTCTTGCTTTGCCTTATGGCGAATTTTGAATACCCACCAATTTCATATATAAAATAGTACAAACTATTTGCGATATGTAATGAGATTTATTAGCATGATCGCTATATGAACGAATAAAATTTTGTGCAGTTTTCAAGCACAAATCATATCACTTGTAGTATATATATTATATTTTATATATTAGTTCTATTTTTATTTTTTTTTTTTATAATAGTTTGAAACATTTCCGTTACTTTACCACTTTACCAATGGCTGTTGCAAATCTAAGAATATGTGTTCATTTTCCGAAAGTGACTAAAAAAAATTGAATTTATTTAAAAATTATAAAAAAAATATCACTAACATTTAATAAAAGTGAACATTGTGATGTATTATAAATGAAATCTACATATATGGTCATATGCATGTAATGGCTGAACATTATGACATATGTATATAGTTTTTACAAAGTTTACTATTTTTATTGCATTTTGACAAACAATTGGCTATTTGTTAGTTTTTATGGCCTAATAACAACAAAAGCTAATTAATGACAACACGCTTGCTTTGAGTCAGATTCATTCCAATATCAAGGTCTATACACGCTTCCGATATTAGATTGAAATAGATTGGCTCGAAGCAATTTATATTAAACGAATTGAAATAAAAATAAAGAAACAGTTTAGCAAATGACATCATCTGAGATCCTCTAGTATTGTTTTTCTGAAAGGCTCTATATGGAAGAAATGAGGGGCTTACTGAACACTCTTGTTAAAGTGTGTAAAGATTAAACGATGATGTATGTGCTCTTATAGGCATGCGGCATTGTTATTTGCTTCTTTTGCGGTTGTATCGTGACGTCTCGTAAGCCGAGTGTATAAATTTTTTATTGAAATATTTGGGCGCGTAAACGCAATTTCCTTCCTTTTCTGCTATTATTCTTTACGTTTTCTTTTTTATTTTTAATATGTGGGTTGATGTAGCAACAGAAATTACTTCTACTACATGGCGTTGTATACAAGTTGTTATGTTACTTCTATAAACAATCAATTGTGTATAACCAATTGAGCTTTCAAGTGCTATATCGGAGGATGCTTTGCAGAAATTGGAAGGGTTCATAAGAAAAGTTTAAAGACTTAACAAGAATTTTTTTGTGTTTTGTTCCATAATACGCGTAAGTATGCGTTACCACGCGACTACTTACAATTATGTTCGGGATGCTTCCTACCGCTACTCGAATTTGATATATTTGGTATATGCAACGTTTGCATCGTGGGAAAAATTTATGGAACTAACGTCAATTGGGGAATGTATTCTAATATCATCGTATATCGCAAACCAATTTGTTCAAGAGAATCGGGGTCTTTTGACATTTGAAACATGACCTGAAATATAATCGTTTTTACTCCACTCAAAATTTAATGTTATCGTGTTCGCTTGCGCTTCTGTTCAAGTCGTAAGGACACAAGCTAACTGCAATTGAAACGAAAATGCATAAGAAAAAATGTAATACTGATGCATATTAAACGCGATTATTCAGGCGATTAAATATTTAAACTAAATTGTAGACGCATAATGCCATGGAATGTGAATACATTGGAATTGGAAATAGAAGATGAATTGAATTACGGGAAATTTTTAAACAACATTAACTGATACGTGCGAAATTGCTGAGCTGTTATCCGCATTTTCAACTCCCATTAATTTTTCTTTTTTTTATGTAATGATTGCTTTAAGAGTTTTATGTATTTATACATTAAAGCAATTGTAATGAAATACTGTTTATATGTATATATATATATATATATATTTTGTTATTGTTCAAAAATGACAGAGCTTATGGCAATTTTAAAAGTTATTTACAACAAAAATAAAAGAATAAAGAATATGGTAAGAATTCTTATATTCGCTTTAAAGGGAAATAAATTTCAAAAAATTACAGATTTTCTCAAAAGCTTTAGCGGCGCTGTTGTTTTTCATACAAAATTGCTTGGCAGTATTCTTGCCTCCTTATTACATTAAAGCAGTATGTCCAACTTACCAGAAAATAAGGGATGAGCTTTGCACGTATTTTGCAAAAATTTATAAAGGCACACTTTATGACAAAGAGCCCTTGTGTGGAATGACATGCGAGGGAATAATCCTTAAAGGCTTTTGGAATGTTCCCAATCGAGAAAGTTATAAACTAGCGTACGCTCAAGAAATGTGGGAAGAAGAGGAAACTGACTCATCTTCAGATGAAAGTGATGACAGCGATTACGGAGATTCCGATTCTGATATTGATTTAACATCGTATGACAAACTATAAAAGCACATTCTGTGAAAGGAGCCTAACTGTGATTTTAGAACGCAATGATTTAAATTAAAAATATGTTCAGTTATATTAAATCAAGTGCGGAAAGTTTAGTTTTTGAGCTAACTTAAGCTCTTGCGTGTCGATAAATGTGTAATTAGAGAAATAAAAAAAAGACGATTAAGCCCCGAGAGGAAGAATGCATTAAGGTAACTAACATTAACTTTCAATTGAACAGTATTTGGATTCGGAACGTTTTTGCTCTGAAAGTTTTAAGAATCAGAAATTCTGATAAAGGCTGTAAGCAGTTAACAAACTCAGATTAAGATTCATTTCATTTACTTTGAGAAAATGCAACACAATCATAATTTCTTAAAGATTATCATATCTTCAATTTTTGGAATTATACCAGAGTGAAAGTTATTTCACGATCTTTGTGAATAGGGATTGGAGGGGATTTATCTGATCTCAAGTAAAAGTAAGTCAGATAAATGTGAAAGAATAGCTAAAGGTGTAACCCGAATTTTCACTGCCTTTTATTATAAGCATAAAATCATATAGAAATCGATATATTTATTTTTATCGCTCTTTCAATTATTTCCCCTTACGCATTTAAAGCGAACGAGAACTCACTCAGACTACAAGGGCCAAACGACTCGAGGACAAGATTTTGGTATTCTTGTTAGGAACTAATTTTGCAGACCTGAAAATCTGAGGAATTCGCAGATCGTGCGTTGGAAGGTGTTTTACGTGTTTTTAGGTGTTTCAGCTTAAGTTGCACGAGTTCAAATTCTATTTCAACGTTGAACGTTCAAGTTACGATTACTCATAACCATTCTATCTATGATTTTCTCAAATATTTTAAATAATTTTCTTTACATTTTTATTACGAAACTTCTTGTTTTTTTTAATATTAGAACGTATGCCCATCGTTATCGGCATGCGCTGAATATCTCAATTATACCAAATGGAAAGCTGTTGCTTTGGGTGGAGAAAGGTTAAAAGCATCGAATTTAATCGTTGTGTCGCACCAAATTAGATTCAATTTTTGAAAAATCACTGCAAAATATGTGTGAAACGATTTTCCTTTATACGCCAGTTTGTAAAAATTGTGGATGACAGTACTGACTGCATTTTTGATCCGTAGAAATTTTTCATCTATAGAATGTTGCTGTGAGGTCCCACCCCCCAATCAGCCGCATTTTCTTACATACACATGTACATATACATGTATAGATCTTATGATGACAGGTCTTCTTGATACGACAACATACGTCGGTCCTGAGATAGTTATAGTTATAGTTATAGTTAATAACGGCTTACCAAAGCTGTGATATCGACCGCAAACGGCGTAATCTAATCGCGAGATAAGGCGAATTTTAAAGAAGTGCTCACTATTTAGGCGGTTTCGCGCATTTCTCAAAAACGATGTATGTAATACAATTTTGCAGATTCTTTACATTCGACTTGAAGATGCAATATTAACAAGTGAATGCAATGGCGCGCCATATATATGCTCGAATATGTTATCGAATTGTAACTTGTATGAAATGTAAAATGTGATCTGTATCTTACACCAAGCATTGGTGTTCGAATTTACGCAACGTGTTAAGGCGTGTACTACAGCATTATTGGTCGTTTGAATGCTTATTAATAATATAAGTCGACCTGATTTAGTAAGTGTAACATAAATTTCAAATATAATTCCAGGACATTTTCTGTTAATTTTTTTGGGGAATGCAGGAAGCTTTGATTAATAATTTTTACTCAAATTGCAGTATAGAGAAGTAAATTAATGACAACAAATTCAAGCTTCGATTGCTTCAACTCAATTTTAATATTTTGCATGATTTTTTGGAAATACTTTTTGAAAATAATTGAGACATTGCGCTGAAAGAGTCAAATCAGGGCCTAAAGATGATTTGAAACGTAACGTTTGGTGAAACTTTGTTTTCTTTTACGATTAGCTAGCATATAAAAACACACACATTCTTGTAGTTCACATAATTTCTTGTAATCCGTGATTAGGAGCTTGAATATGGTCGCAAATGAATTTATTATCTCTCATGCCCTGCTATAAGATATAAAAAGGTAACATATACCGAAGATTCCTAAGGATATCTTTTAATTCAAGCTTTAGCAGCATGTGTTCTTCTATTTCCAAATATTTTACTTTTCATTCAAATTAACAAAAGACCTGTAAATTTAACAGAAACAATAATTTTGCCTTCATTATTATTAAAGAAAAGTTCAGCCCCCTTTCATTTTTGCTTTATTATGAATAAATTCATTATTATTATTATTCACATGGCAAAAAGTAACTTCTTTATGATAAATACGATAACATTATGAAATAATACAAAAAATGTTCCATTCAAAATTCAATCATTCGGTGTGTGTTTAATAAAGTATTTACCATGACAGCTGGGCGTATACGTGAAATTTTTCAATTCTTTAATTTTGTAACGTACTCGTTATGAGACACTGACTTTTTACTGATTATTACGTGTTCAGGGGAAGTCTTAATACCTTCATTTAATTAATTATTTCATTAAGCATTGTCACGTTCTCGCTCTCTCTGCTTTATTTTCGCTTTGATTTCATGTCTGGGCTCCTTTGTTTTATTATTATTGGTTTAAAGAAGTAAAGGTACCACCAAATTTATGACAACAGATCAAATTTTCACCTTTTTGTGTATGTGTTAATGTGTTTTTAATTATTTTTTTCTGTTGTCTACCGAAGCTTTCGTTTTGTCATTAAATCAATAGATAAATAGGACGAGAATATTTTTATCAGCAACTGCGATAGGATCCATAAAAATAGTAAATATAATTATTACCATGTTCGCTTTTCTCCCCTATGACGCTATGCAGGCCTGGATTATTGAGTTTTGCCGTTGAGAAAAAAAAAGCGCTAACTCCGCCAGTTAGTCATTCACTTGCACGTGTGCTTGTGTACACTTTCAATTTTTGTTTCGTACTTACGTCTATTTACAATTCATTCAAGTAATACTTGAAAGTGAATTTATTACACTAACTTAATAAACGACGCGAAAGAGAGGGAAAGATAGATAGAGAAAGAATAAAGAGAAAGAAACAAAGGAGAAATTTATGAATAGCTTAGATTGAATTTTGTACACCTATTACTTGTTAGATGTGAAAAAGTCAGATTGTGCAATTTTCGACGCATCATCTTTGTTAGTAAGTAGTGCGATTTATAACATGGAATGGAATCGAAATTTCAAGTGAATGGGTACTCTCGTGTCTCATAAGAGTTTAAATGTTGTTCAAGTTTCGTGCAATAGGTGTGGAGATGTTTAAGCCTGAAGAGCGGATGACCGCTGCCGATATTCGTTTATTAAAAGCAATAAATGCTTTTGCTTAACTAAACTTTCTTCATTTTTGACTTATTTTGAAAATTGCATGTTCAAATTTTCAATATGCAGTTTAGCAAAAGCCAGAAAAAAATTTTTGAATGCAAGGGCAAGATTTGTAACAAATTTGTAGAATTAAAATTTTTCACGCTAAAGCCTTTCTTAACTGCATATTTGTTTGGTACAATCAGACTAACTAATTAACGTGGACCCTTGAGTAGTATATATAATAATAATATTCTTCACTTATATATATTAGGTTTTGCACGCTTATAAAACTTTTATAGAGGACGTACGCGCATGTACTACACATGCATATCCTCAATTGTTTTTCTGCTTTTTGTTTTTTTGTGCTGGGTTTTATACGAGTTCAAAAAACCGCATTACAATCCTTTCTTAGTGTTAACGGTAAGGTCCAAATATTTTCTAGCTTTGCTTGTTGCCTGTTATTAGCATTCGGGTACAAAAAGGTAAATAAAAGGAAAAGGAACGAAGGTTAACCCTGTTGTTAAGGCTTTGCGTTTTGACTTAGATTAAAACGTTCTAGTGTCACTCGCAGCTTTTATGGGAGAATGTTATTATGTTCGATTTGTTAGGTTTTGATTCCGGATCTGAGTCCTACTATAACGGGTGACTTAATTGAAAGCTGAGCTTTTGGGGAAAAAGCAAGGAACCAATTATTTATAAATTTCAGAGCCCTTCAAGCGCGAGCTCATGTGCCCATCTTTTGTCAAACATGTTGTAAATACTTTGATCTGCGTATTATCTCACTTGCATGTAAAGGGTTCTACGGCACGCAGTGTTGCTGATGAAAATTTTAAACTAAAAAAAAAAAACGCTCAGCCTAACTATTTAAAACCAATGAAATAAACACAAAATTTAGAACGTACTGTTTTTTGTGTAATTGGCAAGCGTTTTTCGAACAACAATGATGGATGGACTGCGTGTTTACTAACTAATGCTTACATTATTTTTATCGAAAATTCGTTATTCTTATGCAGAATCACGGAAAGTGTGATTTTAAAGATATTGCCCATATTTCGAAGGATAAGAATGAAAATTGTGTTGACTTTACGTGGCGGGCTGTTTAGATAAATTGTAAAATGTATTTCGAGAAAAAACGCGTCAAAAGTTCTAAAATGTCTTAGCTATAGGCAATGCTTAATTTCCTCGTCCGTGAATAAGTAGCTATTTTTATGGGATCGTGCTATTTGATTACAGTTTGCCCCGTTGCGGCGGTAATTTTATAAGTTTGGTGTTCGATTTTTAATTAGCTAGAGCAAATTAATCGTATATTATTTTAATATTTTTGTTCTAAATTAATGGTTTTGCCGAGAAACAGCAATGACTGCTTACAGATTGATAACTACAACATTGATTATTGTATTAGGTCTTTGCATTCATTTTGAGAATTTTTCACTTGAAAAAATCATTTAGTGAGAAAAATCGGTATAATATATATTAATCAAAATATTTTCCATAGTTTTCTACAACATGTTTCCATTTTTCTGATAACATGGCGGTACCGTGTCGAAAGTATGGCGTTGGTTTAGTAGCGATCCAATCATTGACCCACTATCGCATTCCTTCAACTTTGGGAAGCCGCGTGCCCGGCAAACCATGATGCATCGATCTCGACAGATGGTAATCAGAAGGTGCCATGTCTGGTGAGTACATTGGGTGCGGCAGAACTTCTCATCCGAGCTGCAACAGTGTACCCTTGACAGCAATTGCAACAAGTGGCCAAAATACCACTTTCAGGCAATGCAGTCAACGTATTGTAGCAATTTTAGCCGCTATTGCTGGTCTTTTTCGCAAGAGTACATCTTTCAGCTTGTTCATCTGACGTCGGTTAACTTCTGCAGTAACAGTTTCAATTGATGTTGGCAGCAGCATTTCGTAATGCAATATACTTTGCTGATCCTACCGTATGGACAGCAAAATTTTAGATGGGTGTGTCGGTGATGGCTCTCCTGGGTTTGCGGTTGAGATATCGTAATAGGTACACTTTTCATGGCCATAGTAAACTATTCTTTTGTTGCGTGGCAAGCAATGAAACCCCAATCGGGGTTGAAGCGGTTCGAAATGGAATTTTCAGTCAATTCGCATGGTAGCCATTTTCACTTCTTTTGGATCTGTCCCATCGCATGTAAGCATCCAAAAACACTTGATTCATGAACAGCTAAACAGCTTCGGAAGTTCTTGGAGAGTTCGACAATTTGGATGTCATGAAGGGGCATCACCATAAGTAATGAATGCTGAAAATGCAATTTTGAGCACTCGATGATTAGCGTCGGCATGCGCTGAATATCTCAATAATGCTAAATGGAAAGCTGTTATTGTAGGTAGAGAAAGATTAAAAACATCGAATTCAATCTCTATATATAGTCGTATATCATTCTCTATTCTCTATCATTTTTACCTGCAAAAGTAGCTTCTTTAAATTAATGCATGCGCCTAACATTTTATGTATGCTAATGCTAGCTCAATAGCTACGAAGGCAGCAAAAAGTCAGTATAAGATGTTTTCTCTGTGCTTTATTATAAAATTATAAATTTTAGTAAACTTAATTTAGACGATCAAATTTCGACCTATACTCAACCATGCCGCTCATTACTTTTCCTTACATTTTCATCTTTAATGTTTTTGCTGCCAAGTGGTTAATTGTTTTGGGAGCGTTACTATTTCTGTTTAGGTGGTTGCCGCAATGTTTACATAAACATTCATCGCAGCAACTCAGTAAGCTAATGGTTATCAGGTTGTATATTTGATACATATGTATATGATGTGTACATATATATCCATAGGCGTTTACGTTTCCGAATAATTTTTGGATCTCTGGCACATTATTGTACTTGCCATTTATCAGTTATAGATTAGTGTCAAACTTTCCCTCCTTATTATTTTCTATTAATTTCTGCGGTTGCTGTTGCTGTTGTTGATTTTGCTTCTTCTTCCTGTTTCGTTTATTCTTTCAATGCTAAATACATTATATAGAAATAAATATGTTTGAATATATGTGGACATTTTTACACAACATTTACATATGTCGAAAAATATAAGTTAGTTGTATATGCAGCTAATGTTATTTTTAGAATAAATAAATAAATAAATAAATATTCATGTTTTACTTTTATTGCAATACATTTTTTTATTATTTGTTGTTAGTTAATAGACTGCATGTTGCAGTAGGACTACAAAACTGCCCTTCTATATTCAAACGCACCGCTTTTGCCGCTTTCTTCTAAAGATAGAATTGCACGTGCTGCGATATAACGGCGAAAACCACAGGAAAACTTGTAATTCTGTGACCGCATTAATTATTAACATCAAAATCTTCATCACAGACATACCAATTTAGTCCCAGAACAGTTAAACGAACTTAATTTTGTTTGGAACTAGTTTTAAATGAACATACAACACTTTTTAAAGGCGTTTATTAGCGTACACCAGAAGCTAGTTAATCAAACAGGCAAGTAATTAGAAAATAACTAGTAATCAAAGGTTTATTTGATAAAAGTGCGGTTTTCACTTGGAGAAGAGCTTCAAATTTCATGGTAAAACTTATTTTCCGATATTCAGCAAAAAAGAAAAAAAAAGAGATTTTTTAAAAAATTTACAGTGATATTAACTCTCAAGTCTAATGCAAAGTTGTTAGCGATTCCCAACAATTCCCCAAAATTGCCTCACTAAATAAAAATGCACGTTTGCACGGTAAGTGCACGATAAGTTGGTTAAATGATCTCTTTAGCTTATTTAATTAACGTAGCGGTTGCATAACAGCGGCAACGAAGGTCCAGAATCTCATTTGAAAATATTCTTAGAAAGATAAAAAGTAGAGCGAGATCAAAAGCTAGGTCACTATGCCTATTTATTTGGCGAGTTTCTTTTAAACAATTATTTCACGGACTTCAATGTTTTGAAGCAGGTTTTTTCACGTCTATGCGCATCAAAATGTTTGATTACTTTTAAATTCTTGATGCATGGGATGCTTTCTATGTGCCTCGGTTGTAAGTGTTCTGCGCATATATATATATGAATTCCCTGTTGTATACACTTACATATAATTGATTTGGAAAACAAAGTCAGGAATCAAGCATGTGTCACTATATGATAGATGAATAAACAAACTGAAGTGCTTTTTTTTATTTTTTCGGATTTTTCAATGTACACACCGTCATTTAAACTTGGAAGTTTCCTTTATTATCGGATATTATTAAAAAAGAGTGAAATTAACGAAAAAACTTAATGTAAAAAGCCAAGATTATAAAATTGCTTTCTATGCTTTCAAACTATGGCATGTAGGTTAGATCGCTGCCTTTGCTGTTAATAAAACGATACAAACGACGTTAATTGGAGCAGACAAAGATGGTAAAAGTTTTTATTTGCTTTAAAGAAAAAAATCGTGACTTTTTCATTACAACTTACATAAAATATCAGGTTTGTTGGAAATATTTGATGTTGTTGGTGCTAATAGGAGATACTTGTTCCGCTGAGTATTTGGCTGAGGATTATCTTAATGAAGTCTGTCCAATATACAGTAAAGTAATGGATAATATTTGTTTATATCTCGAAAGGAGCGGCGGAATGGAGCTGGTTAACAGGGAATCTTTGTGTGAAATGTCTTGCGAGGGATTAATTATCAGAGGACTCTATAGTGTTCCAGTCTATGAAAATGTTAAACGAATGTTTAACAAATGATGATGATGGTAAGAAAGCCAAATAATAGCTTTCTGAGACGCAAATAAATGTAAGTGCGAGCACAACCTTTTGTTAATTATTTGCACTAATTAAATTAATTTTTAGTTTTCAAGAATAGAACAAGGATAATGAAATAATTAGGTAGAGAAGAACTTAAATCTTAGGGGGTGGTTGTGATTTTCTCCAAAAATTGTAAAAATTAAAGAGTCGTGAAGAAAGTTGCATCTATGTTGAACTTAACCTCGAATGCATATCGTAATAAATACATCAAATTTCGTAGTGCCCTTTTAAGAACAAGTGTGAGAGTGAACTCTAATTTTTACTTTATCGAATTTGTCACCGTTGTTGACCATATACTCAGCATGTGTTGCAGATCCCATACAAATTTACAAATTGTAGGAAAGCTCAAGATATGGGGACATCTGTCTAACTTTTATTACTGCAAAACACACCGTTACAATACCTGAATAAAAAAAAAAATAATCCTTACGACAAATGGACATAGTTGTCAGCCACATGCATACATTAAGCGAAAAAATGTAACTTCGCAACTTAAATAAAAATTTGATCTATAAGCTGTCAATATATTGCAGAGTTGTTTGAAAAGTTGTCAAAAACATTTACAAAAAGGCATTGCAATGATAATGTGAACTGACTTATCAGTGGGAAAGTATACAGACGGATATATGACAACTGTAGTCCTATGACAATATGTATAGGACTGTAAGCCAAGTCGGATTCTTACACAATTAAGACTGTACATGCGCTTGGTCTTGAAAAACTCATCTTTCGCCGGCTACGTGATACTTTGTACAAGCATATGTCTGAGATACCGATCCATTCCTAATTCCTAACCGGGATGAGGACCGTCCACAAAGCCCTCCGTCCTCCGTCCTCCTCTTGCCTAGATCATTAATATTCTCTTTTCTTCGGGCACTTCTCCTTAATTACTTGCATGGAAATATTAAGAAGTGTACGATTTGGATTTTTTAAATGTGACTCTTTCGGAACAATTGCAATGATCGAGAGCTGGCATCGAAGCATGTAGGATTGGATGGAGTGCGAATTATCTTCCAAACAAATGTGGCAACACACTTGGATAAGTTTTTGCTTTGTTTACTGAAGCAATTTATTGAATACTGAAAACAATTCACACGTTTTTCTACTCTCGTGCATTTGTACTACAACTATGAAGGTATACAAACGACTAGCAATGCGAGCTCCTCTGTCTCGTGACAACACTACACTACACTGCACTACACTACACACAATCGCTCTTACTTACTTATTTTAATTGGCTCAATATAGGAAATTAATCAATATAATTTAATGTTTTAGTGAGCAAAATTTGGCCTTGTTTTCGCCGTCGTGTAGTTCAACCAAATGTAAAGTTGGTTCAACAGGCATCTCTAGAACTCTAGAACTCCAGAACTCTAAAGATTGAGAGGCAAACAATAGCAAAGATTGTAATTTTCTTTAATTTCAATTTAGAGTTTTTAGTATTAAGTTAATATATATATATATATATATATATATATATATATATATATATGTATGTATATATGTATGTATGTATAGAACAAATATAATGCGGATTTTGCAAAAGTTAGTTTTATATAAATCTAAGCACATATCTCGCGCTGCCGCTCTAAAAATATCAAATAATCTTAGTTTAATGCAACCGGCAAACTCATATACTCATACACCCACACGCGCACACAGAGACAAGCACGCACATACTCATCCACCACTGTTAGGACCCTGCGACTTGACGCTGCTCCCTGCGAAACGCCACTTAATACAACTATTTGTTTTAACTAATTGAATTAAGTTTTTCTTATAAAGACAAACGACATTTTGGAAGAAATTCAGCGCTTGTCAAATAGTAAAAGCAAATATAAACAAAAGTTTTCCAACGAGCGCTCAAAAATAAGCAAATGCAAATGTTATGCGAAGAGCACATTTTTGGCCAAAAGAGCCAAAATAACTTATTGTAGTAATAATCATGATGACGATGTAAAACACCATAAAATTGAATTTACTCAATGTTTTTGCTTTACTCATGTATGTTTTTTACACGCTTTTCCATATTTTATTTTATGTTAGAATAATAAACAAACGAAGTTAAAAAACAATGTCATTAAATTGCAAAATTTGCTCTTTCTTTTTTATAACTACGAAGAGGGGGCGTATTAAATTTATCATTGCATTTACTTATATGGTCTTCTTTTAGATCTTTTTCGATTGTATCTTTTAAAGTTGTTATAATGTTGTGGCACGTGTTTCTCTATCTCTTTAGTATTTTTTTACTTTGTCAGACCAGCTGACAAACGCTTCAATAATGTATAAGCTGTACAAATTTATAGAAATAATTGCATTCAGTTGCGAGCTCTATTTTAGGATCATTATAATTGCACCGCTAAACGAACAAAGGGACAGAGTAGCAGAGAATGTATCTTATGTGTGTAACACGGTGGCGATGAAAAGAAAGTGAGGGAGTGGCTGCAACCTGGTGGGCACATGCCCAATCTGCAAGTTTTATGACTTCGTGTCTATAAGACACAGCAAGCAATGAAAAGAAGCCGAACATGTTCGCATCGACCTGAGGCTATCAAGTGCAGCTTGTTGTTCACAAAAATTAGAAGATTTGGATATGAAGAGCATTCTATCAGGTAATCCTTCAAAACAAAGTTCACCAACAGGCCAAAACATAGTACAGGGAGAGAAATGCGTAGCCAAGAAGTTGAAAACGTTGTTACTGACACCAGGCGTTAATTTCAATAGTGCTAGGCACAATTTTTTGTACAGTAACTGAGTTTACACAAAAGAAGAGAAATAAAAAGCATCAGGTCGTTCGCGATTAATCATAAAATGAATGAGAACGTCACTATAAGAAATGTTCTCGGCAGAGTGAGATTCTTACACATCATTTCTTAGATGTATGAAGTGAAGACATTTTTAAATTAACAAAAATTTAAGTAGGTCTTGCTTATAATAATAATAAAATAATTGTTAGCGAATCATTGTTTCTACATTTGGCATAATAACATCAAATGATTTTTATGCGCAAAAATATACAACAATGGCCTCACAACAACAGTGCCTCTGTTCTGAAGTGGTTTTTAATGTCAATATCAACTTAGCGCCTTAGCGCCTTTTTCTTTATCTGGCAGAGCTTTGTCACCTTTTCTGTTAATTTTTACCATTAGTTTAGCCGCTCAGGATCACAAATTTCTTGTCTGGTTCAAATATTCTTCTTCATTCTGTTGTCGAAGGTTTTTTGCTAGCTGGTGAAGTGTCACTTTTGCCGCATCCGCTTGAATTAGGGCGCCTTACAATGCAAGTTGTGTGTTGCCAAATGACGGTGAACGTTCGATGGCCGAATTCATAATTAACATCAAGCTGTTCACACATCACAAATTTTTACATTTTTGGCAGAAACACTGAAACACCGCCTGAAATCGCCCCCAATCTCGTGTCTATTCAATGGTCGTTTCGATAACATTACAACACTGTGCCTCACATTCGCAATGCATTCACATGAACTCTATCTAGAGAAGTTAGAACCAGTTACGTAAAGTGTTAGTTTGCATCTTCCCAGGAAGAATTCATTTGACACATGTAGCCTTCTTGCAGTGTTTCGGTGAAATGTCCGAAGTATTGACAAAACAATTTCTTTCAGGTTATGTATATTTTTACATCGCGATTGTTTCGTTAGATTTGAGGAAACTGCAAACTGCTGTCGGCTAATGGCCGTGCATGGCAGTACTAAGGATAATGGCTCTCCCGACTTGCCCTATAATTTTTTTCATACAATACGATTAAACAGCGCTATCTCTTGAATGTTTCGAATGTGTTGTCATTTTTAATATGGAATTACAATTAATCCAAGCGTCCTAAGACGATATTGCTTATCCTATACCGGTATAACTTATACAGGTTGAAAATAGTTTTTTCACACTAGAGAAGCGACAGTTTCAAGAATGCTTGAAGACAAACTGGTACTACATCTTAATGATGCGTATGATGCTTAATGATGCGGAGCCTTTAGGTATATAGTTTTCATCTGTTTCGTGTGATTGTGCAAATATATTATTTCGTCTTCCCTTTACCTTGCAGTCAAATATAAATCGTAATTGAATGAATATTACGCTTACGTAAACGATAAGGTGTATGATAGGATTATATTATAGTGCAGCAGCTCCAAGATTCATTAGCAATGGAATTAAAAAAAACTCGATTAAAATCGATTATGGTTGAACATCTTGATTAAGAAGCATGCGCAAAAGAATACAATTCTTTAAGTGAGTTCTGATCAGCAGAAAGCTGCTGTAAATTAACGATTAGTCACCTCACTCACGGTTGTCTATCTATCTCATGCAAAATTCTACGCGATGTTACAAATAACTTGACAATATTAGTTTATTTGACGTTTTAGCGTATTATGTGAAAAATTACTTCATATTTTGAACAGATTTAGGAAACAACAAAGTGCTTACTGAATAAATACGTACACAAGGTTTACAATTTATTACATATATTGATATTATATACGTTATGCAAGCACTTTTTAAAGGAAATTTATTACAAACTTTGTATTGTGCTGCTCTAGTGTTGTGCACTTCGAGACTTCCCGTACGCATTGCTATTCTTAATGCCTAAGCTTTTGTTACAAATGTCAATGATTATTCATTGGCTTAACTTGACAGAGAACAAATAGAAAAGGGAACACAACAACAAACAAGACAGAAATTATATAAGGTTAGACCCGAACATTTTTGGCATTTTTCCTAGCCTCTGTTTTCTAGTAAATACATTGAGGAATTGAAAAACCGCGACTATTTTTAATTTCTGGTCTCTCTTTTTTCTTGTAATGATTTTCCGTTTTCCAAAGCATGGCAGCACTGCTAAGCATACTAGAAACGAAAGCGTAAGTTTAAATTAATACAAATGGCACCGTTGTTCGCCTAAACATACGATTAAAATCACTACTATATATAAAAGCACATTAGTAATAACTTGCATAAGAACTCGATTTGTAATTTTCAGATCTTTGCCAAATTTCGACATTTTTACGAATTAATTTTGCTGAACAAGCAAGGAACATTTCAGTATTTGATATTTTTGGAAACATAATTTTCATTTTAGAGGACATGCCACGACAGTGAAGACTAAATCGATTCTATCAGTACCATCGATTCAGATTGTTTGCAATTCGTCGTATACATCGTGTACATTTCGAAACTTAATATATAGGTTTTGTGAAGTTGAGTATAAAACAGATAAAAGCATTGTTGTGGGCCACGGCGCATCATTAGATGCCCTACGCCATCCTACAATTATTCATATGACGACTTTTCGAAATAAGGCCTTAGATGGGAAAAAGTGGTTGAAAATTTGGTTCTATCCGAACCATTTTCAATAGTGTTTGTCCTTGGCCCAAAACACGCCAATGTACCAAATTTTATCAAAACATCCCCAAAACTTGTCGCTTATATGTTGAATATAAGAAACGAACACGAACAGACAAGCTTAGATTCAGAAATACCTTCTGAATCTTTGATTATAATACAAGGTGAGTTTCTACATGAACTCCTTCTGGTTGTTGCATACATTTGCACAAACTTAATATACTTTTGTACCACAACTTGTGTAGGGCATAAAAGCAACGAAACGTACTTACTGCAAGCAATACAATGTTAACCAACAGTAGGAAAGCAAAATTTTTAGTTGAGTTTAGCTAAATTTTTCTATCTCATGTATTTGTTTATGGGTATGCGTGAATTTAAAATTTGTCAAAGCAGTGTTATATTTACATATATTGAAAGTAATGCTTAATAAACAATGCGAAAGAAAGTTTTATGTATATTTGAATATTTGGAACATATACATATATCGCATAGGTGTATGTATAAAAGAGCAGTAGCTCTAGCTAGAGAGAACACTACAAATCAATTGTTGAAATATTTATTATTTGAAAATTTACTTATCGAAGTATATTGACATTACTACTGAGTATTCATGCATTGGATGAATAACAGAAATAGAAGAGAAACAGTGAAAGATCGTCAAATTCAATATTCTTGCTTTGATTGCGGCCAAGTGGCAAGCGCCTCATCCAATAAAACTCAATATCTAGTGTTGCGAGGAGGGCAAGACGCATTTCTTTCGCTTTAATTGGTGCCATCTTCATGATTATCTGATAGCATATAATTGACGAACTGTAAGCTTCAATTTGTTTGCTTCATAAGTTCGTAGCTATTTCGTAGAGTCGGAATAGGAGATAATGGTGTTTTTTTTTTTAAAGCCGACATTGCTATCAAGGAAGTGTCAGTGTAAAGTTGCTTATTAAATTGTTGGACTTGTATTTTTGTTAAATCAATGTTCGTTGGATTGAAGCGAATATGTTGCACAACGACATAAAGACTTGAGTTCTTTCATAAATCTTTAGGGACTTTCGAATATTTTAATGAGTTATCGCAAATTTTAGTGGAATACACATTCACATTCCTAGTAGCAATTAAAAGTACATAGTGCGAAAAGTATGATATATACGCAGGCAAAGTTACGAAAATGTTATAAAAACGCAAGATATCACACGCATGCTCTTTTACCAGTTACAACATTCCCTGCTTAAATCATTAAATGACAAATATCATAAAAATATATATGCGCTATCGTAGTCAGCGTCATAAAAAGGCACTCACGTGTAGACACACACACACACACACACACATACACACATACACACACATACACACATACATGAATATGTATATATAGTCATATAAAGAAGATGTGATAAAGCTTCAGGCTATGAAAGCAATTTTGTAACAATGTTTCGCTTAAAAGTAAAACGGTTTTTGTTTGTGCTCTTTTTTGTCTTTTTTTTTTTGTTTTTCCTTTCCTTTCCTGAAAGGCAATTAAACAACAAGGTAGTGAGCGCTGCTACTGTTGCAATGAGGTGATATTAAATAAAAGCCAATTTTTTTTTTATGCCATTTTTTTTCTTGTTTATGTATCTTATTTTTTGTAAAACTGTTTAATGGGAAAACGAGCTTTGAAGAAAACAACAAAAGTCACTTGAGTAGGTGACACTCGCTTGTCATTTGAATTTTTTTTGCTTAATATTTTTTCTTTGTTTTTTAAATAACAGCTGATGTTCAACTAAAACATAAGATTCGAATAAATATTTTTTCACAATCTTTGAGTCTTTATTTCTGTAATATTTTTAAATAGAACTCTCGCAATCTTTTATAAATTGAAAGCAAAAAATAATTGTTTTTCTAAAGATGGCTGAGAATAAGTCTGCTTGCGGCACTCATTCAGCTGACGAAAAGGGCATACAATCTGCACAGACGTCCAGTTGCAGAGAAGACATCTATAGGATGTCAACGGCCAGTTGCTACCCCATGGACAAGTTGTTCTGATAGTTTTTTGCAATTTATTGTTATCATTTTTCTACGTATTCTTTGTCCTCTTATTTTATGTAATTGTGGGAGAATAAACAAACTGATCTTTCGGTAAAAAAGAAAAAAAAAAAAGAAAAAAAAAAAAAAATCATCAGTGCTTCTAAGGTGTTTTGTGTGAATTAGTGCAAAGTAAAAGTGAAGTGAAAAAATAAAAAAAATTACTGGATGTGGCAAAGGTGGTAAAGGCTTGGGAAAAGGTGGTGCTAAACGTCATCGTAAAGTGTTGCGTGATAATATTCAAGGTATAACAAAACCGGCTATCAGGCGTTTGGCTCGCCGTGGCGGTGTGAAACGTATCTCTGGCTTGATTTATGAGGAAACCCGTGGTGTTTTAAAGGTTTTCTTAGAAAATGTTATTCGTGATGCTGTCACATATACAGAGCACGCTAAGCGAAAAACAGTTACAGCAACGGATGTCGTTTATGCTTTGAAGAGACAAGGCCGCACTTTATATGGTTTTGCCTGTTAAATTGCGAGAAATTGCTTAAACGACACATACAGGCCTAATCCATTTCCCTCACAAAAAAAAAAAAAGAATAAATAAGAAAATTATATTCGGGCTTTGGGCCGAATCTGGAAGACTCAGCAATTACATACGAAGAATATGAAGTTTTTTCATTCTCTAAAATCATATCCATCCTTCTGTTTCTTTTCATTTTAATGAGACTGCAAAGACGAGCTTTCGGCTTTTAAACTCTAATCGATAGTTAATCTCGAGTTATGTGCCTTCATTAGCTCAAAGGTGAACTAGTGGTAAAATTGAGCTCAATCCGTGGATCACTTATGTTTAATTCATAATAAGCAGTTGTCATTGTTATCAAAAAATTTAAAACCATTTTTTAAAATAATTTGTTTCATAATTTTAATACAATAAAAAAATACAATAATTTCACGGACACAAGGTTAAACCTTCGTTTGTACTACTCTTCATAAGTGAAAGAAAAATCCGTTAAATTTATATGTTCGGTTCTGGGTTTATGCTACCTTTTAATGTAAAACAAACGTTTGACTATGACATCGAGAGCAAATGGACCCGTGTCAACTGATTTCACTTGCAATGAATAGAAACTAAACTAATGCAATAAAGTCTTTTTCTCGGCCGGCTTCAGAACTACGTTAACGATGGTCACGATACAATGCATGGTTCGCCAGTGTGCATTCACATGATGATAGCAAAGGTGAAGGCGCAGAGATATTTCCGACTAACTGGTGTAATCTCACAATCGTAAGAATGTCTCATAATTTCATAATTTGTTTCATATAAGTCTTGCCTCTATTTCTAAGCACAGCGTGAAGCTTCTTTTAAAAGATTTCGAAATGTGCTTAAGCAAAGGCGAAAAAAGCCAGCAAATTAAACATGAAACAGAGCTTGTACGTGTCGGAGCATGTAAGATAATATAAAAACTCGTGTTAAGTTATGTCTTTGTAGCACAGGGACACTGTTGATTAGCACTCAACCGCAAATTTAACATTACATTAACAAAAAATACAAAAAAAAGAACCTAGTAATGAGATGCCAGCTCGCACTACAGTGTATCTTATGTATATTTTCAGTTACTTTGGTGGTTTTTTTTACGTTTCCGCAAAATACAACTAATTGATGACGTTGAGGTTTACGAGCAAGTCACTGAGGTGCCGCCCTTCGCCAAAACTCCCTTAACTGCGGCCCGTAAACTTTTGAACACATTTTACATTTCATGAACTTTGCTCGGGACTTCACTGCTCAGCGTAGACAGTTTTATTAACTGACATACTTTTTTCATGCTTTTATACAGGTACGTATATAAAGCAGAGTGCTGGTATTGTTTGTATTATATTTTCTCTTACTTTTTAATTTATATTCGCTTAATTATTCACATTAACAAATTTTTGTGGTATTTTTGTCTGAAGGCTTTTTTGTACATTTTCTTCGCTTTCCTATACGAAACAAATTGAATAATCTCAACTGAAGTTAAGCAAATAAGAAAATTATAATCGGTCTTGACCGAATCTCTCATACCCATTGTTTGTTCTTAATCGAGAATAACGACACCCCCAAAAAAATATTCCATAACCGACCGAGATTTATTTATTTAAAGAAAACTCAAATTTTTCGCTTAACAATATTTACTGCTTCTTTTCTATTTCGTTTCTACTAACGTACTCACGTACGTACGCTTACTAACCTTTTGCATTTTCCAAACCATATCGTCTTTCTGTACGAGACGGGACGAGATCTTCCTCACAGATACAGGAGCCGTTGTGTCGATAATTCTACCATTTATCCACCAAATTTAAAATTAAAACTATCATTTTTAGCTCTACAGAACTATAAAAAGAAAGGGGAAAATAACCAAATTTGGTGGATGTGACTGATTGTTGCTGTTTCCAGAATAAAAGTATAAATTTAGATGATATATGTGTTGTACGTTATGACCAACAACCAAAAATCACGGAAAGCAAAAGTGTTCACAGTTTTTGTTACATAGGTGTGTGGAGGTGTTGTGGGCGTGTTCTTTGAAAACTTTAAGTTACTTCCAAATTGTTTTGGCAATTTGTAGATGATATGTTCATTTTTTCAAAAGAGAGAATGTTTACCACAGATACCACACCACAGTTGGGCAGATTCCATATACCTTATGGGCATATTGTAAAAGTGTTCCAAAATGGTAAATTTTAATACAATATATATAACACTGGGTAGGCGTAGCCAATTTTTTCCATTTTTGTACAAAACACTTCAGTGTTGCTCATGGAGTTCAACATTTCTATTTTTGTAGATTTATTTGTTGTAGTTTATGAGTAAAGAGCAAAAAAAAAAATAATTTTTTGTGCATTTTGAAAAGCAGAAGCTCAGCTTTCGTGGTATTGTACGAACGATTTGGCCCACCTGCGTGCAAAAACTTTCAATATTTCTGTCAAATTTTAAGCCGATAGCTTCATTTTTGTGAACAGGAGAACATGTACAACAAACGGACAGACGAACAAACTTAAATTGATTCAGAATTTAATGCTGATCGAGAATATATATCTATTTTGTTGGGTGCTTGAAGCTTGCCGCGGAGCTTTGCAAATCTTTTGACAAAAAGAATACATTCCTCATCCTCCGGTGCTGGACATAAAAAATGATACTAACTATCCTCATTTTCAAATATATGAAAAATTGAAATTTGCTTTAACTAAAGCATTTACAAATAATTTAAAATTATGGTTGTGATATTGTCTTTTTTTTTCAAAATTTATATCATTGTTTTATTTTATATTGTAATATCCTAGTAGAAAAAATACATTCATTATTCACACACGATTAAACAATTTTTGTTGAAATGATTGCACTTTTAAACACTCTTACCTTTTTATAAAAGCCGTTAAAAGTGTTAAGGGAAATGTATAAAAAAACATATGAATTGACAAAGAGTTCTAAAGTATCACTACTGTTCACTATTGTAACCATGTATGTGCCTGTGCGTTGGTGTTGTGACCCCAGGTTGGTGAGCCCTTTTTTTGTGTAACCAAACTTATATTTATGTAACCACACCATTACACCAATTTTGTTTAACCAATGTAGTAGTAAGTCTGTCTATGTCCTCTTGTATCCCCATGTAAAGCTAAAACCTAGCTAAATTTTTTAGGGCAACTTTGCAGTGTCACTATAAGAGGAATGGATGCCTATGAGTCATGCGTACGTGCCATAGCTGAGCTAGTTAGTTAGTGAGATGTGCTCAAGGGCACTTCTACGGCGGTTACTTCTCTGTCTCTTATCGGATGTGCGAACCGACGAAACCCTAATCTACCGAGCAGAAATCCTATGTGGCCTTTCCATATTCACCCTGGCTGTTGGTCTCCCTTCAGACCCAAAAACTTCGTGGGTATCGCATATAGTAGCAAAAGAAAGGAAAAAGTTTCGTTACATATTTTTCAAGGTATTTTTGTTTTAATTTTCTTTCAGACTATTCTTTACTTAAGCTGAATTCATACGAATTAATTATTAACAAAATTTGTTTTCCTCTTTCTTATTAACACATTATACACTTTCCTTTTTTGTCTTTCTTTTGATTCACTCTAGAAGATATTCCTTTTTCTAATCGCTTTATTTTTCTGTTTCCATAAAAACGCTCGGCTTTGGAATGGCTGAAGTGTATTTAAGTAAAAGTCACGATAGCTGGAAATATCTGTAATGTTTTGTACTAAAATATAATACCTTTTTATATGACATGAAGTGCAATTCTCAGATTAGATTATCTTCAATTTTCACTGTAGACCGAATTTCAAGTTTGTTTTTCTTTCAAAATATCTATAGCTTTTTCTTCACTTAATATCAGAAAAAAAAAAAAAAAAAAAATGTTTTCATTGAGTTTTTGATAACAAAGCAATAAATGGTGTTTTGTTGTTAATCGATTATTCATATCTTATTTGTTTGCTTATCTCATAAATGGATTGCTGCTTGCTCTTTTTCTTCAATAATTACTCCTTTATATTAATCTTCTTATTATTCACACATACAATTATAATTAATTAAAATTGGCACTTCTCCAGTCCATGTGTTCTAAACGATTGATTTTATAAAATTTATGTGAAACACAACGTCAACGCCAAACAAAATGCTAATCGTCCTTAAGTACTTTAATCATTCTCTAATCTAAAAATCGCGACCTTCTATTGTCGTCAGGCACACTCAGCATTTCTTCGTTCTTTCTCAACATTATTTCGCCATATTTATTGTTAGTAATTTTAATTGCATATTGTTTAAATTCCTCAGTTTAATTATCATTTTCAATAATATTTTTATTTTTCTTAGGCTTTTTTTGCGCTTAATTATTTGAATATATGTATAGACTTGTATATAGACTATATTAATATGTGTGTAGACATTTTATCGAAAATTGCCACTAAATTAGCATTCACTGCATCTGCTGCTTTTCTTTATATTATATTTTTTTTGGTTTCTTTTCTATTTTTAAACTAATTATTCTTTCTCCGTCACAGACATCAAAACCATCTCAACCACACTTTCAATTTTCTTTCTTTTTCTAAAATCCAAAAACTTCTTTTTCCATTATCCTACGCAAACATCCAACAACCTCTTTCTTTTTCCTTCGCCGTCCTCTTCCTACCGTACCGAATCTCAAGACCAACCAAATAACTGACAAAAAAGGCGTCAAAATATTACTTAACAAGCCTGTCAATGGTCAATGGTCGCATTGATTGCTAAGCTAAAATCTCATGTTACACTACTATATGATATGAAGGTAACAGAAACAAAAGCTTTTCATTACTGTTTCCAAAATGCGGTTATGGTTTCTCAAAATATATTTTTTCTCATTTACTTTATAATCTATAGCTCATTTTCCCCTTGAATGACGTATCTCAAAAAGAAGGATTTTAAATTTAATAATAAAATAATCGTCTCTTTAGGCTTTGAAGGTCGCGTTTTTATTTTTTATTTTTTATTTTTCATCTTGTTTATAAAAATGAAAAGAATTTCTTGTTTTTCAAATAATTGGTGGTATGGGCTATACATCCACTTTTTGAGTGCTCAGAGACTGGATTGCTGGAAATGGAAAACTGTTCGTGATGACTATTTTATGAGAAATATATTGGACTTGTTAATTGCATTAGAGTTTCAATGGATTAGGCTTATATTTAATCGACATGAATAACGAATTCTGCCTGCTTACATGCGCCAGCTCGTCTGCTTTTTGAAATCATGATTGCAAGATTAAGCAAGTTATGCAAGTCTTCTTGTTCATGCTTGCGATAGATGTAATAATGATTAGTTTAACAGTTTGGGCACGATGTTGTTGATTGAAGGCATAGCAACTGATTATCGGGACAAGCCAGCGAGGTCGCAGCTCGAGCCCATAAAATCAAATATATGCAAAGCCCTTGAATTGGGTTAAATCATCATTGTGTGTTCGTTTATTGTAACCACAATACGTTGCCAGTATCGGGAAACTTCCTACAGAGAAGTCATTGGAAGTGTATTGGAAGCACTTTCCTTTTTTCTAAGAAGACTTCCTTTATCACGGTATTCACGGTATGGAGGCGCATGTTATGAGACGACTAGCATGAGTAGATAAATATTGGACTTAAGAAATAGTAGTTGAGCTGAGATCTTGGTTGTATGGCTGTATCTCCAGCAGACATTAAAGATCTACAGGATGCTCGACGCCACCCAAACTGGACAATAGTTATTATTAGACATTACGGGAGAGTATAAGAATTGTTTCACGTCATAGGAGATATTGGTTATTGCTTCATATTTAACACTAGCATTAAAGCATTTACAATTTCAAAACTTTTATATATATATAAAGCGATCTGTAAACACTTATAACCATTCTTTTGTTTACCTACTCTGTCTTTCAGGGCCATCGATGCGCCCTGAACACGGTGAAATAGTTGTCTTTACAGCTGTACTTGTTTTTATGAGTACGACACGGCTTTCCTTTCACTTTTCGATGTCATTTCAACTATAACTTGGAAAGCATTCTATCATGCAATGCATATGAGAAAAGACGATTAAAATGATTACGAGATTAATTCAAGGGGAGTGCTGAACACATATCAGCACAACAACAACAATAATAACAAGTTATCAATTTTCTTAATTTGCTCTAGTTTTTTAATAACACACAAGCTTTTGTATAATTTAAGACAATCAATCAGCATTTGTGCTGTGGCAAAGTGAATTGAATTGAGATACCTCCAGCAATGTGAAATAATACCAAAGCTAAAAGCCGCAAGCATGTGTGAAGTACTTTGGAAAAATTGGTTGTTCAGACACCAGCTCATCTACAATAAGTGGAACTGACCATGTCTGTAAAAGTGCGTCGCTTCAAATTTCGGAGACATTGAAAGAGAAAGAGTGAGGATAAGATTGGTTTCCATTTCAAGTCTCTTTATAGTCGAGCCACAGCATTCTTAGAGATTACAAATACAAGCTACTTCTTCACATAAGTGCATAAAAAATCGTTGTGATGTGAAAAAAATTTGTGAAAGTGCTTTTTTTTACAACTATCTGTGGTACAGATGTGTTCGATCAAATGGTTTCGAGCTCCAGCATAAAAATTCGATCAGACCAGGAACGCTTGCTAGCATTTTATAATAAAAATAAATTTAATTAAATGAACAATTATTTTTCTTATAAAGGATGTAAGTAAAAGTGAAGCGTATTATAATATAATAACACTTCATAGGATTTCCAGATTCGTTAATTACTTAAGTATGCATGTGAGTGTGTATGCATTCAATTATTACATTTATAATTATCAAAAAAGAAGAAATGGAGACGTTATATACAATATACTTGTATATATACGAATACATATTATTCTGTGCTCCATGCACTTAATTCTCTTTTGCATGACGCCGTTTAATCCTTTGGTTAAATTTTGCAAAAACCTTTTCATTCCTTTCACTCCTTTTTTTTTGCATATTCTGTCGCGTTTCGAACATAATCTTGCCCAGCCCTAAGCATTTGTAGATATGTGCGATAATGTATGTAAGTTCATGTGCATGGTCTTGTTTGCATACGTTATATTCATGTCTGTAAATTTTTGCAACCGTCTTTGGACAACGAAAGTATGATAGGTTTGGTTGTTCATTTGAAACATTTAGAAATTTCATCATATCCTCATTGCCCTAATAATCGAGGGATTCGGAATTGATTTAAGTATGCTTGTCCGTCCGTTCGTATGCTTGCTCATTGTTCATTGAAAGTTCAAGAGGAGGAGACATTTAGGCAAAGTGCTTCTTAAATGTGCTACCATTGTCATAACTTCCATATGGGATTTGAAAATTAATTGAGTCTCTATGCAAATACGCTTTTAATAAAGAAAAGTCAAAAGCGAGGCGAAAATTTTGCTCTTCGCGCAATTTTGAAACCAATATTCCAGTTTGAGTAATGAGAAGTTTTTATAAAAAAGTTATTGAGAGACATGTTGCTAAAGAATCGTGATCGGGGCACTGACAGACCGAAAAAAAAAATTAAACTCTTTACCTAAAAGAATAAGTATTCAGGGTTCGCTTTTGTGGTGACCTAAGTTTTAAAAGTATCGCACACATATAAACACACGCGCAGCATACATATTTCCCTTTCTTGTTTCCTTCCTTTCATTCTTTCTCTTTTGCACTACACTTAACAGACATTATATTATTCTATAAATGATGTAATCAGTATAATCCTACAAATACATATACAGCAAGTATGCTTTACTTTTTATTCATAATAAGGTTTATGTGTTTTCATAACTGATATCAGTGCGAGTTTAAATGCATTTAAACAGATGATGACCGGGCAGAATATTTGTTTTACGTGTTGTAATGCAAAAACTAAAGGAAAAAATTAATAACAATAAAATAATCCGTTTTTAAAATGTAATTTGTAAATAACGCATACGCATACAGCTACATGTGTATACATATTTTATAAGTTGTGTGTATGCTGTACTTGACTTTTGACTATTATGTGGTTTTTATTGTTAATATATAATAAATTGTAACATATGTTTAATGATTTATTAATAGTAAATGAAATTAACTAAATATAATATTAAATGTTTGTAAATGCTATAAAATGGAGTTTTTCTAATAATACAACAACAATTTATTATCATACCAAAATCAACCGCAAATGTTGTTTGAAAAATTAATCTGAGAAATAAAGTAAACAAAACGGAAATATTTGTTTAAAACGCATTATTTAACATATATATATATCACTTATAGGATGTACCAGCATTAACTCTCACTTCTACCACTATTTGCTACAATTTTTTTTCAAGAATTGTCCTTTTAAATTTGCGAAAACGTTTCTAAAAATCGCTACGACTTGTCGCGACAACTACAAACAAACAAACAATCAAGGAAGCGATATATATTTTTGGCGTCTAATCGTTTGCATACTTCATGATCTCCCAATTCGATAAAGTGAAATAATGAGTCAAACATGGGCCTATTCTTTAGCATGTTTTCGTTTCAATTTATTTTATAATAATTGGCTGTCATTCATTCAGACTTTGATGCCTTCGAAATTGAGCAACCGGGCGAAGATTATTTTGCCGTTTGATGATCCATATTTCAGCGGACGAAGTCAACTTGATCACTTTGAAATTATGAAATTTTTGAGAAGATTGTATTTGCTTGTCTCTATGAGTTAAAATTAACGAGAGATTAATTTGTTAGTTGAGATTTCATGTGCTGATTGAATTAAAACGCGTCACACATTTGTTTTTTTTTTTTTTTTCTTTGGCTTATGAGATATGTAGGCGTTCAAATTGCAAAGCATTAGCACAACTAACTCGATTTGTACTTTACTTCAAAATGGGCTTAATTTCATTTTATATTGTTTCCAAAAATCTTAACTTAACATCGTCTTTTAGAAAAGTAACCTTGTGTGTTTGTTATTTTTAAATCAAAATCGGGAGCTATAGGAGTATAGAAAAAATAATGTTACTGCATAAGACGTTATCGGTGGTCTTTGAAAACTAGATATAAAGTATAATCAATTATTTTTTTAACTAATCACTTATTTTTTTATTAATTGCTTATGAGGAGGACATTTAGACAACATCGCCAACATGCAACATCGTTGTCCGTCGCTTCATCGTTTTCGTTTCGAAAAAAGGAAAACATTATTACTTTAATCAATCCGTTGTATTTCCCTTAAAGGGAGCAACGTTTGAGGTACGGCTTGTTTCGACTGAAGGACTTTTTATGTAGAAAAGTCATCTTATGAATAATTGTACGGTGATGTAAGGTATTTGATGGTCGACCGTGGCCGATTATAATGTTTTTACTTGCTTTGATTTACATTTTATAATAAAAGAAAATATTAAGTAAATTGTTGCATTTAGTCTCATGATGAAGTTTCCATATCCGTGCGTTCTTCAGTACCATTAACAGCAGAAGCGGCTTGCATATGTTTATTCGTTGTTCATCCGTCTATTGAATTCAAGATTGTGATGTCATAACTTCGTCGAAGTGCGCAAACTTCTTTCTATATTTTTTCTCAATGATTACAAAACGGCTGATAATTTTATTTTTTATTCCTTACACACAGTAAGCATCGATAAAACTCAATTTTACGTGTTTACGTGTGCATTTATAATCACAAGTTATTCAACGAATTTAGGTTTCTTTGCGAAGACCTAAATTATATCTTATTCATGTCGTGCTTAAATTAATTTTTAATCTTACCACGTTTCTTTGGTTATGCGTCTTCACGGCAATTTAGCGGCGCATTTATAGTTCCTACCTAAAACACTTGCGATTGTGTCTAAGCGATAGGTTTGTGTGTGGTTTTTATATACAGACTCTTCATTTTAAATTGTTATACCCTTTATCACATGTGGTATAATGGCTTATTAAGTGTGTGCGGATGTATGCAACACCCAGAGGGAGTTGAAATAGACCCACCGTTTACTGTACTACAAAATCATTTTCGGAATCGATCTAAGCGTCTGGGTCCCGTCTGTCCCCCCCTTCGTTTTATTTTCTTGTGTTCAACCTACCGGCCGTAATTTTTGAGATATGTTGATGAAATTCGATACGCTGACGTGTTTTGGTCCTAGGAGAAATGGTATTGAAAATATATCAAATCAGACAACTTTTTCGATCACCTCCCATACAAAGCCTTTTTTTGAAAAGTCGTTTCATGATTAATTGTAGGATGGTTTTTTTTTTTCTAGTTTATAAACTATTTTAACAGTTCCGGTTACATTTTTTTAACTTAACATTAATCTTAATTTACTTCCCCCCGCTTAACTCGGCTGTAGTTACTTTTTATATGCAAATATATAAATAAAGATCTTACACAAGGCCATGTTTTCTCGTTCGTGTTTTCGAAGTGATATGTATGTTTGTTCTTCAGCTTATATCAGAGTGTATGTAAAGTATGGCAGTGAGGCAATAAGCAGAAATACTTAACTTAATTTATCCAAGAAAACTCTGATATGTTAGAAGGCTAAGTACGCTTGGAAAACATTTGGTTTCACTTCTATATCTCAGGTTTAATTGGAAGCAAATCGTTGCAAGGATTTCTAAGAAGTTTGCACTTAATCTGGCGCGAGGAAAAGACAGAGTTTAGGATGAAATTTGTGGACAAGTTTTTAAGCCCGTCACCCTCTTGATAAAATGGTGTGATATGTCAGAAATGCGAACAAAGTGTCATTTTATTGAAACCAAAGTTCTCTTAATAAAAAAAAATCTTTGTTTTATTATAAATATTCGACTAAATTAAAGTGTAACATATAACCTTGCGGTCATTAAAATTTTTACATAAGAAAATGCAAATTTTGAAATATACCAAAAATTTTTTTTTAAAGAAATTTAACGAACAAACTGGGGACGTGGCGGCCGCTTTGCCAAAATAATCTTCATTTTCCTTGACTTGCTGCTACAACACATATTGGTATAGGTCATAATTTTATACGCAGAACAAGTAATCAAAAAGTTTTCTGAAAATGTGATACAAAATTTACTGATCAATTGTAAGTTATTGAAAAAAAAAAAAACAACGACGATCACTGCACAATTTTATTTTTAAACTGCAGTTAAACTTTCAAGGTTATCGGATGAACAGCAAAGGAGTGGTGGAATGGTAAACTCAAAAAATGTGGTTTTAAATGTCAAATTTTAAAAATATATTTTTGTATTTTGCTTTCAATTAATAATAGACAATTAGCAGCTTTGAACACTTCTATTGGCATGGCATGGTTTGTATTTAGAATACTTTCGATACTAAATTGCTTTTTGTCCCTGCTGTTCTAGATACTTGCGATGCGGTTTCCCGCTCATAATCATCTTTTTACTCAATATTTAAACGTTCCAGAAAGAGTTTAATTACCACAGATATTCAATTTTGTTTATGCTAGCATATGCAAGAGTAAAATAATTTTTAAATAACTTAACTATGAAGTCTAATAAGATAAAATTTTAATTTAATCAAGTTTATATATATGAGTACCTGATGTACCTGCACAACCCTATCATATCCCTGATAAGTGTGGTATACAGTTGACAATAAAATAATTGCAGCTATTAGAAAAAACAAAATTGCTGGTACGTGAGTGTCAAATGAAATGTAAATTTAAGTCTTAACATGTGATTTTGAGTAGCAATGAGGCCGCGTATTATCAAAACCGTACAAACCTTTTACTCTATGCTTATACTATATCTTTAAGTATTTGTAATTTCTAATAGAACGACCGATAACGATGTAAAAGGAACGCTTTTTAAATTGGTGCACGTCGGCTGGTAACTTGGCTGCTGTTAATAAGAAGACGTCTCTGTAAAAAATAACGCTCGAATTGATTCAAAAGCATATGGGACGATTCCAGGTCATCCATCTTAACAGACAATATCCGCACGAGTAGCCGAGTAGGTATGAATCGCGGCTACCAAGCGAGCGCTTGTGGGTACAAATCTTTGTGTGGTAGAATTTACTTTGGTCGAAGTTATGGTGAGAGCTCAGTCAGATTGGGTGCACACCTACTAGGCTGCGGCCATTTGCCCATCTCTTTCATTTCTCCCACTTCTTTCTGACCATTATCGCCTTGGACGTATAGGAAATATTATCGCTGACTAATAGGTCATATAAGAAAAAAGGGGACAAACAAAAATTACCTTGTAGTGTAGTGCAGTGTTTATTACCATCGATGTTATTGTAATTAATGCACAATTTGTGTTACATGATTTGCACAAAATGCAATAAAACATGCATATGAATAGATTTTATTACGAATTTTATCCCATATAGTAATAAGTTTGAGTTTTCCGTAGATCATGCCTGCCAATAAATTCACGTAACTGAACAAAAAGTTGTGATATCTGGAAAGGAAAACTGAAAAGGTTGCAATTATTCACTGGACTCGACTTTTCAAGAACGCATGAAATAAAAAGGAAATATTTGTAATTGTTTTGTTATCAACTCTTTTCTTGTTTAGATGTGTCAGAGCAATAAATACTTTTGCAAATAAAATATTCCAACGACGTATAATGACCATTTTATTAGGGGGGCCCATAAGTAATCAATTATTTTCGCAAGATACCATTTCTTCCATTTACCTTCTGAGAGCCATATTCGTAATTGTGTACTTTTCCATTTTAACGCCGGTTTAAGTGCCACGGAAACAACAAACAAAATTTGCGACACATATGGAGATGTGTTGAAGGTCAACAAGTGTCAACGTTGGTTCAGAAGATTTGCTGCAAGTGATTATGACCTGTCAGATAGGCATCGAACTGGACGCCCAGGTCAATTCGATAACGACGCCTTAAAATCTCTAGTGGAGTCCGATCCAAGGTTAACTATACAAGAACTATCAAGAAGCCTTGGGTCTATCTGGTCCACCGTACGAAGGCATTTAAAAGAAATTGGCAAGGTACATACACAAGGTAAATGGATTCCACACCTATCGTCTGAGGCTAATAAAGATCTTCGGCGAACAATTTGTAATTCCATGCTCACCAGACTAAGCAGAGGTCCTTTTTTGCCTAGGATCGTAACTGGAGATGAAAAATGGATCCTTTATGATAACATAAAGCGATAGAAACAATGGTTGCCTGCAAACGGGAGACCTTTTCCAACCCCTAAACCAACCCTATCCCTGAGGAAGATGTTATTGTGTATTTGGTGGGATTGTTCCGGTATAGTGCGTTACGAATTATTGAAACCTGGGGAGACAGTTACTGCTGACCTGTATTGTCAACAATTACAACGGTTACCGTCCGCACTCATAGAAAAAAGACCAGCTTTAGTGAACAGAAAAGGTGTGATACTCCAACAAGATAATGCCCGTCCTCATGCAGCGAAGATTACTCAAGAGAAAATTAAGCAGTTAGGCTGGGAACTTCTACCGCACCCTCCATACTCTCCAGACCTAGCACCGTCGGACTACCATCTGTTCACGTCACTGGAGCATTCGTTACGAAATAAAAATTTTAATTTCTTATCCGATATCCAAACGCACCTTGAGTTACATTTTAAGTCACGCCCACCCCACTTTTTCATGAGCGAGGTCGAACTCTTGCAGGAACGATGGCAACAAGCCATCGCAAACGACGATGATTACATAAACGATTAAAAAATAAAAATATCATTTCAAAAAAACATTTTGTCTATGAATGCAAAATAACTGATTGCTTATGGGTCCCCCTAATGCTGCGTTCTCTGAGGCAACTTACGTACGATTGCGTATGTATATGTGCACATTTGTTTATATGTTTGCTAGTTTTTGTTGTTTGTGTAACAGAATTAGTTTAATTTTCAACAAATAAAGCACGTTTTGCCTAACCTATCAAACCAAAAATTTCTGGATGTAAATACGATAGAGTATATTATTATTTTATATCAATTTTCTAAATAAGTCCGTATGTGCGAAATAGTTTCACTCACTAAAGTACATATAGAAAAAAGGTAAAAAAAAAAAACAGTAAAAACATTCGGTTATGGTTGACTATTTTGTACCCACTATCCTCATTGATCTATCTATCTGTCCTTAAACAATTTGTAAGTGCGGCTCTTGAAGACAGAGGTGTTCTCAATTTTTGTTGCATTGTAGGCGTGCTCTTTGACCGATTGGGCCCTGAATGTAAGAAATTTGAATATTCTTGGTGAGATTTGTGACCGATAAATTAGCTTTCAATTAGCTTAGAAAATGCAAACGCAAGTGGTCTAACAAACCCACAAATATGATTAAATCGATTCAGAAGTATATGCACTGTCTCTTAGATTGTCTTCTGAGGGTTGCAAATAGTTTGACAGAATGAACATATGTCCGCTCCTTGTTTGATGGATAGAGAAACAAAAATGAAAATAACTCAAATGTATTTATGTGCATGTATGTATATAGTTCGTATTACCTATCTAATCTAGACAATTTAACACAAACCCACGTAGAGTATATTATAGATTAAACAAATTTTATGGATGTGTGGTCATAATGTTTGAAAGACGAAATTAGCTTCATTTACATTTCCATGTTCGAGCATGTACATGTACGTAATGCAAATCCACTAGATTTTTTAATTGCAGTTCTTCATTCTCTTTGCTATACTCCATGTCAGTGTATTAAAAATAAATAATCAATTTCCTTATATAATAATCATATCATGTATATAATTTTTTTTTTGCACATATCGTAGATAGAACACTAGGTTTGTGCCAGTTTATAACATAGCATAGAAATACCTATCGGAACGTTAATATAAAGTATGTAAGCATTCTTCATCATCAGCTAAGTAACAAAAGTAACCGAATCGATTATAATGCTCTCTGGCTGAATAAAAACCTTAATTTCATATTTTCCTGTTTTGTTTACCGCACGTTGTTACGTCGTAAAGTAAGCTAAATAACTACAAAATTTCGCACAAAATTTGAAAATATGAAAATTAGAAAATTGTCTCCAAGTTTCGATGCTTTCCGTTTTCAGTGACTAATTATTAAGAATGTCAAGTTTAAGTATTTCTAGCATATGAGTCGTTGGTATTTTTAGGTGTCTGCGCTATTAAATCATTGTTGTTTATTGTCAGTACCTATATGTACGTAAAGTTTGGTGTACCTGAAGTTTGATCAATTTCTGCACATTTTTCCTAATTTATTTGCGTTAGTTGATTATTAAGCCTTAATAAAGCCTGATGTGTTGTAAACAGTGGTTCATAACTAAATTACATTGAGTAATTATATATTTTGGATCGCTATTGTATTGTGATATCGCTTTATTGTCTGCTACTAGCACTTGGTGCTCTTTTTGAATTCTACTCCGTGCGTTTCTTTGGGACTAGCTTTCTGTTTGTCCTTCAAGTGAGCCAGGTTGGTGGTATTTAGTGTCATTAAAGTC
Source organism: Glossina austeni (assembly GCA_000688735.1). Lineage (NCBI taxonomy): Eukaryota > Metazoa > Arthropoda > Insecta > Diptera > Glossinidae > Glossina > Glossina austeni. The sequence goes on from KK502580.1 coordinate 481,281, forward strand.
TGTTTAATATCTAATTTTATAAATAGAGGTTTCAGCGAAATTGCAGGTGTAAGAATCTTTCGTTCTCTACGGTGTTTGTTCATTACTTTCATTATTTTCATCATTCTCTTATCCCTTACTTTTGCTTGCTTGTTGGTCTTTCTTCCGAAAATCTGCATTTTTAATTTAGTTTACTCTTCCGTATTGTTTACTAAACCTATTGCTGCTCTCGCTGTTACATTGTTTTAAGAGTGCGCAATTTGTGTGCTCTTCTAGGTTACCAGAAGAGCAATTACTTTACTTTATCAATTTTTCTTGCCCTAATGTCTGCCAATATGGAAGGTTCGTTTACACAATGTTTTAGCAAAATTGGCCCTGAATTGGGTCAGTTCATTACCTGCTGGCTTTGTGCTGGTAAAAACTAGCCGAGCTTCAGACACAGTCTCGGATTTAATGAAGGGATTACGTTGGCCCTGCCCCGACTGTAGGAAGAGTGATATCGACTTTAACAAATTTTCTATGGGGATTCTTTGAATTAGATACGGCGTTGGCTGGGAAATTTGATAAAACTAACACAAAGCTTCTCTTTAATCTTGTACAAGGGTTACTTGCAGCATAGCATGCGGTAATTCATCTACGTCTTCGCATAAATCTCATATATCTGCCAATGTTGCTCGCCACTATTCCCCATCGTCAACGATAGAACTTGTGGATCTGCGATTGGCTAATGCGGTTAAGGTATCGAGTGATCCACTCTTGCCTCCATCGCAAGCTTAGCTGGTAATATAAATAATATAAATATGCCGGAAAACCCTCCTCTTGTCAACTATACTGAGATGGCAAGGGTATTTCCCCCTAGTGGTGCCGTTGAGTGCATTCACTATACATCTCCAAAAACTATTAACAAAAACAATAAATCTTCATCTCCCCGCAGTTTTTCGGATGGTATTTGCGAGTCATCATGCTGGACAAGTCGCACAAGTTGCACAAGCAAGAGTAGTTGATCCCTAAGTCAAACTTCTGTGCACGTGATTCCTGATGCTCCTAATACGAATGACGTCTACGTTCTTGTCAAGACAGGGGCCTGATGCCTCTGAGAATAACATAAAAAGTTATCTTTCCGCAAAGGTCGAAGTGTGTTAGTTTTTTCAAATTGACACCATCTCAATATCGAGCTATCTCGTCCTTTAAGATGTTAATTCCGACTGAAAGCATGGAAATTTTTTGAAACAAACCATTTGTGGGCAGTTGGATTATAATATAATAAATAAACTCATTCCCCGTGTTTGACCTCGTAACATTAATTCAGTAATTCTTGTATCCTCAAAAAACTAAGCCTACACTCACGAATTCGTGCTACTTACCTAAATTCAGAAAGCATAGAGTTTTCCTGCTTAGCTTTCACTAAAATCTGGTTAAAGTCTTATTTACATTCGTCGGGAGTTTTTGACAATTCTTTCAAGGCTTTCGGAAAGGATCGATTGCTTCGCGCTGGTGTTGGTGTTTTGATAGCCTAATAGCATATCTGCTGCAGTCCCGTCCTATTCATTTGAATTTCCTACTTCTCCTGACGTTGAATTTATTGCCATTCGGGACTAAACTGCCAGTAAACACTTATATGTAACTTGCTCCTATATCCCCCGAAATGCGGATATCTCTATTTATAAGAAGCATGCTGCCCTCATTTGTGACGTGGCGGCCTAAACCTGCTGACATAGTCATAGCGTTGGGGACTTCAATTTGCCGCAAGTCACTTGGTGTTATAGTCATAATTCTGGCTGTATGGTCACCATTTCAACGAATTATTTTCAATGAATTATTTGGTAGAACTTTACTTCAATCTAACTGTACTCCTAAGTGTGAAGCCAGACTGCTTGATCTTTGCTTTGCGAATTTCCCGGAGATGGCTGCAAATCGTTGTCCACCTTTAAGTTTACCTGAGGATCCGCATCATCCAGCAATTTGCATTTCCTTTCATTACAGGCATGGTGGTCCGTTGAACCATTCTAATGAGTCAAGTCCAACTTCCTCAACTAAACGTCACGATTTTCATAAAACCAATATCTTATTGCCATCTTAAATGTCATCTTTCACACATTACGCCCGATATTTCTGCTAGGGGTGTTGAAACCCTATTGTCATCGTTCTATAATGTATTAAGCGTAGCTATTTTTCTATTCATTCCGATCAGACAACTTCGCCGCCGAAGCAAGTGCCCGTCGTGGTTTAATAAGATTATTAAATATTACAATAATAGGAAAAACAATCCGTTCAAAAAATTTACGAAAAGTGGTTCTGCTTATGACTATTTCGCCTATTCTGCTGTAAGTCATAGATTTAATTACCTCAAGCAGCAATGTTGTTGCAGATACCTTCCGTTGATGAAATCCTCGCGGCTTTTTAGTCCTAAATATTTTTATAAGTTTGTCAACTCAAAAAGCAAAATCTCCATATGTCGCTCGCAGGTTTCTTTCAATGGCTCCGAGTCCTCTGGTGATATTGAAACCTGAAATCTCACTGAACATTTTCGACGAAATTTCTCACCTGCTGATTCCGATTGAACTATTAACTATGTCTATCTGATCACTAACTCGGTTTCGATTCTTAACTTGATCATTTCAGAAAATGACGTCTTACATGGTTTGAGGTCTCTAAAATATTTTCGGGCGCCTGGGCCTGATGGTATTCTACCATGTATACTCAAATCATGCTTTGACGAGCTATGTGGTGTTATTTCAAAGATTTTTAATCAGTTCTTGAAATCAGTGGAAGAGTAGCTTCCTTATTTCACTTCACGAAGGTGGAAACAAACATCACGTTGAGATATATGGAGGCATTGCAAGATTGAGTGTCTTACCTAAGTTGTTTGAACGCATTGTTATTCAGAATTTAGCTTTTGCTATCAAATTTTACATTTCTCCAATTCAGCCTGGCTTTCTGAAAGGAAGATCAACTGGTACGAAACCCTTAGAGTTTATTTGCCATGTTTTGAAAGCTTTTTCTAGTGCCTCTCGCACGGACGTCGTATGCGCTGACTTAGTTAACGACAACTTGTTGAACATCAAACTATAGGTCTCTGTCTTCCCTTTGTGCTTAGTGAAATGGATAAGCTTTTATCTGCATAATCTGCATAATAGGTCATTCAGGGATTTTTTAACTTCATCACCTCGGATGACTTTTCTGTGACGTTTTGCGTCCCTCAAGGCAGCCACTTAAGACCCCTTATATTTAATCTATACATTAATGATTTCCCCTCGGTGATTAAATCCTGTCATATCTTAATGTACGCTGATGATGTTAAACTGTTTTGTCCCTTCTCCTGGGAACCACAAACGTGTCATATTCAAATTGACTTAAATAATTTGATTACACGATGCTAGTTAAATTTATTGAAATTAAATGTAAAAAAATGTAAGAAGCTTTCTTTCTCATGGCGGAATTCATTCAATATTGAGTATGTCACAAGTTCACACAAGTTGGAGAACGTAGATTCGTTCATTGTTATAGGGGTTCTATAACGGGTATAGGGATTACGTTTTAATTTGTAAAAGCGGACAAAAGTTCGCGCTAGGTTTCATTAAGAGATGGTCCAAAGAGCTTAAGGATTCTTACATTACAAAAAGGCTATACATTTGCTCAGTTGGACCAATACTTGTGTATGCTTCCGTTGCGTAGTCTCCTTCCTATAGGTGTTATGTTCCGTTCAACAACGATTTTTGCTGTTTGTCCCTACGTATTTAGGTTGGACCCCGCTTGCCTCTCTGGCTTCTCATGAAAATATGTTCCTTCTGTTATTCTTACCGTCACTCGAGAAACTTGGTGTCTCCTTGCTTCTGCTCGTTATCGTCACTTGATAAGCGTAGATTTATTCTTGGTGTCTCCTTCCTCATTACGTTAATTAACGATTCGTTCACGTTACTAGGTGAGATACGCTTTAATGTCCCTAACCGCTTCTCTAGGCACTTCATTTCCATTAAGCGGAGTCAATATAAACATAATTACAAGCCACTTTGCAGAAACCTCAATGATGTGTATAACCTTAATCTCAATTTTATCAAATCAGTTATCTTTTAAAGGCGCGATTTGCCTATGCCGTATTTAAACTGACTTGCAATCGTGACATCTTACTATAATTCGATAATTAACTGGTGTCATTTACCGTTCACTTGCAACTCGGATCTGCAACTCGGAACCGGCCATGGGTTTGAATCTTTGCTGGATCCGTACATGGTTTTTTATATCTATTATTTATTTTGAATTACATGAATTTTGTTCTTCTTCTTTTTTTCTTTACTTATTTTTATATACTTTGTATTAGTTTCTAATAATAATTAGTATAAGATCTACTTCCAAGAGTCAGCTGAATTCGGCTGTTAATTTATTTTAGCTGAGTTTTAGATGTCGATAAATAAGGAAGTAAATAAATATAGAAAATACAATAAATTCTTTTATTAGAAATTTTAGAAGACTGTTGGTGAAAACTTTGCAAAATTCTTTTAAGAAAATGATACGTCTGTGATTTCAACACATTAATGTTCTGTAGTGGTAGAAGTATTAAGGAATTTTGCTTTTGGAAGATTTAATACTTTTTTTAAGGTACCTATGGTAAATGTACATGTGTGTACATTTCGCAATTATGCCGAAAAATTTAAAATAATTATCATTATGATTTCGATTTTATTTCAATGTGTAAGAATTATCTCACCAATAATTCATAGGACTTATTATTTCGCCATGAATTAATATTTTTATAAAATTTTTAATTATTAATTTGCATGTTTTGTATGAAGTCCATTTTATTCTGAAGTCGATATTTCTTATCTAAAATGTTTGCTTTTTTTTTAGTTTCGGAACAATATTTCAATAGAATTTTATTATGAGAGGTTTTTTATTTATGGTGTTATTTACTTTATAACCACTAACTAAACCTGGGGATATAGTTATGTTTCCAGAACCTTTATTTCAAAGAAGTAAGATAGCTTCGGAGGCCCTTCACCACTATCAAAATTTGAATCGATCCACACATGGACGTATCGTTTGTGCGTCCGTCTGTCTGTACAAACGCCTGTGGTAAATATTCTCCCGATTGCAAAAATTAAGATGTCGGCTTCAAATTCGGCAAAAACGGTCAACTGGGCAGGCAGGTTGTTAAACAGGTGGATAAGACCTGCAACAAAAACGGAGACCACTGCAATTGACAAACATCTTACCACAGATTCAATACTAAAGATTTTTGTGTAATTCTACCTATTTATTATTGCCCAGAGAAATAAACTCAAAGATTAAAGGCTTAAAGCACTGCCTATTTATTTCACAATATTTGTTAAAAAACAAAGACGAAAAGATGTTATAAACTATGGAAATTACTTTTCTTTTTTTAAGGCTCATTTTAGCTTTATTTAAGCCAATGAATTCAACACTCAGTTAACCTTAACTTGACACCTATACATAACTATTTAGATAGCAAGAAAAAAAAAAAAAAAAAAATATAAATAAATAAATAAATAAAATAAATAAATGAATAGAAATGTAAATATTAGAAGTGTTATTGATTTTAATCTATGCAGTTTTCTGTTTTTGCTTTATTTCAAGGATTAGGTTTGTCGTCAAATACTAAATTTATTTCCATGGTCCGTGATCTTTATAATAAGATTTTGAAAGTAGAAGTTATTTCAAGCCGCGCACTGTTTGCTCAAGGACCCCCTAACTTTTACTTGGCAACTTGAACGTTGCCGATTTGACAATGAAATTATTGACTGAGCCAAATTAAAAGAGTTGATCTTACACCGAGAAATGTATTACGGCTTAGCATTTCAATTAATTATAAGCCGAAAAACACTTTCAAATATGAATTTTTAATCATAATCTTAAAAAATCAAGAAAAGAGCTAAGTTTTCTAATTTGTCATACTCTACAATATTGAATGCGCGCGGTTGATTTTTTCTATTTTTCACTTTGAAATTATTTTGCAAGTTTGTAGGCAATGTCTTCATTTTTGCGAATGACGAAATGCTTACAATTGGGCAGAGGGATCGTTTGACAACGAACAGACGGACATTCTTAGATGCATTCCAGTTTTGACATTAGCCAACAATTTATAAATTTTATGGGGCTTTCGAAGTTTGTTTCGAATTTTTATTCCTTTTCAAAAGCAGAGGTGCTCCCAGTTTACATGATACTGTGAGCGTGCCCTACGATTCATTTGGCCCATTTTCAATGCCAACCTGCTTGCAATATCTTCCGCTGTTTCTATCGAACTTGAACTCGATAGCTTCATTTTTGCGGCCAGGCCTAAAAATATATATACTCTGTGCGATCTTTGAAATTTACTTCTGGGCATTGCAAACGGTTTGACAAAATTAATGTACTTCTCATCCTTCGGCGGCGTGTATAAAAACAAACACACAATGACAAGGAATAGATCGAGGAAAAGAATAAAATTTATAATGCTGAGATATAAAATTATAAATATTTTAATATGATTTTGACGACCGTAAAATTTTGAACAGATTTAGTTATATACCTTATCTCTTGGCCTTTGGTGGAAATTTTCAGGAATGGCAAATATTAGGAAAACTGAGTTAACAGCAACTACTCTTAATTGCATTTCTCAAGGATAGATTGACTAGAAAAAACTTTGAACTTTCTTATTACTACATAACGCTTTAGCTTGTTTTGCAACGAGGGCAATTTTGTATAAATGATGACGTCCTTTATGAGTACATTACGTATACATACAAAAACTTGATCACTTCCTGAAATGTAGAAGACTGGTTCGATTTGGCAATCACACAGCTTAGAAAAAATCGATGTATGCTTCGACTTAGTGTTCTTTTTTTAAATAAGATTAATCTCTCAAAGGATGCCCCTACTATGGGGACGGTAAAAAGACGCGGGATGAAGAAGAGACGTATGGAGTGGCCACAATGTGGGATGTGCGTGCCGACTTGATAGTTGAGCTTCTTAAGCACTTGGCTCGGCAAGACGAAGTAAAGATTGCGCGTTCGTAATAACCCTTAACGTAAAACAATTAGAAATTTCATAGTCGAGAAAGACCATTAATTACTCTTCGCTGCATCGCTGCTAATATAGTTTTTATGCACGTTCTCACTCATCAACAACGTAGCAAAATATACCTAAAGGCGGTTAGACAAACTATTAACGCAAGCAGTTCCTAACTGATCGCGGGTGCATCTCAAGTTAGCTACATGGGTTCGGTCGTGATAGTTCATCAGTATGTTCGAGCTATGCAAACCTGGAAGAAGATGTGGAGCAGTCGATGTTCAATTGCCTGAAATTTATGACGTATGGCTGACCTATATGGTGGCCTGACGACATCCCGCAACATGTGGCGCAGTAAACGGCTTTGTCATCAAAGTACTCCAGGTATTAAGCCGGCTCGAAAGGCAGCGGATGGAGGAAAGATGTACTGGGAATCAAAAAGAGAATGCAGTAGGGTCCCAATAAGCGTGCTGCACTAATTGCAAGCAGCCTCCGGTAGTCCCTCGGAGAAGAGTGGCCCACGAAGTATGTGTGGGTAGTTTAGTACACCATTGTACTGGTACGGGCCATTCATCTCTTAGGAAGACTTCTACTCCCGGCTGAAGAAGAAGTTGAACGTGTTTCGTCTGGGTCTTGTTATATCTTGCGCTAGCAAAACGAATAATACCAGAAAATTAGGAAACCCAATAATTTGCATATACATATCAATACAGCCCATTACTACGATTATAATAAAATCGAAAAGTTTCCAATAAAACACATCAGAATAAAAGAAAAAGTGAAATTAGAAAATAAAATCAAAAAAAGTGAATTGTCTTGCGCGCAAAAAATATTAGTTCTAAGTGGTAAAGTTCTGCTGAAAAAGAAAAGCGGTTGCATGAAAGCTGCTCAAACGCATGAAAACAGCACCTTTCAAAATCAGCACCAACAAAAAAAATTGAAATGATGCCCAAAACTTAGCAGCAAGAAAATATATAGCAAATTGAGAGCAACGGCCCAGCCCCAAATAACAGCAGAAACGTCTATATAACGTAAACTTAAATACAACAATAACGGCAAGAACATAAGAACAAGAATATAAGAATAATAATACTATCATAGCGGCAGCAAAACAATATCAATATCAACAGCAGCGATATCATCAAAAGCAACATGCATCTATAACACCGACAATAACAGTAGTGGCAACATCAGTGGCAAAATAAAAGCCAACAAATATTAGCAACAAGAAAAAGCAACATAAACAATAACAATAAGGACACAATGTAACCAGCACCAATAAGAACAACAACAAAAAGAACTATTACATTAGTAATAGCGGAAACAGCAATAACAGAAACAGCAATATTAGCAACAACTTTCTTCGCGTTATTCGAACACACAGGCAAATTTTGGCGCAAAATATCCACTTTTGGTGATACCCAAGTAAGCGAAGCGGCGGATTTACACGATTTGTATTTACCTGCATACCGGAATTATTCAAAATTTCGTATCACACAGTTGTCTTGTGGTACATATCCGCTCACTCAGCATCTTGAATTTACTTCGTTATAAGTGAAATTCGCTATTCGAACACGTACGCTGCATTTTGGGTTTGTTCATAGATGCCCAAAGGCGGATAAGGTGATCTCCTCGAAGAGTTTTGAGGCTCTATACAACGCAATATCTTCCATTCTACATAATTACTCCGACAGGGAAATAAAGGCTGCTAGCGATTTTAACGTGGATAATAAGAACTGACAGCCTCTTTTGATCCACACAACTCCGAAAGAATCCGACACAGAGAAATTATAAGAACTGGCAACAAAATACGCTAACCCTTTCTCTTACTTCTTATCCACATTAATGCGAAGTTAAGAACCTAGCACCAATTGGTAGCTGGGACCACTGCACCAATTCTGACCCCGAAATGTACTATTGGCATATACGATAAGGCAAATTGGATAGAGATCAATGAGTTTTTTTAGCCTTTCAATCGGAAAGCTATGTTTCCTAAATAGTAACGTTAATCTCGCCCCGGAAATGATAGCAAAACATCATCAAACATGGAATGCGACCATATATTCCATTTAAAAGTGCTTCGATAAAGCCCAGAGACAAGTGCTGGTTCAATCAGGCTTGCAAAGATGCAGCCAGGCCCAGAGGGGAAGCATTCAAACTTTAGAACCTTAACCTAAACGAGAAAACTAATATGTCACGCAAACAGTGTAGAAATATGTACAACCAGGTACTTTGCCGTGAAAAAGCTGTACACTAGCGGCGGCTGTGTACCAAAGATGTTGCTGTTCCAAAAAGTAGAAGGAGAATCACGTCCTTCTTGAAACGAATTGGAAACCAATTTACCGTATCGGTTCCGCTTGTTTTCAACAACGACCAAATAATGTCTGACCGGAATCTCGAATGTGTTGTCTAAAAGGTTTGCTTCCAACTTGTCACGTAGCAATCAACAGCTGCCACCACTAAAAAGATTGATACGTTCGATGCCTGCATTATTCTTTCGAACAACAGAACAAAGACCATTAAAATTACCGATCGAGATTTTCCCAACTGGCTGGAACTTGCTGAAACTAACTTGCCAATGTCCAACCCATACCAAAGTAAGCTGACTCCACTAGTGCTGTAAGCTATCGCCCAATTCCACTGTTTTGCTATAACCAAAGCCATCGAGATCATGTTCAAATACCATCTAACGATATAGCTTTCGCAAAAATCTGCTCATTGTTGACCTAACGTCTTATCTCGCCGAAAGATGAAATCGAGTTGTTCGCTACTTTCGCGAAATAAGGTCATTGCAATAAATATCTCCAAGGCGTTCAACAGAGTGTGGCGTAATACTCTTATCCCCAAGCTGCTTGCATTTTGCGTCGACAGTATTTTCATTCGATTTATATCGAGTTTCTCAGACAACTCTTCGATAAGAGATGTAATAGGCGTGTATTCTTCAAACAAAGTCTATTTAAACGTAGGTGTACCATAAGACTCTTATTTTTCCGGTGTTAATTAATGACCTCCTGTGCGTAACAGAAACCCCTATGTACTCGTTTGCAGACGACATCACCTTGCGTCACTCGTTTTCTTTCATTAAGATACCGCGCAGCAACGGGATACAGAACAACGCTGCAAGATGAATACAACATTGCATCGAAGCCTCATAACAATGTCTGAATGCGGTCAGGCAAACAAATATGTCTCCTAATGCACAGGAAAAGTGATGGCAACCCCTGTCTTTTGGTGATGTCAATGTAGAAGGATCGGCAACTGTTAATGTTCTGGGCATAAGAATACGAAACGATATTCGCTGGACGAAACATATGTCCAAAGCATCGAAAGACGCAACCAGGGGATTCGGTTTTTCAAAGCGGTGTAAAAAGTACTTCACTTCGGCCGATGTCTATAGCATGTGTCCCGCTTACGTCCATACTAACTTAGAGTACAGTTCGGATGTGTGCGCGGAAAGGCTTCAAACTTTGATTGGCGATCTTCGCCCGTATCCAGTCAAATGGTCATGAGTGACGAAAGTGCGTTCAAAACTCTCGCTACTCTTGAGCACTGGCGTAATAAATTTAAGGTACACTTCAAAAATGTCAACTAATTTAAGCGCATAAATGAAAACGAAACAATACGGAAAAGTAAATTATTACAACACGGCCGCCCGGAAGTATTTGTGCAGACTCAGGTATGATAGCTCACTGATATATATGTACAATTTTTATGTATAAATGTAAATAAATCTCTTACGTTGTAAAGAATTTACACGCAGGCAAAAGAATGCACGCAAACACAATACCTTTGCATGTCGACAAATGTAATTTTCAATACCAACAACAATTAGGTTTAACATGCACAATTAGATTTTGGGGCACCTAAGGGGTCAAAAAACATATACATGTACAAAAAATATGAAAATATTGAACAAAACCTTTGAAGAGGAAAAAAAGACAAAAAAGCCAGAAAGTGTAAAAAGTTCTTCAACAATAGTCATCTGGTTAGGCATAGCATAATACATACACGCGCACCTGAAAAGTGCATTATGTCTACTAAGCTATTCTGCAATAACGATACCATATAATAACAATAATATAGCTCTAAACTTAATGCAGAACACATTCACTACTCCTGTTTTATGCATATATATATATATATATATATATATATAGACGCATGTATATATTTACATATTTGAGGTTAGTTTAATGCTGCCATGTTTAGTTGTTTAGGCAAAAACGGCAAAAGTTACAAAATGTTCAGGAAATTGTGTACGTGTGTTATATTAAAAAGTTCGTTTTTTATGAAAAAAGGAGGAAAAATACTCAGTTTGTTCTGTGTGCGTGCTCAAGCACAAAGTTTTATATTTCTATACGAACGTTAACTAAGTTACTCTAAGCCGTATACGCAAAATCTCGTAACGACGGTTTTAACCATAAAAGCTAAACTTACTATGCGCGTGTGTTTATTAATGCGTTGCTCTGGTTCGTTGTGGTGCTTTTTTTTTTTATTGTTGTTAGAATTGTGGGCTCAATCTTCGCCCATGTATGTGATTATGCATAATTGAAATTTCGATTAAAATAGAAAGAACGGACAGCAGAGAATACACCTACCATCGTTTTTCTCAACAAATGGTTCAGGCTGGTTGTTCAGTTTGGACTTTTTTTTTTGGTTTTGGCATCGAACGAACACGCTTCACATTCTCATTCAAGTCACCTCAGTACTTCAACATATATTTAAGTGCTTTTTTGTTTATGTTTAGTGAATATTAAATGATAATATAAAAATTTTGTTCTATGTTATAAGCTCTAGCCTTGGACACTAAACATTGAAATGTATCTAAGTAAGTGAATTAATACTCGCCTCTCAACCTTTGGGGGATTGTTTACTTAATTCGAGAGATTATGTTAGCTCTATATTAAAATTATTCTTATTTCCACACGTACTATATACAGTGAAGTGAATTTAATAAATAATTCAATGATACCACGTTGCGGTTTTTTAAAGTTTTTTCTCAAGAAAGCTATGAGTGGAATTACTTAAGTGTAGGGCAAACTTTCAAAGCTTTTTATACTCTCTACGTCTCTGTCGTGCATATATACATGTACCTATATACATATATATAATATATACATATATATAATATATATGTATATATATATATATTATTTGAATCTATTTTAATGAAACTTATTGAGTTTTAAGAGTTCATTAGAAAATATACAAGCATAAATAAAAAAAGAAAGAATATTTAAAAATGTTTGAAATTTTTACTACGATGGCATTTTAAAGGAACTATAATACAATGTTTTTTCTGATTTTTCTTTTTTCAATATTAGTTCACTTTTACTTTGAAGATTCATTTCATTTTAAATTCGCTTTTCAATAGTTTCAGATGATTTCCGTTAGCTTTGTGCTTAAACGGAAAAAAAAAGAACTTATTACATGCAAACACTTTTGCGTTCACATTCAGTTGATTTTGTTTTTGAAATGCATAAGAATGGCAAACTATTGTAGCAAGGAGAAGAATGACAAAGAAAACCTAAGTACGATCTGAAAAATCTTTTATCACAATAATGATTGGTAAAGTGTTGACATGAAAATGTCTTTAAAAGAGGCTGAAAAGCGGGCACTGTGCGCTTATACACACATATATGTATGCACTTACATTTTACAAAGAAGGAAATAGTTTTATATATAAATCACTTCGAATGTTTGACGAAGTAGATGAAAAAAAAAAAAAAAAACACAGAAAAAAAAAGACAAAAGGGAAAAAGAGAAATATATACAAAAACGCTTTAGAGAACATCGAGGGAACTCATCAAAGCCACCGAAAGTCAGTTAACAAGGAATTAGAACGAATTCGGCAGTCACCTATTTAGGAGATAGTGATGAGGACGACGTTAATATCAAACAAATAAGAAACGGTTACGATAATCGAACAAATGAAGTTGAATGATTAATAAGAGAAAGATACTTGGGAAGAGGCGAAGAATAAAAGAACGAGACACCACAAACATAAATCAATGAAAATGATTAGAGAGCTGATATTTGTAAAAAAAGAAAGTAAACCAGGAAAAATTGTTGGAGGTTTTTAAATGAAAGGCACAAATAGAGAAAAATTAAGGATAAAGACGATGGAGAAGAACAGAAAAAAGGAAAGGGTGACTGAGGGAAACTTTGAACGGTAGACGTTGGGAAAGACTTGTATGAAGCAGCAACAAGAAGAAAACACACTAAACCTAGCGACTGGAGATTGTAAAACGTTAGAATAATGTACATTTCAGGTAAGCGATAATGAAGAGGAGCTGAATGGAGGCGAAATGAATTTGAGATAAAAAAAACCTGAAAGATAGCAAGTTAGTAAATGGACAAACAGTAATTTATAGTATAGAGCAAAATGAACGAGAGAAGAATGAGAAAATCGAGAAACACTTGATAGGAACCTCGAATGCAGAAACAGATATAAGAAACAATTTTTATGAAAGACAAAGACAGCGGAATATATTTTTTAAAGGATTGGGAACTAACGACATGGACAAAGGATGAATAAGAATAGTATGGGACATATAACGGATAATTATTCTCGGGGGCGAAAGAACGTTGCATCAGGTGCGGTCAGAAAATATGTTAAGCCGATTAAGTGATAATTAAAATACAAAGAGATTATCAGGTAAAGCAATAACAGTCAAAGAATGACACGAACATGTTAAGATGGACCTTGTCTACTATTTAGATATCTACGATGAAAACGGCGTACTTTTTCAGAATATGTAAACTTTTCATAAGCTATTATAAGCTAATGTTTCCTTATTTATGTCTTCGTTTTTATCAATGTCAACTTTCGACGATTAAACGGAGAGACGAAAACGGTCATCTTGTACTGATTGAAACATAGATAAACATTATGATAGCTCCGATGGGTATTTGTCAAGCGGAGAATTACGATTATAGTTACTATTTAATAATACATATATAAAAGCAAGCAAAACAAATGACGAATAAGATGACAGAAGAAGTGAAGTAAACTTGGTCTCTGGCTGATCATTATCCATATATCTTCTTTTGTTTTTTGGTAACATTATCATCTAATTTTAATGAGTCGCAAACTTTATAGCAAATGTAACCTACATTCTCTACGCTATGTAGGAAGACTAATAGAGAAACAAAAAAAAAAAAAACAACAACAAAAAAGAGGAGAAAGTAAAAGGAAAAGAAAAAGGAAAACCAATTGCCAAAAAGATTTCTACACAAAAAGTTTTATGCTTTTTGTTTTCATTATCCTCTATATTCTTTAAGCTCTTTTACAAAATACATTTTCAATACTTGTAAATAGTTACTTTGCAAAATATTGCGCTGACAGTTTCGGTTGAGGAAGAAAACCGAAGAACGTTACTCGAGAATAAAGTTAAAAAATTTTTATAAAAACTTAAAACACAAAATAAAAAAAAATCAAGCGTAATAGTAGTTACAAACTGTTTATACATAAAAAGAAGTCTGTTCATTCCCAAGTACACATACGCACGTGCATGTAAGCATGAATATATCTAAGAAAGTTGCGTGCATGCATGCATGCATGCATGTGCAAATACAAATGACAAAGTTTTTCCATTAGATAACATTAAATATTGCCCGCCTACTTGAAAGGGATAAAAGAAAAAGCAAAAAAAAAAAGGACCAGCAGCAGAATAAACAAAGTGAGAAAGCCAAATGCGCCTTGAAGCGAATCTTAGATGCCCATCATCAAATTTGAGAATCTGTTAATAAATAGTAGTCGGTTTTATTATTATTATAGACGTATATTTTTACACTTATGAGTAAATAATCTATCGATACAAACTTGTTTTTTTTTACTTGTGGTCGCTCTAATACTGATTATAATTTTGTCTCTGTTGCAAACATGCTTATAGCTCGTTTTTGAATGCTAGCTTTCCATTGACAATGAAATGAGAATATGTTCGAGGAGTAGTAAGGATGCCTAGCAAGGATATATACAATGACTAACTTAAAGAGCATCAAACTTCACGAGTTTCAACTTCATTGACGTGACCCAGGTGGCATTTGAGATTAACTGAAGCTATGTTTGCTGCACGGCTTAGTGGTGTCTATATTATCTAAGGTGTTCTTCCGTTGCAAATGTTCTACACGTTACAAAAGTTACGATCAAATTAATAGAGCCGTACCTTGTCGTTGGTTTGATATAACAAACAAGAATTCTTTATGGTACAAAGATAATTTGTATATGAGATCATTGTTGAAGCATTTAACGGATGAATGAACACATAAATATAGTTCTGCTTACTAAAAAAATTGATTTCACATCGGTTTTGGGATGATTTTCAAATCCACCCAATACACGTGACTTATTTTATTTTCTTGTTAGTTTCTTTAATGTTGAGATTTACAGGTGAATTGTAGTCTAAGTTTTAGTTTCTTCATCTTCCTATTTAACATAAATCATCGCTAACGTAAGCATGTGTTGCAAACACATATAAAAGCCTAAGGAGCATTTTTTGGAAAGGCATCAAAAAAATATTTGAAGTTAACTATCTAACAAAAGGGAATAAAACCTAAAATAACATATGAATCGAAAAGTTTCATACTTAGGAAAGTTTGTATATTGGATAGGTTGGTAGCTTGACTTAGGTGATGTTGTATTAAGAAATAAAAGAGAAGAGACGGTCAACAAAGAGGTCAAGAGAAGGACAGAAAGAAAGAGAAGCTGGGAGAGAGATAGAGAGAGATAGAGAGAGAGATAGATAGATAGATAGATAAATAGATAGATAGATAGAGATAGATAGATAGAGAGAGAGAGAGAGAGAGAGAGAGAGAGAGAGAGAGAGAGAGAGAGAGAGAGAG
>KK502580.1:510449-544765 GCA_000688735.1 Glossina austeni
TCAGATAGATCATCAGAAATAGACTAGGAAACCAAAAGAAGAAGTGGCGGATGGTGGTGCGATGAGTTGAAAAGTGCATTGGTTCTCCATCATTTAAAATGCAGAGATTGCTTTGAATGAAGGCCTTTTCTAAAACAGTATCACGAATGTTGTTCTCTGCTGAGCTCCAGATGGTGTCCCAGCTGCTAAAGTCGCCCATTAAAGTTAATGGGGGGCGGGGGGGAGAACGCAGATTAAATTATAAAACTCTTGCTGAGAAAACGATGGCGAAGGTGGGATATAGGGCGAAAGCACTGTAAATATTATGTTTAAGATTATTTGTGTCGCCTCGGCTTGTATGTACGAGCTTAAATTTACGCGTTTGCGAGGTACATTTGATTTTATAAAACTAGCAACTCCTCGTTTGGAATATGAATTTTGATCAGCATTCGTGAAGTATTCTGTACATGATTTGGGTGGAGTAGGACTAAGAGAGTTTCTACAATGGTTCTCTTGAAGGGATATAAAGGTTGGATTAAAATCACTTATTAGTGTACGGAGTTCATCAAAATTATTAATAAGTCCCTTAATGTTCCATTGTAGAATTTTAAGAACTTTATCTAATTGTAGTGACATGGAAACCGAGTGGTAGGTGGATTAAGTTGACATGTCAGCGTCGCCGTCGAAAATCTCGCTATGGGAATTTTGCGTGAATAATTTGTTCTTACCAGCAGAATAATCTGTACTTAGGTGGTTGCGTAAATTTGAAGTGCAACGAGCGGACTTTGTGAGGTTTTCCGTCGCGCGCGGATTCCCAGCGAGGACAAGTAAATTACCATCGTGTAGAATCGAGATAGAATCTATATATGTTGTAATGCCATGTAGGGCTTTTTTTTAGCGAAAGGACTGATTTGTGACATTGTTATGCTAGCATCAGTTGAAGAAATAACAACATATTTTTTGTCAATAGTAGTGATGTTACTGATTGGCAACACCGGAAAGTACGAATTTTTAATTTTTTCTCTGCGGGGATTTGTCCGCTAATAGATGAAACCTATTTGAGTTTTTATCTAACGGCCCCGGGGCCACTATGCCTTATTGTGGTCTATTATTTAGTGATTTGGGAAAAAACCCACTCCCTGGCAAAAGATTGGGAACTACTAATGGAAAATTGTTTTCAATGTTTTTATTTTTTTTTTTTTTTTTTAATTTTTTTTTTTTTTTTTGTTTTTTTTTTTTATATATATAGAGGAAACAAAATCAGATACTGTGTGCACGATAATCAGTCTTAGCAAAAACTCTGAAAAGACACGAGCTAAATACACAAAAACATCGAAACAATCAGAAAATCGCAGACGAAAAGAAAACGCGCACTATGTATGGCATTTTTAAAGATAATAGTAATAAGCAAAGTAAATTTTGCAATAATTTTGTAATTTGAACGGATGTGAAATCTGCCATAACCCGTAACATTTACGTTGTTAGACAAAATGTAATTTTTGAAAATTTTTAAACAACCATAATTAGCAGGGCGTTTAGTAGATGTTTTAATCCATATAAGATAAAGACAAAAAAAAAACACACTTACCACAAAACATATTTATGGTGATTAAAAACATCATCAATTAGATTACAGACGCATAAAGATGATCATTTTATCATTAGGCTGTAATAGATAGATATTAACATATAATACTATTAGACATAAGCATGCACACAAAGTAAATAGCGGTCATAAATTATGTGCATACAATTAAAGTTCGTTTTAAACCTTGCCCCGTGCTTATCAATGAAATGAGCAATCAACTCACTAACCTACCGATAAATTAGCTTTCAGGCATTCTATAAGATATATTTTCTCTACTTAAAATATCTTTCAACAAATTTTCAATGAAAATACTGTTAAATAAAAGGGACGAAACATGTAGGCATGTAGATTAATACATAAACATTTGCAGCAGCTCAACAGCAAAATAATTTGATTACTTCATCTCTAGAGATGAATTTACGAATATAAACAAATGATGTATGAAAATATAAACATTCATACATACATACACACATTCATATAAGCATTCAAACATATAAATAAATATGTGAAGTGTACAACAGCAAATGCCTGTGAGCATCGTAAATAACAGTAGAGCGTACATAAATTTATAGAGAATTATGAATGCACTCTATGGTACTGAGTTAAACAACGACTGAAATGGCAGAAAATGGGCGCAGGAGAAGAAAAAGTAATAGGAAAAGAACCAGCATAAAGTAAAGATGACCATAAATATGGTACATATGCTGTACGTTCGCATAGATGTGATGGTCAACAAACATTTAAGACATTATGTTGGACTAAATACAAATTGAAAAAAGGAGAAAAAAAAAAAAAAATAAAACAACCAACAACATATATGTATAAAAGAAGACACAGAAAGAGAGAAATGCTTCTTTTAGAAACGTATGTACACTAAGTAAATATTTTTCTACACCCGTATAGGCTCAGAATTTTAGTCCTTGGCTGGTTTTCTATACAAACATTTGCTTATGGACAACATACGTTTAGGCTTCCACAATAAATGGTAAATAAAAAAAAAGGAGGAAAAACATATAGAATTCAGAAAAACAAAAAATTGATAATAAAGTTTTATCTTAAACAAACTTTGAGCTTGAGCTGAGTTGTTGCTGCTGTTATACAACAATATTTTGAATGCGCTAAACAATTTTCTGTGTTTTTAACCCCTGGAGTGTAACACAAAGACCCACAGAGGTCATTTCCAGTTACATTGTCTTCTATGAAAGGACGCTACTGTTGATATAATGCATTCTAATGCATACAAATTTAGCTTTACTGTCGTGTTTGCTAAATTATTTTAATAACATTTTTGTTTTGCTGAAAACATTTTAACTCATTATTCTGTTCTGGGTTTTGTCTGCATATTGCCATTATTCTCTTGTGCTATAAGTAACATATTTATAATTCCATATAAAAAATCAAATTCATCATGTGATGTTTAAAGTCTTTTTTTTTGGCTTTGACTTTGAAAAATAAGAGCGACAAAGCATGTAAGCGAAAATTTTCTTCATGCTTCTCGTAATATAAGTAGATATCCGTAATAAAAACCTTATAGGTGTTTTAAAGGTATATTCAGATCCAGTTTCGTTCGTTGTTCGTTGTTCGTTTCTCTGTTTGTGAGACTCTCATGATCACATCAATTAAAATTCGATCAAATTTGAAAATAAACGGAATGTTCGTTATTGTAGAAAACAAAAGAAAAAAGCTAAAATTGGGAAATGTTTTTACAGTACAGAGTAGGTAGCTCTTATTGAGCAATTCTTATGTATTGGCTAAGTAAAGAATATGTAAGAAGTCACCCGGTGGATATCTGAGATATCTAATAGTTCAATGCCATCAATGTGCCATCAATGAGTACGTTTGAAAGTACATATTGCCCCGATCGCATTTAAGTTTGATGCCTACATATGTTTTTTACAAATGGAATAATAAAATTAGTATATAATAAATATATAAACGAAAAAAGAAAAAACAAAATTAGAAAATAAAAATTAAAAAGAAGGATTCCAAATATACTTTTCTAGATCGTTCGAGAAAGCCTTCAATTCCAATTTGTTTTATTGAGTTATTGCAATTGTCCGAAGTGAGAAATCCGAAATATTTGCAGTGTTAAACAATTCATTACAAAATTTTATTGACACATCGTTTTCGATTTTCAGCTATAGGACATTAAGCGATGTATTTGTCAAATATTACATGAAATTGGCTTAACGATAACAGTCAGTAATATAATGCAATGCATACTCGCAGAGACACACAGATGCACACATAGGCATATGCAAACACCCATGCATTCAAGCGGACAAAAATACGCATAACAAATATGGATGAAGATATTTTGGTCAATTATTGCATCGATATGTTTATATAGAAATTGAGTTGCTCTTGTTGTTGTTATTATTGCATACTACAAACAAAAGGATTTAAATCAATATGATTTTCATCAAACCGTGCAGTGCAACTAATCTAATAAACTACGATTGTGAATGTGTGTACCTGTATGTACATATATTAATAAACCAATTCAATCAGCCCTAAGCTTAACTAAAGCCAATTGTAGAATATATGCATACATATGCAATGATGGTAGGCTTATAAAACGTGCGTATATAAACTTCTCTCTCTCTATATATATATATAAATATATATATATATATATATATAGATATATATATAGATATATGTATATATATACATGTATATAAGGCATTTATATATATGTATATGTATATGCCCGTAATGTCAAATCGTCCGTGTAATATATTATAATGTTAGTTCATTTGTTGTTAGGTTGAAATAGACGTTTTATTAATTCACAAGTTTATGTATGCACATAAACACACATGTTTTGATAAATTAATGATAAGAATAATATGCTACCGATGAGATAACATTTGCATCTTAAAACATTGTATAAATGGCGAATAGTTGAAAAGATTACATCAATAAAATTTTGTTAATTAATTTCTGGCTAGCGGAAGATAACTAAATTTTAATATAAATAGGGATTTTAAAATTTTATAAAATTCGGTGTTATGTAGAGAATTACTCAGTTACTTTGATGAAATCATGATGGAGCGTCTCTCGTCCATATATTACATTATTAATTAAATATATAAAAAATGTGTTCATATCTTTCATCGCAAGTGATAAGAGTGTACCAAGTTTGTGCGAATACATGCAACACCCACCCAAACGAACTTAAGGTCAATCAATTTTTTATTTTAGCGATCGAAACACTTGAGAAACATTTTTTAAATCGACTTGCAATCAATTTGTTCTTCTGTCTGTTTGCTTGATGTCTGTCTATGTTTCTTTGTCTGGTTTTGATGCGATTGACAATGGATTTAATCGCACGATTGTTCATATGAGGGCATATTTTGTTTATATATACGAAATAAAGTCTAGAAAAGTTTCTAGTATTCTGTCTCAAGAAAAATCGGCATAATAAATGAATGTGGAAAACACATCCTTTACTACTTTGGCAATTTCTAATGAAGACTTCTTCGGCAAGACAAAAACAGCTAGAGATGAAGAACGCTTCAGTTACCAATCCTATTATATTCTTGGTATAAAGTAATCAGAACCCTTTTTGTTAGAAAATACATGTGAACTATGTAGACATGGCATGGACGTGTATGAATTGAGGGGGAGAGAATGGGTTTATAGTAGCATTTTTTAAACCCATTACCGAAAGATGAGGGTTATATTCATAGGAATCGTCAGAGACCCCACAAAGTATATATATTCTAGATCAGTATCAAATTCTAAATTAATTTAAGTATGTCCGTCTGTCCAGCTGTGTAATTTCCGTTGTAAACATTCTGTTGGTCGCAAAAATAAAGCTATCGACTTTAAATTTGCAGGAACAGTGAAAGTTCTTGCACGCAGGTTGGAATGAAAAATTGCTTTTTCCTCATTATTCATAAACTATAGCAAATAATTGTACAAAAATTTGAACGCATATTCAATGGGCGATGCTTTAGCATTTGTGCATAAAAATGGAATAAATAGACCACGCCTATCCAATATGTTAGTGTATCAAACTTGAATTATTTTTTCAATATCTTTATAACAAGAAGAAACTAGTTTCAGAAACCCCATAAAATATACAAATTCTTGGCCAGTTTCAAATTTGTCTGTCCATCTCTCTTTGTGAATTTAATACTCTTACTTTTTTTGATTATTACAATTTTTTTTTGTTTTTAATTATATATTCAAATATATATACATATAGAGGGAGACTAAAAATGTAAATGATTGCTTCAATTGATCCGTAGACTTCATGTTCGTAAAAAGGTAGTTGAGTTTGTTGTTATGATTTTGTTAACATGACATTTTGTTTTTGCCAGCATGAAAAAATGATTTTTACATTTGGAAGTAACATAAAAATAAAAACCAAACAGAAAGAAAAATATATATTTGTTGGTATGTGACAAGTTCTGCGTAAATTTTACATGATAACATTTTTTATTGCTCTTGGTTTTTGTTATTACTCTTATTGCTCATAAAATAAATGTCGGTTCCTTTTGGCTATGCCGTGTCCACAGCACAATAAAAGAGAAAAGAAGAACGAATAAAAAAAACGCGCACTCGACAAAACAACAATTATTAATATTAGGGGAGACTCCCTGCCTGCGTCGCGGCAGCATACAAAATTAAAACTACAAACAATCTCTGGACATTACCGAGACTCGGAATTGATGAGATTTTGTTGATTTTATAAAATGAAGTTGAAAATATTTTAATAAAATAACCAGCAGCGGTAGAAAAGAAATGAGAGAAGGGAAAGATAGGGGTGCGACCACAGCCTAGTGTATGTGTGCCTTGATCGATAAGCATTACGCCCTTACCGATTGATCGCTCACTACAAGTGCGACCAAAGAAAGTTCCATTGCACTTGAGATTTGAAACTGCGGACGCTGGCTTGGTAATCTTGATTCTTACCTACTTGGCTATTCATGCGAATTCTTAGCAGAAGCAGTGATATATTTCGTCTCACTTTCAGCTTTATATCCAAATAACAGTCTTCTGTATGAAGCTAGACTAGCGTATCTTTTATTGGAAATGTATCAAAAATCAAGAAAATATAAACATTTTCTAAAGACAGCCGTCCGCGCGTGTACTGAAGAAGTCTAAAATGAACTGTGAAAAGACATTAGTTCGTACCTTCGTATCAGGAATTCACTTGACAGAAATAGTTTGTTTCGAGCGCGTGGAGAAAAGTGCGTGATTTTAACGATCGAACGAAAATTTCGTTCAGTTAACGAGTTCGTTTTCACATAATCCATAAGGCCCGAGGCTTCTATTAAACTAATAAAAAAAAGTTTTCCCAAAAAATGTACAATGTTTGCTTCCGTTTTTCTTGTAGAGGTGATTAAGTATTTTAGGTTATGCAGATTTTGCGAGATTTGTTAACTATTACTGTAGAGATTTTAATATTTTAATGTTTTGGTTGTTAAAGGATTAATCTTGGTTTGGTTTGGTTTTTCTTTTTAAATTATTGATTTCATAAACGCATTTTACACCTCCAGTTACTCAATTCTATTCAATTGAAAATTTTACTTACTAAATCTCGTATTTCTGTCAGCTTAGAAATTGCTACAAAAAAAACAAAACAAACAAAGGAAACAACTATCTTAAGTAGGCAAGCATAGTACAAAGAATTCGAATCTTACGAATCAAATAACTAAATAGGTATACAAGTTTTGGTAGGATGAATAAAAAGAAATAAATAACAAAAAGAATTAATGCAAAGTACATCTAGGATAAAGAAACGATTTACTTTATGTGGATTTATGATTTCCTCAATTTGTGAAAGCACTTTGTAAAACAATCACAAGTAAAGTTTTACAAATTTCAGCCCACAATATTTACTTCTACATCTCACGGATTTCTCAAAAATAATTAATCGCGAATTTAAGATTTCCTGGACTGATTCTTATTGCACTCGTCACCAGAGAGAATTTAGATTGTTGTTTGAATTCGTTGCGAAAGTACTCTACTAATAAGTGTAAGAGTTAATTATGTATTTATATTACTCATCTAACCATCCAAAAATATGCTTTAGAGTTTCTATATAGTATAAGCATAATTTTAATGTCTCTTCCTCTGTTCGACTATACGTTCACCGACCCGACTCTCTATCCACCCCTCTATCCCATTCATCCATACATTCGTCTGCCTGTCTGTCCACTTCTATGTCCATTTAGAGTACATCGGCCGATTAGTCCCTGCATTAAATGGGAAAGAATATTTTGTTATGTTGCCAAAGCCGTTTCCGTAGCGTGATTTGATCTAAATATTTTTTCATTAAGCATTTTTTTAAGATTTGCAAATGGATAATAGACGCTGAGAATTGCATCTGGAGAATGCGGTTGGTGGGGTAGCAATTCGAAGTTCGATTCACCCAAAATTCCAATTGTAGATATTGACTTATGACATTTGTTCGGCTGTGAGTAAACATAGTGGCCTTTTGTGAAGCAGCCTTTTCCTGTTCAAATTTAAATGAAAAATAGTGATTACAATGCCTTTTGATCTCTATCTCTATCAAGTCATGTACGTTTCATCTACGTTCACTTTTTGCTTATCGAGAATAATTTTTACGATTTTTTTAATGTTTTATTTTATAACCATGTCTTAAACTAAATCAATAAATCACCAACGAATTCTTCTTTTCGACGAAAGGTCATGGCACCTCCATGCCATACGGCTTTTCAAGTTAACGTTAAACTAAATGATATATTTTCCAACCAAATATCAATGTTTTATCAACACTTTTGGTTTGGAGTTTTCGATTGTTTGGAGACAACGAACGCAGCGACATTCAAGTCATTGCCACGTAGTAAACATGCGATCAGAATGACTGTTCGCAAAGTTATTGACCGGCTTGCAATGGTGGTCATCTTCTTTCGAACGCTTTTCAATGCAAAACGATGAAATCTAGCAAATACTCATTTCGTTAATGGACACATCCCACGATGTTCGACGATATTTGTCAAGTGTTTATAATGTCTTTTTTAAAAGGCAAAAATCTAATACTAAAAATTCATTGCAGATACTGATCAGACACACGGTATAAATATTTACGAGAATCATTTAAAATTTTAGTTGAATTTCAATGAAATTTACTGAAAAAGCGACACGACCGCATTTAATAAAACATTTCGTAATATAGTATCTGGCGCTAGAGTGTATTAAAGATTCCCGCTAAAGTGTATTAAAGATTCCCTTTCTTTTTATATGAGATATATATATATTTAAGATTAATAGATTTCTTCGTAATGTAGCCATATATAGCTTGCTTGAAGGTCGGCTTCGCTTGGTTTGTAAAATGTGCTTTCTCACACACGTATATTTATTTGAGACAATAAACGACTGATTTACTAAAACTATCTCTTTTCAGTTCACTCAGTTAATACTAAAATACGATATATTACATGCAACGTATGAAAAGGATTTTAACAACGTCGTTGCTTAGAAATACTTAAGGATTTCCACAGTTTAACACTCAAAGCTAGACGAAATCGCATAAGAAAACTGAATATTTGAACAAGAGATAACCGACTGAAGCAATTTTGCAAAATAATCAAAGTTTAAAAATGCATTTTTTTTTTAAGTTGGAAACAACTTGTGTTGTGACTATGTTAAATGTCAGATGTTTGTATATCGTTTATCTTTAATTTTAATTCATATTTACTTGTAATTTTGTGAAAGAACAGTAATAATATCTTAATAATTAGTGAAATATGAGCGGTTTTACATTCAAGCTTAATTGTATCAACGAATACAGATTGGAGCCTTTCGCTCGCTTTTCTTTTTCTTTTTTTATATGTATGTTTTCTTTGGAATCATTAATTTTTCAATCGGAAATATATATAAAACTAAATATACAAAGCAATTTTCAATTTCGTCAACAAGAGAATAGAATGCAATAACTGAATTTTTCTGGCACCAGTAGAAAAATGACAATTTGTGGAAAACAAATGGCACAAATAACAAATTGCAATAAGATAATAATTAGTGTAATTGAATGAGAAAGCGCATATATTCGCGTTTCGGAACATAAGCGTTTCGATTATGTGAATATATATACATATGTATATATAAGAAGTCACACAAACATTTATAATTATGAGTTAATAGCTGTACGCATGCATAGGTAAAAATCTTTACAAACGCGATCCCGTACAAGGCATTAAATAATTAATACACACACACAGCAATCATTTTGGCAAAAGTATTTGAAAGTAGGCAACAAATGTCGATTTAACTATACTTATAAAAGTGTGCTTTACCCAGGTCAGTAATTGAAGTTAATGTGATATAAATGTCATTTATTAAAACGACATTCGAAATAAACAATTCTGGATCGATTTTCTACTACTTCAACAATATTTTTTACAGACAAGTATAATTAATTGTTGTTAATTGACTACCAATAATGGAAAAGCAATTTTAGCTATGGCAAAATATCTGAATTGTTTTGATTATGATGTTCCAAGCAATAAAATGTTAAAGTTCGTATAAAACTTGTATGCAATACATTCCTATGACCAATTTGCGTCAATATAGATTCAATGAGGAATTTTCTTTTAATTTTAAATCTATACGTAGCTTCGCTGACTAAGGGTATACCGGTTTTCTCATCTAGTTTGTAGCATGCGGAACTGTATGTCTGGGAAGCGTCGTAAGGTTTATGATATATATGTATATTTAAAAAGCATTAAACTCTGGGCTGATTTAGCTCATTTGTCAGCTACCTGTAGTCAAAAATGTAAAACGTCTTATCCTACATTGTGCTGTAGACATTTAAAAATTCATCATCATTTGTTAAGAAACGGAAGAGTTCTGCAAAATCAAAAATTTAAGAACTTTCTTTTCTCCACAATCTCTGTAAAAAATAACATCTGAATTATATAATGTTCATTAAGTAGATAATTATTTAAGTTATTTTTAAGTTATTGAACGAGATAAAACGAAAGATCAGTTTACTTTAATATAATAGTAGGGTTGGTAATAACGTAGACGTGCGCTTCCGTCCGTTTGATATTTCTTTTGTCTAGTTTTCCTCTGACTTCAATATTCTCTTTGAAGCTAACATCCTGAGTGCATGCAATGCAAAAAACGAAGAATGAAAAATTAATAAAAGGAGGGAAGTAGAAGAGAAAACACATTTTAAAAAGTATTGAAAAAGACCGTTTCTCATAAATTGAGTTAATATTTATTTTAGCTTACTGAGGAAAAGCCGTAACATGTTCTTTGAAATATGCTAAGTATTTATAAAGCAATTGTGTATAAATGTTACGTTGGTTTATGTTGGTCTCTTAAATTGACCAGCATCATCACTATCATCATCATTATGATTATTATCATTATTATCATTATTATTATCATCATCCCTATGATCATTATCGTACCATCGTTATGCCGCTTGTTAGTATTGGCAACATCATCAATATTTATTAATAAAATTTGTGGGAAAAAAAATGCAATAAAGTCTAAATATTTTGTCATGAGTCTACAAAATCAAGAAAACTCTCTCAGTACATACTCTGCAGAATTTCCCAATATAATTTTTACAATTTATATAATTTATTATATGAGCCTAGAGGGGATAACAAGGAAGTTCAGTTTTCTTCGGCAATATGTTTTAGGAATTTTAAATTTTTGTACTCTTTCTCTTTCTCTTTCTCTTTATTTTTTATATCCTTATTTTCTTTTTTTAAATATTGATCGAATTTGTTAGTTGAAAAGCAATTAAAAGACTAAATTGAGCAAAATGGGTAAATATTAGAAAAGCTTTCAAATAAACTCTCACAAAGAAAAAGAAAAAAAACCTTATATCTCAAAGAATCGATTGGCATCCATCCCTTTACTAAATATTTGCATTACACATGCCAAGAAATTTTCCTTGTTGTCCTCGATGTTGTAGGATGTAGAAGTAATGACCCTATGACATATCATTCAAAATATTGTCTGCCGCCATAGTTACGTGGATGAAAGAATATGAATTCACTGACGAACGGATATCGGATCTTTCAGGGTTACGCAAATAAATGAGCGTGGTACGAGTCCAAGTTCTCGTAGCGACGTTCTCGTTTGCTTTCTATTCAGGCATCTACTCTTACCAATAATTTAAAATGGATTTTCCGTTATTTGAAATCGGTCATTAAACTCTTTCACCAGGAATTCGCTTAAGTTTTAACCAAATTTGCGCAATAGTAGGTTGTTGATGCGGTCACCTTAATTGAAAATGATATAAACGTTATAGCCGCCTTGGTAAGCGAACAAGAGAATTTTTTTTGCAAAAAAAATCCGATTTGCAATATGTGAGGCAAGCGTCGAAGCGGATTTGAGGTCGAGTTGCATATACCTATTGTATGCTTTCCTCACTGTGAATTGGGCATATCCATGGACATATAATTGCATATTTTCATAAACATATTCGTCCTTGTCTGCGAATTTAAATCATTTTTATTCATACCGAATGCCGATTACGTAATTGTAAAGTTACTGCACTGTAAAGTAACTATACTCATAAACCGATGAGGTCATCTTACGGCAATCATATTTCAATGCATTGGCGTGGTCCTTTTCGCCTGGCGTGAAAGAATTCTGGTGCATATAGTGCAAGAAAAGTGTTAAACAACTGATTAAAGAATTGAGTTAATAAAAAGGATCTTTGATGAGTGCACGTTTAATACTTATTTGCGCAAATATAGTAGTCGTGTGTAGCGTTGCCAAGTTATTCTTTAAGGAATTTTTCGATAACTACAATAAATGTTTATGCTTACCCTAAACATAAGATAATAGTTTTTATGGTTATAAGTTTTAAAATCTGAAAAACTACTTTTTGCAAATACGTTGTTTGCGCGGTGTTGGTTTTTTTGTAGGTTTTTACGCTGTAAAGAACTTGCTTTCGGAATGATTGTCGTATTGTTATGTAATGCTTATCGATGGTTTCTCTCTTCTTATAATATGGAGAAAAATATAAACTTTCCATCTGTGAAGGCTAAGAGTGTTTAAATAAGCTAGCTCGGTCAGGGCCTATGCGCTGAGGTTGCGATGCCGCATTGATTGCAACAGTCTGTATTTTAGTTGAATAAGAAGGATGTGCTTAATGCATGAAAAAATAATAATTTCTTTTCAGAGTAATTGGCCTTATATGCTATTTTATTGTTTACAATATCTAAAAAGCGGTATTTACATTATGCTTAAATATGCATTATTATTAAATGCTTACTACTAATTTTTGGGTGGTGTGTCATGGTGGTGTGGCTGGAAGCAGTCAACCAATGTCGGTGATTTCATTTACATGGATTTTTTTTTTCATTTTCGTTTATGCGCTAAAATTAGTTGACATTTTTTTTGAAGTGTGCCTTAAATTTTTTTTTTTGTGCCTTTTTTTTGTTCTCTTCAATTGTTTCATATGCAATTGAAGTGTATGCTATGTTAGGTACACTGATAACTGACTGTGATAACTTTTGTACCTTTTTTTCGTTTTTTTTTTTTTTTTTATGACTAACCACTCAGGGGGTGTCCTCTGCTTTTCGTTGATGTTATGGGCTTTTAGACGCAATTTAATAAAGAATATCTTCGCTTCTGTATTTTTGTTGCTATGACTAGACGCCCAAGGGGTCGCCCCTGAACGTTCGATTTGAAAATGGATACATCAGGCACGATTGAAAGAACCATTGCTAGTAAGTCGTTATAAAGGCGGGCAGTATGGTTAAAGTACGACACGGAAATATGCTGTGCGGAATGCCGGTAACCCCAGCACGAGTGGTTTCTTTCTCACTCACTCGTCGTAGGAAAGCCACGTAGTCCTGTTAAAAGACGAGTAAATCTTTTTTGTTTGAAGCCTTTCCGCGCACACATGCGAACTGTACTCTAAGTTTGGCTGGACATAAGCGGGGCATAGCGGGGTATAGATATCGGCCAAAGTGAAGTATTTTTTACACCGCTTTGAAAAACCGAATCCCCTGGTTGCGTCCTTCGATGCTTTCAACACATATTTTGTCCAGCGAACATCGCTTCGTATTCTTATGCACAGAGCATCAAAAGTTGCCGGTTCTTCTACATTGCATCACCAAAAGAGAGGGGTTGCCGTCACTTTTCCTGCGCATTAGGAGAAATATTTGAGTTTTGGTGCCGTTAAAACTCATCCTGTTTGCCTGACCGCATTCAGATATTGTTATGAGGCTTCGATGCAATGTTTTATTCACCTTGCAGCGTTGTTCTGTATCTCGTTGCTACGCGGTGTCCTAATGAAAGCAAACGAGTGACGGAAGGTGATGTCGTCTGCAAACGAGTATATAGGGGTTTCTGTTACGCACAGGAGGTAATTAATTAAAAGCAGAAAGATGGAAGGCGCACAAAACAGACATACCAACGTTTAAATATACTTTGTTTGAAAAATACACGTCTATTACAACTCTTATCGAAGAGCTGTCTGAGAAACTCGATATAAATCGAGCGAAAATGCTGGCGACAACAAATGCAAGCAGCTTGGAGACAACAGTATTATGCCACACTCTGTTGGAGACATCTCGGAGATGTCTATTGCAATGACCTTGCTTTCGCCAAAGTAGCGAATAACTCGAATCTATTTTTCGGTGAGATAGGAGGTTAGATGACCAGTGGATATATTTTCACGAAAGCTGTATCGCTGATTAGACTGTGAGTTTTAGATATCTCGTTAGATGGTAGTTGACCATGGCTTTCGTTATAGCGAAACAGACTGCAACTGAACGGTAGTAAGCAGGATTAGTGGCGTGACTAGCAGGGTTCTTAGGTATGGTTTGAACATTGGCAGTCTTCCAGCAAGTTAGGAAAGCGCCAGCATGGTAGCGCTTACTGAAAAGATTGGCAGTTTTGTCAACCCACTTTTTCGAACTGAGGTTGATATGCCATCTGGCGTCGGAGTCTTACGAGTATCGAAATTTGTCATTTTAACGACGTTCGTTCGAAAGAATAGAGCAGGCATTGAACATGTCGCTCTTTCGAGCAGTGACATTTTAGCCAACACATTCGACATCCGGGTCAGATATTATTTGGGCATTGTTGAAACGAATCACAGTCGATGCGGTCGATTGGTTTCCAATTTGTTAAAAGAAAGACAAGATTCTCTTCTTACTTTTTGGAACGACAACATCTTTGGTACGCAGTCGTTGCTCGTGTACAGCTTTTTCATGGCGAAGTACCTGGTTGCACACATTTCTAGACCGTTTACGTAACAGTTCAGTTTTCTCGTTTAGGTTACGACTCCAAAGTTTAAATGCTCTCCCTCTGGACCTTGTCTTTGGGCTTGCTCGAAGCACATTTGAATGGAATGCATGTTTGCATACCATATTTGATGATGTTTTGCATCATTTCTGCAGCGGCATTCGCGCTATTATTTAGGAAGCATAGCTTCCAATTAAAATGCCTGAAAAAGTTATTGACCTCCGCCCGATTCGCCTCATCGTATATGAAAATATCACAGTTTGGGGCTGAAGAGGAAACGTGCCGAAAATTAGCATATGCAAAGCATGCAGAAACGGTGTAACTGTTCGAGGATCTTAACTGCACATTTATATGGAAAGGAAGTAAGAAAAACCTTCTGCGTATTTGGCTGCAATCTATCAATGCTTGGAACGTCAGTTATTGGGTCCTTTAAGTAGTTCTCATGTGCCATAATTTTGTCGTTACGTCGCTCCGGATTTGTACGGGTTGAATGGCGCAGCCAGTTCTTATTGTCCACGTTGAAATCACCAGCAATCTCTATTTCGTTGTTGGAGTAATTATGTAGAACGGAAGATATTTTGTTGCATAGGGTGTTAAGGCCATAAGAGGAAACCAATTTATCCGTCTTTGGGCTTCTATAAACAAATCCGCACTATGTGCGTGGGTAATGCATCTCAATCATAATGAGGTAAATTTCGGATTCTGAGTGCTATGTTGTTGGTGGCACTGGACCACTACGTCGTTACGGATATGTACCACCAGGCCTCTGCGTTATACGAATAAAATAAATTTAAATTTGGTATGCCGGCAAGTGGAAATCACATAAAACGTCGCTTTCTATCGCAAGGAGCGAATATATCGGGGCCAAAATTTGCGTGTGGGCGTATACCGGGAAATAACTTGCCCGCAGACCACTTACGTTGCAGTGGTCAATTCTAAATTTACTCAGCAGAGCTGGTGATTCCAGTCCAGTCGGGATGTTTGCGCTATGGAAGCAAATGAGTACCACTCCAGTAGGTGAGATGTCTTTGTCGATCGAGCATTAGATATATTATATACCCCCTAACCCTCTCTAACCTACTCACAGCGGAGTTGATTATGGGTAGGATCACGGGATGGGGATAAACATAAAAGCCCTGAGTGGTTGTTGACAATATCGTTTTGCTTTATGTTGTATATCATGCTGCTGTTACTTTTATTGTTGTTACTGTAAATTTTGCTGTTGTTATTGTTGTTATTATTGCTGTGGTTGCGTTCGTATATTGTTTTCATTCTATTGCTGTCTTATGGTTATTGTTAATCTTGCCTTCTTGCTTATATTGTTGCTTTCTTTTAATATTGCCACGGGTATCTCCAATGATATTGTTGTTGCTGATATAATTATATATTGCTTTTGTTGTCGTTGTTATTGCGTCTTGCGCTCTGTTGTTTCTGTTATTGCTGTTGTTAAAGATGTTAGGATTATTACTGATTTTATTATTGTACTATTGTCATTGTGTTTGTTGCAATATTAACATCGTTGTCGTTACTATCGCGCTTGCAATTTCTATTACCGTTTGTTATGAATGGTGGTGCTGAGATTGTTCTTGTGATTATTATCAGTCTGCAGATTGCATTTGCATTTTGGAGTCTTTCCAAACCTTTTTGTTGGCCTTCCGACTGCACGGTTCCTGTATCTAATTATGGATATAACGTACAGAGCTCGCTAACCTAGAAGTGCTCTCTTGTATAAAGTTTTCTTTTATATTACAACGCTTTTATTGATTTGTTAGTTTTCTTGCACGTATAAGAATATATAGCGGCATTTGGGATATGGGGGTTTTTTTTTTAAAGTTTGGAAACTTTTTAATGTTTCATTTCATATAAGTAATTGGAAACTGTATGTTTAAAATATTATTAAGGTTGCTTTATTATTGAGCATTTCTAATTATCTAAATATTTTGATTTGCCTGTGGTTGCAGCAGCTTTTATTTTTTGCGCTGTTTATGATCCCCACTAAACAGCGACTAGAAAGTGAATGTTTTCCTTGAGAGATGAACTACTACGTTTAATTTTTGGCTAACAGTGTTAGCCGTATTTATACACATCAGCATTATCGGAGCGATAGATTGATCAAGAACGTATTAGTCATTTTTTTTTGGTAGTGGTGCCCGTTTCAAGTGAAACTTAGTAAATTTGTGCTAATATAAAATTGTCTTCTTAAACTTGATTGATAATATAGATATATAAACTTGCATGTATTGACTTGAAAATGGAAAATTCGTAAAAATATATATAAGTAATAAGACACATTTAGGTCATCTTTAGAACAAGTTGCTGAAATAACATCAACCCATAGAGAGTTTGTTAGCCTTGATATAGGGAAAACAATAAAATTTGTCGCATCGCGATCTTTTAGTCTGGGCTGTATAAGAAAAAGATATTACAGTAGTATTGTGATGTTTAAAAACTTAATAATACTCACATCTATTTATGCAGTTAGCAGTTTGCCTAAGTAACATGCTGCCATATACGAATAATTTATATACACTTTAGATCCTGCGTATTTGCCGTAGAAATTGATATTTGGCGGAATAACATACATTATCTATACATAGACAATACATTTCTATTTTATGTTATTTATATCACTAACAATTTCTCTGACAGTAGTTAGTTTGCTAAGAAAACCACTTACATTGTGCAAATACATATATATGCAGAAGAGATATATGACGCATATCCCGCGTACCATATCATGTTGATTTTGGTATATTTAGCGTTTGTTTTGTTTGCTAATTACCTTTCTAGCCTTAAGCAATTACGTTCATTCTTATAATTAAAAAGTAAAAAGATGAAAAGTCGTTGATATTTATTTCCTTACCTTAGCTTAGACATAGCTATTCGACATTATTATTTATTCGTGCACTACATGTATTCAAAAATTTTTAAATTAATTTTAGTAAAAGCTTATTTAAAGTATTCGAGGAAAATTCTTTAAAGCTACTTACTTAACTTCAAATGTGGGCAAACAAAATAAAATAGTTTTCTATCGCCGTACTTACTTACGTACTTATTTATATAAACGCGTATATAAAACATAAATATTTTTATAAATTTATTCAACTATCAAAGAGATTTTTCATACTCACTCAC
This sequence comes from Glossina austeni, assembly GCA_000688735.1. NCBI lineage: Eukaryota > Metazoa > Arthropoda > Insecta > Diptera > Glossinidae > Glossina > Glossina austeni. Next base: position 528,361 of record KK502580.1, read on the forward strand.
AACGACAGTATCAAAATTTCTCAAGCTGCCATTAAATGAAATATAAAACAAAACCAAGAGTAAAACAGCCGAGTAAAAGGAAAACAAAAAGACAAAAACTAAGAAACAAAAAACAACGGCACATAAGCATTATCATAAAATATAGTATAACGCTTCGAAAGCATATATTGTAGCATAGTTGGGGGTGGCGTTGGTGTTAGAAGCGTGAAATAATAAAAATTTTGTTGCGCTTCAGTGATGCATTCATACGCTAATATAAAATTGAAATGCTGTCAGCAAAATTCAATTTTTAGTTTCGCAGTTAAACCAACGGAAAATTCATACAACACGCTAGTGAAAAAGTTAATATGATTGGCAAGAATCTGGAAAAGAGAGGGAGAGAGGGAGAGAGGGAGAGAGTGAGAAAGAGATAAAATATTGTTATTTATAACCTTTCTTTTTTTTGGCTTTGCTATGTGTTTTGCTTCTCGCTTTGCTGTTTATTTTGAATTGAAAATTTAAAAAATTTTTCAAAACTCCAAAATTTTGTTTAAATTGACTTCTGTTCTTTCATTCAACCGCGAACGAGCTATAAATTTATTTATTGGTTAAAAATGAGAGAACATAGACAAAATAATCCATAATATATGTTTAAAATAAAGGCGTCAAGCTTTTCGATTTCAACTCACAGGAATATTGTTTTTCTTCCTTTTTTTTTTTTTCTACATTTTTCATTCGATCGGTAACATGGAAAATTACGCGCTATCTATCTCTTCATTTATATTGAAATTGTTTTTGAACTAATTTACCTTTGGAAGTTTCTATCAATCGTTAATTACATTGTCTATAATCAAAAAGGATTAATTTAAAGTTAAACGGCGTAATTGAATTCAGAAGGAGCCTAATCTTCAATCTGCTTAACTTGCTGTTGGATTATAATTGCGAATCATTCGCTTCCTTATGTTCCTCATGCCTTATATTACTCATGTATGCTATTGAATTGAGTTTAAATCCACAAAAATTTGTACTTGCGAACAGTTCATTTTTTATAAATATATATTAGGTTAAAGAAAATGTCGAGCGGAATAACGTCATCTATTTTGTATGCAAAACAGAGAGGCCAACACTGTCAGGAGAATTTATAAGTACTGGGAGGAGTAGTTAAGGAGCCAAAAACCGGAAAAAAATTTAAGAAAATCGAAACTTGCCTAGAAAAAAATAAAGTTTCTTTACCATACCAGTAAATTGATTAGTTTATTTATGCGTTAATCTTCGTAGGTAGAATAGCAGCATGCATTGCGATAAAAAAAGTAAATGTGTTGTAGCACTTTGTTGTTTGTTGTATGTATCATACGTTGGTTTTATTGCTTTGACTTGACTGTGAAACTTCCTTTCCACTGAGAATATGTTTAAGTCTAATATATAATCTTATCATATCTCAAAAGTATTGAAAACGCTCACAATGTTATACATTTGGGAATTTAAATCTTCAACATAACCTAGTTCTAAAATCCGCGTCCCATTTATAACCGAACTTATGCTTTCTTCATTATTGACAAATTAAAATTTTGCATTTGACTTGAGGTAATTGTCAGAGAAATACTGCCTTGCATATATATATATATATATATATATTATTGCATATATATATATATTATTATTAATAGCAAACGTCCGTTTTCAATTCTGGGCTTGACCAACAAATCATTAGGTAGGCTTGAAAATTATATATATCTGAAATGTGCATACATGTCGCTTGTAGGTACCAAGCTAATAAAAAGCATACTTTGACATTTTTTTTCAATTTTGGAACAATTGTGACAATTTAGACAAATGTGCGAAATCAATTAAGTATATATATTTGAAATCGAATGCTCAGTTGGTCTTATATAACACGGATCGTAAGAGATGGAGTAAAATTAAGTCGACTCAACGGTGAGTTGATTGTCGGCCCCATGGAACGTATTTGTTACAGATGATAGAGGATTGTATGAAGTTCGTTTTGCATTTTTTATAAGACAAACTGTTTTGATATGAAGTCGGTCTCAGTGCAATATTTAATTATAAAATATTAAGCGTTTGTTAATTAAATACTGAAAAATGTTTACAAAAGCAAATGACAATTGCAATTCCCTCTAGCGTGTGCTGAGAAAATTAAAACAAATTATTTTAATATACTTTCGCAAATTTGAGACGTAAACGTACACTTTTAAAACTAATAGGAGTTATTTTTTCCTACGCATTTTAATTACCTAACAGAACTACAACGATTTGCGTCGTCGAAACATGTAAAAAGGATAAAGGTTTGTTTAATTTATCATTCATCGAACGGTATTTATATACTGCGAGGTGCTTTCTTGGTCTAGGGTGCGCTCGCCGTATATCCGGAGCACCTTCACAAGAAAAATTTGTATTTCCCGGAATATTTGATAGAAGGATTACTTATTTAGCTGTTTATGCAATCAACCTAAGAAAACCCAGTGAACCCAGTGGTTGAGGTAGATTAATTTCGATATTGGACGTTGCGTTTATTAAAGTTTATTTAATAGAATTATTAAATTCAATTGTCTCACTAATTTTATTCAAATATAATGAATTCATTAAATACATATAATGAAATATATAAAAATAATGAATTTTTTTACGTGCAGAAGTTGAAATTGGTAGTTTAGGGTATGTTTCGTGGGTTTTGACACACTGCATAGTTGGGACCACAGCGGAAATCACCTGATTCGGATTTTCTCGTTTTCCTTAATTGCTCCAAGCCCGTTGTACCGACATAACAGTAACTTATTATTATTCGCTACAACTTATGATAACTTAAATGTAACTTGGCTCCACTGGAGCAGGAGACTGATGAAAACAAAACGAGGCGAAACGATCTTAAGCCTTCGCAATGCATTTATGACTTATAGTTTAGCGTAAGCATATTAGGGGTTCAATCAATTGTTACCTATCTTTTTACCATTCAAATGACAATAAATATGAATATGAAGAATACCTTGTTTATAGAGAGTAGAGCAGAATGTTAAATAACTTTTTAAATGTTGCGAGCAAAATGAGATTTTGTTAATATTTCCTTTTAAAATTTCTCTATACTGCCATGCCATTTGAATTCAATTAGATATATGTTGGTTTGTGTCGTATGTTTAAAGCTTTATTATTATTAAATATTTCCTCGGAACTCTTTGCGAAATTTATTCACTATATAAATGTCAAAAACATTCATTCATTGTAGCCGCATAAGGATCAGAGCAACCACAACAAAACTATTAAACAAATTCTTATGACTGTTTGCTAACAATGACGTAGATTGTGATAGTGATTGCGTTCTTTTTTATTCTCAACAGAAAAATTCTTTTCTTTGATAAATTTCATTGTGTTGCTCTGATCAGATACATAGCGAGTACGAGAAGCAAGAGATATAAAGGAAAGAAAGAAAATCTTAATCAAATTTTTGCCAATTTCGCAATTTTCTAATTGTAGTTTCTCTCTTAACTCAATTCTTAGACAAAATTGTTATTTCTTTTATTATTCTATATACAAAGAAAGTGTTGAACAAGAAATTTCTCATTTAAGAGCCTTTCCTTTTTTCCATTAATATATTGTATAGATGAAAAAAAGAAAAATCTTTTTATAGATTAAACGCATGTCTATACCGCTCTCACAAATCATCTTAAAGATTAAGGCCGAGTAAAATAAAATAAATAATGAAACGAAACAAAAAAATAAAAAAAAAGTTGCTTAAATATATATCTTTACACTGTTACTTCACTTTTATAATATAAATCATCTTTAATTACAATAAAAATAAACGCATATCTAGGTACGTACTTCGGCGATAAATGCCGTCCATTCACTCAAATTTTATTAATAGACATTAACGTAAATCCCAGGATTAAATTTTGGAGGTATGATTTATGTTCTTATTAGTTATGCTTAATCCCATATTTACTTTCTCTTTCTATGAATAACACTATGCATAAACACTTCATAGTTTATATCGTCACCCCCTATCTCCCATCCCCGTCCCATCATTCTCTTTTATGATAATAGCTGGTATTTATACAATTTCTTCATAGAGATTCTGATTAATTGTTATTGCGCTTAACTTATATAACATCTGCAGTATATATACATATATAAATATATATGTATATGTATACATATTTATATATTCTCTTCTTTTTTTTTTTTCTATTCTCATCGCAAGCCTACACATGCATGTATTTGCTTATTATAAAATCCGCACCATGTCATATCATCATACCGCATTAATAAAATATTGCCAAGCACTTTAAACGATTTGATGCGATTACTTGTGCAATACTGAAGATTATAACCATAAAACATAAATTAAACGCACGCCATTCCTCCACTGATATAACTGTACACACGTACATATATATACATTCATACATAAAAACGCATATACATACATGCATGCAAACCACATAAATCTAATAAACACATGCACACATATTTAATAAATGTTCACGTGCACATCGTCAGTATCAAACCTTAGTTCAGCATAGATATACATAAACGTGCACACGTAACTAACGTTTGGTGATGTTAGTTATCGGTTCTGTTCGTCCTTGAGTTGTTATGTGTCGTGCGACCAAGTTATATGTGAAAATGTTATCATTAATCAGCAATTATTCATAAAACCATACGAATCTATATGCATATATGTATGAATCTGTGTGTGTGTGCGTGTGCGTGTGTGTGTGTGTGTGTGTATGTGTATGTATGTATCACTATATATATTAGTATGTATATATGTATGTATATTAGTATATATGTAAACAAACGTATGTGTATATCTATATTAACTTGAGTGCAGTTAAGAAGTCTTTTATTTGCTATAACATTTTTTCCTTAAGTTTCTTTTACGTTACTTACTTTTCGAACTGATTTTCTGTTTCGTAGTAATGAGAGCTTTACTCCAAATTAAATCTTTTCAAATTATGTAACTAATGTTAACAATTAAGCACGTAGGTCGACGAGTTCTTTCTTTTTTGTTTATACGCATAATAGCGAGGATCTCGTACGCTGCATATATGTGAACTACTTCCTTCAACGCAAAATGTTTTTACGTGGATTGAGATATCAATTAAACAACGTTTCTTTTAAGACGATTCCTTTCGTTTTCATGATGCGAAACCAAACACAAAAAAATAAATAAATATTCTTCCAAATCAATAATTAAAGATTATGTATTCCCAAACTGTCCACGGACATCGATATAGATAATGTTTATCGATGAGCCATACCTACTAATCTGTCTACTCACCTCTCTCTCTCTCTCTCTCTTAAAGTCATAATTATAAGTAAAGCTGTGATTTTATTTTTGTTAGTTCCGCCCTTTTAAAATTTAAAATTAGCTGAAGCGGTCTTTAAGTTCGCCCACAATTCCCAAAGAAGTGGTAATTAAATAAAATAGTTGCTTACAAGTATTCCTATCAGCGATATCTCTTGGTGAAAATGATGTAGTAACGCGAGGTATCAATGCACACAACATTTAAAAAAAACCTTTCCATTTAGTATTATCGAGTTATTCGGTGTAACCGGACCAGGAACGCTCAAAATTGCATTTTCGAAAGTCATTAGTTTTGTGGTTTGATTTGAATTAATCTGCTGCCGAAGCCCTTTAAACACTTTTAGAAGCTTATGAAGAAGTTGGTGATGCTTCTTCATCATATCCCAATTATCGGTTTTAGTTTCAATGGTGTAAAAGTGGTGATTTTCATGTCAACGACAACGAATGGCCTGGAGGATCAAAAAAGTTTAAAAACAATGAAAACCAAACTGAAAATCTTAAAGAGCTTTCAAACAGCTGATGAAGACGTTTCCAGACGTTTATATGCAATGGAAAAGATTCAAAAGATGGGAGAATGACTACCATACGAATGGACCGAAAATGCCGTTTCAAACCATTTCGACTTCACGGTTTTATTGCTTGCCAGGCAAAAATAAAATTTTTTCCGTAGCGTATTCTCACTAGCGGTAAAAAATGCATCTATTACGGCAACCCCAGGCCCAAAAATTCATGGATCAGTCCAGGAGAGTGTTCCCCGTCAACATCGATGCGGAATATTCATGGTCATAAAGTTTTGTTGTGCATATGGCGGGATCAACAAGGTGTAGTGTATTATGAGCTGCTAAAACTACATGAAACTGTTAATGCCGATGTCTACCGATATCAGCTGAACATAATGAACGATGTATTGTTGCAAAAAAAGATCAGCAATAGCGGTTAGCGGTTGGCGGTTAGCGGTTAGCGGTTAGCGGTAGACGCAAAGTCATCCGCTTACGTGACGATGCAAAGCCACACTTTGCGAGAGTTGTCAAGGATACATTGTTGCAGTTTCTATGGGAAGCTCTGCTGTACGCAATGTATTCGCCAATGTATAGCGCTTTCTTATTACCACTCGTTCAGATCGATGCAGCATGGATTGGCCGGCCGTAGGTTTCGAAATGCTGGAAAAGTGTGAAAATGGGTCGATGATTGGCTCGCTACCAAACCAATATCGTTCTTTCGACAAGATACGCCATATTGCCAGAAAGTTGGGAAAAAGTTGTAGAATATAATGGACAATATTTTGATTAACGTACATTATAACAATTTTTCTCAATAAAGGCTTTTCTCAAGTGAAAGAATAATCAATATACATGCAAGCATCTAATATGAACTCTGGTAATCTACACTTATACAGATTCTATATTTTTTGTGTAACGAAATTTCGTCCCTTGTCACCTCGAATAGTTGTACAACACATTACCACGTCTACTTTATATACTGCGAAATGACTTATTACAGGTTGAAATTTGTGAGAAAACGAATGAAACAGAAAACCGTTTCGTCTAAACAATAAACAAATTTTCAGTCCAAGTCAAGAATGGGTTGTCTATTATTATATTGCAGGCAGATGCACGGAAATTGATCCTTCTTATCTTTTTACAAGACCGCTGACGATCCATTTATTGCTGGAGTTCTTAAGATCGGAAATATTAAAATAAAATAATAAAAATAAAAATCTAACAAAAAAGGCTTCACAGTAAGCGAAGCTCGCCACCGTGTACATGCTCATAGTCGATGAGATAATCAAAAAATCTTGGATGACAGCATAAAATAGTCATATAATGTAATTAAAAAATCGTTTAATACCTCCCACGACCGACACATGCGTGATATTGCTAATAACAAATTTATATTATTTTTCAAAAGCGCGCGCCTGCTAAGCATGCTTATCGAAGCTTCGTGGCATTTTTGTTGCGTAAAACTCTTAAACAAGGTTATGTTAACGAATAAAGTCGATAACTTCGTATGGAACACATATCATCATCTAAATGAGATTGCGACGACACCCAAAAATATAATATGCTGTTACATAAATGTGCTAAAATTTCTTTTCTTCATTCTTTAATACTTCCTTATTTTTCATCATTCATTGTACATATTTATTTGTAAACGAGGATCATACATTCATTGGTCCAAAATAATTAATTTAATGATTTCAATGGAATGCATAAACTAATGATTTCAAGTGAAATGAATTGATATTGCAATAGGATAGATAACAACAAAAAAATTTCATGAAAATACAGTATGCTCTCGCTTTATTACTCCAACTTATAGAAACCAATAAAAGGGATAAAAACAAAAAGCAAATAAAAAACTTGATGCTTATCCACTTAATAATTTTATCAACTTCGTCAGAGTCTCGTAGTTGAGACCTTGGCTGCGTTCAAGAAATGGCATACATAGATATCGGAACTTTTAAATCACTTAATATAAATCCACATGTAGCTTCACCTTCACGGTTTTTATAATTGCGATGTCAATTCGTATTTTTGAATAAATAGTTTGCAGCCGAAAGGTAAAAATATATTATATTTGTAAAAATATCAGACGTTGTTACCGGAAGCATTGTTCAGCTAAGTTAAATAAGCTGTGTGTATAATCCATTGATTGGAGGCCACAAGCTTTGCAATAGAGTCAGCATATAAGATGCTAAATAGCGAATGAAGAATCACAAAGTCATTCTTAAGGGGCGTATAGCGTTCTTTGAATTCCTGTCAAAACCTCATTATAGAGGATTGATTCTCTGAATACAATATTTGTCAGCCTCTTCACTTATGATCAGCATTTTGAGTTGCGATAAAGAAAGAGTGAACTGAGCCTTTCCGCTCTAAAACAACCAAAGATCTCAAATTCATCTTAGAAACTTAGTTTGTTGTGATGATTTTGCAAAAATCTCTCGTTGTATCTTTTCGTTTTTCATACTCACTACATTTTGCTGTTAAAGATCTTCTTGCCTACAATTTTGAATTTTTGCGGATTTTATTTTTGTTTAAAAAAATTATTCTGTAGTCTCTTGTAACCTAATTATAATTGTGCATATCTAGGGGCCAGCCACCTACGACTGATAATAAAATACCGATAGAAAAATGTTACCCAATCTTTATGAATGAATTTGGTGAAGATATTGTCTGAAATGAGGAAAAATATTTTTTTTTTTTTTTAAAACAGTGCAAGCTTTCGCCGTAATATTTCATTTGAAGGAGTTCCACTTTGGGACATTCCCGCATATTCACATAGATTTCATCATTCAATTAGCTCTTATCGAGAAATTTCAAAAACTTTTGCATATGAAATGCTTTTTGTAGAGCCAAAAGCTCTACTAGCTGTAGTCGATTATTTTAGAGGTCTTAAGGGCAAACATTACGAACAAGAAGTTATGCAAAGTTATTAATTAATTCTGATTTATGCTGTGGATTAGTTAAATTTTTTGAGTATGAGTTTACGCTAGGTGTTCGTATTTTCATTCCCATTTTTGCTGTAATTGTTGTCATTGCTGTATTTGCATATTGAAGATATCTAGTTTATATAAATTGTCATCTGGCAGCCAATTTCCTATGCACAGATTTTCGTAGGCATCTCAATTGTTATGCTGTCGATGACAACGGAAATTACGATTCTATATTAAGTTCCAATAGTTACAACAACAATAACGATGACATTCATATTTGAACGTCCAATTTTAGTATAACTCATATGTCACATACAAATGTTAATATTAGTACATGAAGTAATGAGCAATACTCGCTTGCATAAATTTATCTATGTATGCATAATCGATTTTAGAAGATTTACAACAATTTTCATTAAATTCAAACACTCCAACAGCAGAAGTTCATCATTACTTCGAAATTGCATTTTATTTGAAAATTTAATTATCTCACACATTTATATGTACGTACGTCTGCATCTGGTCAACTCATATTCACATAAACCCATTTTATAGTTTTTTTCGCTTATACGTCTAATCACTTTCATACACAAATTATTGTTTGTTTGTGAGATTTGTATAGAAAATTGATATTTTGTTATGGTTTATTATAGAATTTGTATGATAATTGTTATAAATATTACTAGTTATGGGGACATGTATATATTTATGTAAACATATATACATACATAGATATGTAAGTACAAAAATATATTTATACATATTTTATATGGATAGATAAGGTTTCTATTCTTATTTCTTATTTTGTCGTTGTATTGCTTGCTTTGTATTTCGTTTGCATTTGCATGGAATGTATGGTGAGTGCAGAATTATATGCACATCTCACACATCTTGCTTAAACGTTAATCATGGTAAACACCTACATTATATTCTCATGTTGTTTTATTCAATTTATGTGCACTTAATTAATTTTCTCTTGATCATTATTGTTATTATGTAAACCATTCAATCATATGTATATATATGTATTTTATATATATATATATATATATATATATATATATATATATATATATATATATAATAATGAACATATATATAAATATATATTATATTTATTCCCTCGCTTTTGTTTATTTAATGCATCTCTGTACGTATGCATATCCATACGCATGTAAGTAAACATCTTAATATTTACATTTAATTATTACATTTTGTTTGTTTATCTTCAGAGAACGCTTTTTAGGTTTATTTGCGTTAAAGGCTTAATGTTATCAAGTCACAATATATTTATGAATTTATTTAAAATTAAATTATAAAATCTGTAGTTTGCAATTTGCAACTCTATCACTATCTTTGATGCTCTCTCTTTCTCTCTCTCTATTTTCCTGCTGTCAAACAATTACGGAAATTATCAACACCTGAATGGAGCATTAGACTATAATTTCTACAATAATATAAGCGATAGTAGAAAATTATACCTATTTTACATAAACACATTCATATCATATCATCTATCGCGGGATGGGCTAAATTTTCCTATATATACATATATGCAGCTTATACGTCGTATAATTCATAATTATGTACCACTCCATGAAATATGCTATAATTAAATTTCAATTTATTTAATATTAAAGTGAGGGCGCTATGGTGAATTTGATTTTATTATTTTTTTAATATAGTGAGATACTTATACGCCAGGTGAACCGTTATATATAGAATCTGCTAAACTATAAGCTATTAAATAGGTAAATAAATATTTATTTGAATATTTATTTATATAAAATACCCCGTTACACATATTGAGAAAAAGACATGCGAATCCCTGTATACAAAATATTAATAATGGTATGAAAAATTTTACATTTTTTATCCATTCAAAGGATTTATCATATCGTTTGTACTGATCCGGAGATATCAATCGGGTTTTGAATGAATCGCAACGGAGCATGACGCCGCTTCTGGCTTTCTCTTCTGATAGAGAAATAATTTTTCAACAAGCGGCCCCTTTCAAATTTTGCACTCTTATTGAATTGTCAATATACAACTCTCACTGCAAAGATGATTGAATAGTCAAAACTATAAGGATTGCAATTTCATGTTTGGCAGAAGCAGAGAGCTACAAGATACGTCGGCAAATTATGAAAGCTTGCAATTACTGAGACCAAGTGAAATTCTCTTACAATCTTCCATTTGACGTTTATTAAGAACTGTAATCGGGCTTTGTCGGATATTTTCAAAAGTTTCGTGACATTTTATGGGTTTGCTGATGTAACCTCTAAAGATCTTTTAATGCAAACCTTGTCCCATATATATATAAACCAAATAAAAGTTGTTCACAGGTGAAGAGCACGTTTTCAATTTTGAAAATTGTTAATAAATAATAATAACCAAGCTACCGCATACATTATCTAGAATTTCGAAAGAATATTTATCGGGACGTATTCTAATAATACTGTTAAACATCTTGGTAAGAGAAGAAGATGCAATTGAAGGCTTGTGCTTCAGTGTACACATCTTTACAGTAACTCATGGTGAAACGGTTTTCATTCAATTCGATTTCTGAAACTAGAAAAGCTTTGGAAGAGAGACACGATTGACAAAATTGATTTTAAAAAATATACGTGAGTGTATATAAGTGTTGGCAACGAGAAGCCAAAATTTATACATCGCCATGCTTCATTTATTTAATTCAAAATACTAAATGAATACAAATAACACGATTTCTTAAGGTAATTTAAATATCTAATGTATACAGTTTTACATAATTCCTTCACCTAAAGTTTTTAACTAAAACGTTCGAAAAAAATTTAGTGTGTCTCTATTTGTAAGAATTTCATGAAATAAACTTCAAAGACATTTTCCACGTTACATATCAAATCATTATGGGCGTACTTCTTTTGTAAACATGAGTGTAATTATCATAGCATAATATAAGTATCAAATATTATAAATTGCCTTTTTCTTCTTTCATGGATATAAATGATATGATTATACGAAATATCTTTCACAAAAAAAAAAAAAAAAAAAAAAAACAAAAAATGAAGGGTGTACTGAAACAAAGTGTAAAATAAATGATTATTTATTTCGAACGGTAAAAAAAAAAGAATAGCAAAACAACAACGATCTGAGAGCGAGTAAAAATGTAGGAAGTAAATTAGCATGAAATTCATGAAAGGTGAAACATCTCAGTAAATTTCATAAATAAGTAAATAATCGAAAAAGAAAATATCTACAGGTCACACACAACCTATAGCATATCAACTTTTGCCTTATTTGTTAGCGAATTCTTAAAAGAAAAATTCATTTATATGAGTAGGAGAGAAGGGGAAAAACGTGTTCAACAATGTTCGACGAGAATATTTATAAATATAACCTAATGACATTTTTTTTTGTTTTTAATTTAACACCTTTTTTCGGAAGGATGTACTTTCACTCTTCAGCTAATAAGAATGATTGGAAATTTTTTTGGAGTTTGAATTAAACATATACACATTTACTTTAATGGCAATTTGGATATCTACCTCATGAAATAATTCAATGTTACTTATGCTAATCAAGAATGTATACATTTTCTGGGATCCCCGCTGACCAGATCCGAGTAATACGAATGGAAGGACAATGCTGTTATGCGACGACTCTTCGATGTTGAAAAGCACCTATAAGTGAATAGACTTAAGATATATATAAAACATACCAAATAAAAGGAAGTAGACTGTGAGTTAATACATTTTCTCTAAACTGTTAAACTCAGACCGTTTTATATAGTATAAGTTATTGAAAAAAGAAAACGCAAAATAATAATGACAATGAAGTAATGAGAAAATAACAACAATAATAATTCTAAACAATACGTTTTCACGTGTTTGTGAACTTTTCATATTGTGAATATAGTGCAAAAAATATGTATATTTCACTCAAGGTGTAAAGGTTGCGACTTAAGGCACAAAACAAATGTGCACTTTTTTGTTATATTCACAATCAGTCTAAATAGAATCGGTAACCGAACCGGAACCATTACCGTTAATCGACCTATGAATTGTTACTTTGTTTGCCACCTTTGTTCCCGAAAAGAAGGCTTCAGAGATCCTATAATCTATATATATATTCTTAATCGTCGCAAAATCTGAATCGATTAAGCCATCCCTGTCCGTCCGCTTTAATGTATGTCTATGTGATGTTTGCTTTTGACACTCTCCTGGACGGCAAAAATAAAGATACCTTCACGATACGACTTCAAATTAGGTAGAAACGCTAGAAGGTTCTGCACGCAAGCTAATAGTAAAAATGGTCCAAATTGGTCGAAGCACACGCCCTCAGCAAAGCGTAAAGTGAACGCAACTCCCTTTCTCTAAGCAAAAATTTGTGGGTTTTTGTTCATCACTCACAAACTATGAAAGATAGAAGCCCGAAATTTTTTATATATGCACTTTACGAAAAACCCTACTAATTATGTGCAACAATGAAGGGTTATTTTATACATTCCTCAAATGAAGATTATATTATATTGTTATACATTATATATATAAATGTGTTAGTTGTAAAATAAATATGGCGGATGTCACGACGTGGTTTCCTTAATAATACCATCGATTTTAATGTTCAATGAAAAGGGCTTGGAGAGTAGAATGCGACAAGCTAAGTGAAAGGTAAAAAGGGAAATATATCCCATTTATTATACACTTTTATGATCATCAATAAAAGCATTGGACGCTAAAGATATTAATGGTGGTGCGTATGCACATTTCTCCTATTCATGAGATTCATTTTTTTTTTGGAATTTTTAAGTCTTCAGTAACAATACTTTTTTCAACAATGGTTTGTTAATTTTTTATTTAACAACAATGAAATCTTATTTACTTTATTTGCTTTACTTTGATTATTCCTCAAAATTTATTGTGCAATCCTTTCTTTGGCGTTCGACGTATATTCACGTTACTGGTTTTAATTATGCACTGAAAGAGAGGGAGAGATAGACAAAGACTTTTAAAAATAAATTACGCAGTTAGGTGATTAAACGCCGATCTGCCGGGACACAGCCACATAAAAGCAAAAATGTAGAAGCTATGTGTAAGTTAACATTACTTTTTCGTGCGAAATTCCTTTGTTTTAGCTATCGTTTTGGAATTTAATTATTGCCCACCCACTTTATCAATTTATGATGCATGGCAAATGGTAAAAATCAAGTTATTTCCTAACGATAAGCTCGTTAGCTGGCGATTAGCGTGCGCGAATAGATGTTTATCCTGCGAATTGGTTCGTAAATAATTCTCGATATAATGTTACAATCTGGTAGAAGGATACCCACTCTTGCCAATTTGTCTACCTGGCCATTACGGGACGTGTTGCAAAGGCGCGGAACGAATAACTCGTGCATATGCAACTAGCATATGGTTCTATTAATATATATTTTAAAGATATTAATCAAAGATTTGATGATAGTTTAACTGTTTTAGTATATAAGATGTTGCATCTTTTTAAAAGTCACGCTGCAATCCGAACAAGGCATTGATTTTGAAGTAAACATATTATTATCCATTCTGAATATGTATGCGTCCAGATTGATGAACTCATTGCGTGAACTGAACTGAAGTCGACTTTGCAGCATTCCTTAAGCCTTTTTGACGTTTGACGAAGAATGCGAGAGTAATCAATCTTAGTCAGGATTTGTACAATCCTTGTGGTTGCCAATATAACTGGCAGTCCTATACGATAGCGAGGATAGACAACTTTATTGCAATATTGATTAAAAATATTTTATTCCCGTCATATATTTCATTGGAATTGATAAAAGAATTATTTCCTTACCGCGAATGCAAAAATGAATGGCAATATATTGCCAAATATGCCTGAAATGTTGAGAGCTTTAAAGCAAATCGAATAAAGCAATTAATTCTCAATTTTGAAATAAAGCTTTTTTTAGTTCAATTTATTAAAACTTATTTAAAGGTATATTCAATAAGAACTTTTTTTAGATTTTTTTTTTTTTAATACATTGTACTAAATTAAAAACAAACTTGTCAATACGCATTATGAAAATACAATAACAACAACAGCAAAAACGGTAGAGCGATGCAAGTTTATATATGAAACGGAAGTTACACCGACACACAATACGTACAATGCACAGAAAACTATTTTCCACGAAGAACATAGATTTGGCAGTATTTTATCGCAACTGACAGTTGCCAAATACAGAAACGCATATACATTCACACATTTATTCACAAATACACATACACTTCACTGCGTGCATCCATATATGTTGTATTCACATTGAGGACTGCTAACTGAATTTATGCGAATGTAAGTGTCTGTGTGCGTGCGCAGTGGGTGAGCATATAGGTCGTTTGGTTGGTTGCCTGTTTGATTGTATGCAGCGCTAATAACGTTTGCCCGATGTCTGATTCATTTCCACTATTTTAAATTGCAAATGTAATTTGATTCTCTTTTTTCGTGCATTGATTCCTTATTTTATTTACATAAGCATACGTACACGTACGCTATTTTTGCTTAAATTCAATGACCAAGGCGAAGTTTTTTTTTTCTTTTATTGCAACTTTCATTGCAAATATATTCTTTCTCCGCTCCTCGGTCTGTACATTGTACATTGTTTGTATGCCTTTTCTCCTTTATTTATCTATTTGCAAGTACACCTACTTCTTTTCCCAAACTGTCCTTGCTTCTGCTGCGGCCTATTCATTCGCCTTTCTGTTCTTACAAAATTCGGAAATTAAGTCCATATTTCATACCCACAGACATAATTTCAAAAAGAGAATGAATTGCTGACAAGCAGGTCTAAAGTAGCCAAGGTATTGCTATGTCAAAAATTAGTTTTTGATTGAAGCTTGTCAAAAATAATTTTCAGGAGAAAAAACAAAGAAGAAAAATTTATTATGCCACAGGCGAAAACTCTATGATCCCCACAATCATAACATGAAATTGTTAAACTTGGATGAGATACTTCACCGATCGAAAATTTCAGTTGGTCTTGTCTCATATCATGGATTATATCTAAAAATATGACATGCAAGTGAAACGTATATTTTAGCTGGGGTAAAACTCTCGGGTTTTCAGCTGGTCCGTCTCAACAAAATTTGTGAAGTCAAAGAAATGAAACAATGGGACTTGCGATATAATTTGTTTCGTATAGTTTCTTCCTTATTTGTTAAACTTTTCTTTCTTATGTGTAAGCGTTCACAAAATTGTAGGCAGTTGTAATATAGGACGATAAGGAATAAAAGTGTAAGGAAAGAAAACCAGTACGGCAGGTGCGGTCAAACGGGATGTGACCACTCGTTTTACTAATCGGATATCAAATGTAGCTATGTGTGCTTGTAGTATATATATGGGGAAACGTCGACGCAAATTTTGGCCCGCAACAAAAAAGGGCCTTTGTTTGTTTTTTTTTCGTCCTCACAATTTTTTCGGCATTTCTGTGTAGTAGTATGTATATGGGGGAACGTCGGCCGCACGCTTGGCCGCTCTCGCCGCATCACCGCACAAATGGCGACACACACACGCACACTCACTACGCATGCCCACCGATTCGTTCCGTCTTTACCTACACCACACACACACACCCACACCCACACACACACACACACACACACACACACACACACACACACACACACACACACACACACACACACACACACACACAC
>KK502581.1:13110-100129 GCA_000688735.1 Glossina austeni
TGATGCTAATGTTATAATAAAATTTTTACCATGCCATACCGAAGTTTTTCAGCCTCTTCGTTAGATTTACTGATAATCAACTTGTAGTAATAAATAGCCGACACAGCAAACATTTAACATAATAAGTGCGGGAGACACATCAAACATGTAAACAAATTCTGGCAAACTGCCTAAATTAACATGAAATCAAACGAGATATTGCACATATTTTGACAGGAAAATACAGCCCTATAAGAGCAACAATAGACTGATAGATAAATTTTAAAGACTGATGTATTGTAATGGAATGCACTTTGACTGGTTTTTCCTAAAGAGTTATGCAAAAACTAAGATGAACAAACTTTAAAATTTGTCTGCAAAAAAAACCTAAAGAAATTAAATGCACATATTATTACAAATATATTAACCTAATTTGATGAGGTGCTGCTACCCGCTGCCTATATTCAAAATCCGTGCCATCTGTTCCTGTTATCATCGGACCTCCACGCGTAGCCATTGTTATTGCAATCGCAATCTTGGTTTCTCTTAATATTTTATGCTGCTGTGATCTTTCTTTATGGTAAGGTTTACCTTTTTTCTTTAATTTTAAAACTTCCACATCGTTCACAAAGGTGTCTAAAAATATTTCTTTATGTTCGTTTGATAATTAAAAAAAAAAAGGAAAACGTTAAGATTTCGTTTTTCTCGGTGGTAATATACTTTCGACAAAATAATAGAAGAGCAACAAATCACTAGAAGTACAAGCACGTTGACCTTGTTTGACAGTTGACAGCTGCGTTGCAGAGTTACCGTGTGGGCAAAGAGTATAAACATCGACCATAGGTTCTACTTTCAGTTTGAAGAAATAGCCGGTTTTTATTAAATTTTAATTATTAATACATACTTTCCTATTAAAATTTTAGCACTTCTTTTACTTTTACGCACATTTATAATATATTTTCAAAGCTGCATTAGGCCAAAAAGGAGTCATAGCAAAAACGTAGCATCCATGTAGATTAATAAATATTTTAATATATTATTTTAAAAAAAGAATGAACGTATCGGAGAATTATTTAGAAATTAATACATTATTGCAAACAAATTTCCATACAAATTTGGTTTTAGTTTTTAACAGAAAACTAGTAACTTTTAACAGAAAACCAGTCCTCTTTAACCGAACTGCGCCCATTTTAACAGAAACACGTCTGGCGTTACCATATTTTAAAGGCACCTCTACCTCAAAAGAATCTCCGAAAAAACAAAAGACAATCAACCAGCGGTTTTCTCGAGAAATCAACGGAATTTCAACATTTCACTGCGCAAGTTCTTGAAAGTGAAAAAAGAAAAGTTTGTGCAAATAAATTGAAAAATTTTCGAGCAATTCTTTACTGAACTAAATAATTATATGTGAACCCATCTAAAGATATTAATCGCATGAAGTCCCAGAGAAATATCTTGTTTATTGTAAGTTCATTAAATTCACCAATGACTACAAGAGCATTTTTTGTTAATGCCGGGTCGAAATCGTTTGCCTATTCGGCTACGAAGACGAATTTAGAAATTGATAAGTTAATGCAGCTTTTGCCTTCATTATGAAATTTAATCTCATCTTTTAAAAGCCGTTTAATAGGAAAAAAAAATTTAACAAAGATTAACAGACCCCGCTCGAGCTTCTCCAGTGAAAAGATTTGTAACAAAATCATAATACACTAAGTGTGTACCGATTAGTCTTTGCTGGGCAGATTCTAGATTTTCCTTACCTTCATCTTTTGTTAATGGTATCATAGTATCGCGAAAGAAACTAAGGAAAACGTACTATTAGTAAGATATTAGTTCGAATTTCTCTCTCACTTAACAAATGAAATAAACACACTTTATTGATGAGTTGGCTGTTGGAGAACTTTTCTACTTCTTGATATTTGAAACTATTGTACACACTGTTTCGTCCGTTATTTACTACAACTGTTATCATTTCTTTTAAAAAATTTGCTAATAGAATTTAAAAAAAATTATTGATTATCTTTGTGATAATGTGGAGTATTTTTCAGTTTACTTCTTATAATGCGTTAAAAATAATTAAAAAATTTGTTTAAAAAATATTGTAAATTATTATTCAATTTTATTACTGTAATTTTATTTGTATTCATGAATATTAACAGATGTGCAACTATGCTTGTATTTTATTTTAATTGTAATAAACTAACAAAAACCACACTTATATTATAGCATTATCCTGTAAGGGTTCTTAATAAGATGTGCATTTTACATTTCGTTGCAAGGACCGTGTGGCCTAATGGATAAGGCGTCGGACTTCGAATCCGAAGATTGCAGGTTCGAGTCCTGTCACGGTCGAGCATGTGTCTGTTTTTTGTTGAATTATTTGTTACAAAATACTTCTTTTCCAAGATAGCATTTTTGACGTGACGTTTTGTAGCCCACCCTTGTCATAGCTACTACTTTAAAAACTAACAGCCAAACCAAGGCAGCTATTAAATTCGTAGAAGATGTAATGTCGATATAATCATATCTTTGAGAAAGACTTAGTTTGCAGTTATATGGTTGAGTGTTATTAAATCATGATCAAATGATAGTAAAGCTGAAGATTTTAATGTAAAAATTTTTAATTATCTTATTTAAGTTTATAAAGTCCTTGCAAATGAACGCATTTCAAACCAGTGCCTTCGTCTGCGGCATGACGTACCAAAAATTCGAAAGCCAACGTAAACCTTGGTCTGACGATTCAAACAACTTGAGATTTCTTACAAATCGTTATGCGAAATGTATATAGCACGTAATATAGCCGGCAGATGGCTTAAGAAGTCATGCATTATACTATTGTAGTGTTTATCATAACGTCCGAATCTAACCACTGGGAGAGAAAGATTTATTATATATTATATAGCATCATATTTATGGAGTGGATAAGTAAGGAAAGCATTAGGTTTACTATCGGCATGGTACAAGGGTTATTGGATTTTTTATTTATTAATTTTCTTTGCTGCAGTAAATTTTTGTTGGTTCTATGTGGAAGACATGTTTCCAAAATATTTTCTGAAAATGGAACTGCCATATTCAACAAAAAATCAGCTCTACTTTATTGCCATTATTAATTAATATAAATATTGTTGCAAGTATAAATATAATTGTAAGACTGTAAGCCAGCTGTTTGCTTAATATTTTAGAATCATCTTAAAATTACGCAACGAGAAAACGTTACTGAAATCTAACCAGAAAAAACTTCAAGTGCATGATAAGATTGTTAGAAGAGCGGGCGTGCTGCAAATAGTTGTGAATAGAAAAAGCTAACAAATAGTAGTTAACTCACTGCAATTGACATTTGTAAAAATAATTTAACTAATTTTCATAAAGTTGCTAAGATTTGTAATTAATATTGTTTTTCTTTTTGTTTTTGCTAAGTTTCTTAAAAACTCTCTTCTTCCGTTGTTATCGCTGCATGTATTACTCTCAGTTACTTGATCTCTCGCACCCTCTTTTAGTTAAACATAGTACTTGTTCTCATGAACTACTCTCATCTTCTCTTCAGTTGCTTCATTTGTTTTGTTTGTGTTGTTAATTCATTTTTGGTTTACAAAATTTGTATTAACCGGAACAGAAAATTACCCGCTTACGTTTAGTGCTTAGAAACTGCTCTAACATCTCATTAATTTATAAATTTTGCTTTAACACGGTACTTCTAGTATTTGTTTTGTTTTTGCTTTAATTTATTTTAACATTATCGTGCATGCATTTTTGCTACAAAAACACAAAACACTTGCTGAGCTAAGAACAGTGTATTCAGTGTGTTCATAGCTTTGCAACGCGGTGATCGTTGGTTTAAATTTTATTTTAAAAAAAAATTGGCAAAGAGTAAACCAAACGACGAAATAAAAAATTTAGTGACAAACGAATTTTTTTTTAAATTGAAAAAGAAAGAAAATTTGAAAAATAAAAAAAAATTTTATAAGATAAGATAAAATATTTTAATAAATTTTATTAACAAGTGAAGATAAGTTTCGTTTTTAAAATTTTTTATTAATGTAAGTAAAATTATTAAAATTTTACAAAAGATTAAGGAAGGATGTTTCTTTCAAAACTAATTTATTGTTTTAATCTAAAAAATTAAGTGAATTAACGTAAATTAAAATTGAACAACTTAGAGCAAACACTTAAATAAGAAAAGAAAACATCAAATAAAAATGCTTGATATAATATTATGATGAAAAGTTGGTAAGACTTTTCCGTTAAAATGGTTTCTAAATCGTGCATATGAACAGGTTTTTCATACCAATATCCTCGGTAGTTAATGACACTTGCTTCTGTTTACTCTGACCTAAGAAAGTGTATGTATTGATTCGGCCTTGTCTTTTGAATATCTCCAGAACGGTTCTCCGAATTCAAAATTCGGATGAAGCTAAATCATTTCAGCAGGATAGATTAGGAAAGATACAAATTAACTTGTTGGTGAAAAAGTCTTGAAGACCCAACACAATATGAGAAGGCGGATTATCATGTTTCGAAAACCGCGAGTTACCAGCTTGCATGGTACATGAATTTATGTACACACAGCTTCACGTAAATGACGAATAATGTTCAATAATTTTATTTTATATTAACAGAATGGAAGGCATTCATAATTCACAATAGCACGAAGAAAGGTTAGCCTTAGTCTATTTTAACCACAGTACCTTAATAATTTTAATTTATTTAGCTGACATTCGTGACGCCTTTATCCTTAGATACTGCATGCAGTGTAGAAAGAACCGTTGTGTCGAATATGTCTATCCAATCACCTAAGACAAATTTTTGAAATGGAAGGACTTTTATTAAATTTTTTGGTAAACATTTGTACCGGACCTCAGATCTATGATTGATGTAGGAAGTAAATTATCACAAACTATATTTATTAGTTCATTTTGTCCAGGAATTAATAGGAATCGTAAAGAACAAAGCAAATTTTTGCACTTTATGGTCAAGAAACGATACGTGTCAGATGGATTTAAGTTTAAGCACTACATTTAGGCTATTTCTTGTGGACGTGTTTCGGGCTCCTCCTGATTTCCGTATTTGCATTTTCGTTTACAGTATTCGCCTTTTGAAATGATTTTTACTGGAAAGTAAACCGACATAAATATTCGAGAAATACGATACCTTATTGATGGCGTTGGTCAAGTATTTGTCAAGAAACCCTTATGTAAGAATGAAAAGAATTATGTTTTTTCGCAATAAAAGGGCGGAGCAAAAGGAAATTTCTCATACCGAATATGCAAACCATGGCGCACGGCCACATTCATGCGACGTGCTGCTGAGCTAACCTTTTGATGATTTTCTTAATTTATGAAATATTTCCAAGTATGTCAATATTAATGATAGAAAATGGTGCACTCTTAGCCCCTAAATTATATAAAACAAATTGATTTGATACACAAAAAATAGTTTACAAAAACATAAGTGCATGCCGAATACTGATTGCTAAACCGAAAACTCCCGAAACTCGGAAGCATGGCTTGTATAGCGCCTGAAGAGCCGGCGCTTATCAAATTGTGGCAACCTTGCTCCTCCAACGTTAACATCCATGATGACACCAAGTTATTAAGTTCAGCTAGAGAGTCCATAGGTAGCCACAGATTATCCGCTTGCAGGATGTGATAAGAATCATAACAACCCTCAGCGTACGTTAAAGCTATATATATATATATGATATCCTGCTTAGACGGTGCCACGACCGTAACAATTATTCAAATTCATAACTACGAGTTTGGCATAGCACGGCATACATTGTAGCATTAATGTACTATGGTTTTGTGACTTTCTTTCTTATCATTTTTTTCCCCAACGTAAGAATAATTTTTTCTGAAGGCTTTGTTTATGCATAGCTTAAAAGGTTTTTTTCTTAAATGAATATATACTAACTTTTTGTTTGTCTTTATTACATATCATGACTATATATGTATTTGTGTATGTGGATATAAATGATCACAAATTGATTGATAAAAACAAATTTATAGAACTTGTTGCGTTATTATTAATTTTTATTGTCATTTAATATCGAAGTAATTAAAATAAGTGGGTTGGTTGGGTGTTAGCTTGTTTTAAATGCTAGACAGGAATTAATATGCATTTTAATTATCTAAAAAGATATTCTCAAGGTTTAAAAGAAAACAAAAACTATTTTATTTGCGACATTTTGAATGCAATAAATTAATGTGTTCCACTTAAGGAAAGTATTTAACTATTGCAGGTTTTATAAAATTTCAAGTTCTTTTTTTTTTGTGCAACCATACCGTTTTTATAGAACAGCCTTCCTTTTAACAGTCAATTAATTAGCGAGGTGGTTATGTCATTTTGACACATTACGATAAAAGTTATGTCCATCATAGATTTCTTAAATGTTCTCAAACAAACTTTAACTTTTATTATTTTTGGAATTATTTGCGTCATATAAACCAGCATTCTATCTTCTGTCCTAAATTGGTTGTCACTTATCTCGGTTATATGGCTTTTCCAGCTACTCAATAATTTTAAATCTTCATATAGATATTTAAAATAAAACACATTGGTTTATCTATTTATCTACTACTTTCTTGTTATTTATTTACAAAATTATTGTTATTTCTACATTTGAAAAGATTTTAATTTTAGTACACAACTTCTGTTTTATTTTCTTTTCTTTTTATAATCAAATTCGCCACAAGTAATGTAGTTTTTGATGAAAAATTTGAAAAATTATTAAAAACATCATTAAAGTGCGTAGTATTCTTTGATTAAATGACAGACTTGAGCAGGCTGCAATACGAAAAGGATCTGGAAGAAATGTCGTGACATACGAGCAAAAGGAAATAATGCGTCTTTTATGATAAGTTCTTTTGTTTGATTAAGACAACCAGAGACCATGATTTATACCAAGCCAAACATAATTTTTTTTATATTTAATTTTATGCAGTTATCATCGAATGATTCTGGCATGTGAGGGTGTGTGCGTAAAATATTACAATAGAAAGTTTAAATTTTAAAAAATGTTTCATAAAATGAAAGCTATATTCACTTGGCATCTTAGAGCGTTTTGTATGTATATATAATTATAATTAAAATTTCTTGCGAGATTATATATATATATATATATATATATATATATATATATGTAGATGTATATATATAATAGATGTAAGATATATATATATATATATATATATATACAAGAAATTTATGCAGATCAGGCAAACATTTACTACCAAAATTTTATATAAATGATGCCGTTAATAATATATAGCAGCTGTTTTGTGTCTCCTAATACACATTGAACATGTGTTAAATATGTATTAAGCACACATATTTATTTAAATATGAAATATATATAAATACGTGCATATGCCTTTAACCCCCCGCTTTTGCCCGAACTACTTTCTTACTAAACCACAGCGGCATCATGATATATAGTGTTGTAGAAGTGAGTTATACATACATTTATTTATTTATATATAATATTTATGTGTATATCTAGAAAACCGCACTGTCGAGCCAAAGTGTCGCTACTTGGTGTAGCTATTTTTGGTTTCTTTTTTTATTTGAGAAAAACTATTTGCATTTGACAAATATGTGAGCAAATAAACATATACACATAAACATATTTGCATACATATGTGTGCGACTATATATTATATAGGTTTGCCGTTGTGGTGGCCTTTTCAAAAAGAAAACAGCACACATTATCATTTCAACGAATACTACTCTTACTGCTAAATCTATACGATATGTTGGGCTGCACGACAGCACAGTCCATAAGCGCCTCGTTTTATTTATTTAGTTTAAGGAAAAAGACAAAAATTATAATAATTATTATAAATATAATGATAATGTACATAATTCAGTCAAACGTCAAAGCGTTGCATTATATTCATATTTTCTCACAAAAATATTTATTTTCATTTACTCTTCACATTCATACACAAATTTCGTTCTGTTTCACTTTTCGTATTATTGTCCCATTTGAGCTGTTCATTAGACATTCAAAAGACAAACAGTACACTTTCAATAACAGCCAATTGATAAATTAATCGAAATATTTCGCACTTACCTTTAACGATTTTCTAGAATGTAGCAGACTTTTCAAATAAATATTTTGTTATAATGATTACGTAAGCCAATAAACTTTTCATTTCATTTTAAAGATTATCTACAGCACTATTGTCCACCGGTGGTATCAGGTTTTCTCAAGGCAACTTTTTCTTAAAAGAAAACACAAGTAATAACAGTATAGTCGGCCAAGGCCGACTTTTACCTACCCTGCACCGTTTGGCCTTATACAGTTATTCACTACAATGGTAATGATACCTAAAAAGTTACCCTTTTTTTGTGTAAAGGCATACTCTTCATGACAACCCGAGTATTGGAAGAATTTGTATACGCGGTGGTATTCCAAAAATATGCCCGCGTGGTTCAAGTTCGGTAAGGTTGATTTCTATGTCAATTTACTATTATGAACTAATTTTCACTATGAAGTATTAACAATTATGTTCTTATACCATACACCACTTGTGGTACAGTGTACAGTGCGGACTTATTTAACGCGCAAAAGGGCTTAAGATAGACCCACCTTTTATTATCCCGATCGACTCAGTGCGACAATCTGAATTTATCTAATCATATCTGGCCGTATGTTAATCTGATGGCTGTGCATATAAATTTTGTTCAAGCTACAGATCGCAATTTTTGAGATATTTTTATGAAATTTGGTACACTGACGTGTTTTGATCCACGGACGAACGCTATTGGAAATGTTTCGGATCGTTCCATTTTTTCGACCACTCCTCTGTAACGTCCTATTGTGAATAGTAATAAGGAAAATATTACAAATTTTTTTAAATTTCTCGGCAAAAGTGTCTAAATAATAGTATTATTTCGGTATTCTAAATTGATGTGAAAACTTTGTACCGGCTGGGGCATTTTATGAACCCCCTCCCATATAACAAAAACTGAAGTTTATACCTCAAAAGCGTATAATTTTCAATGCTTCATGACGAAAATTGTGTCGTAATAGTAACTTAATATGAAAAAATGAATTGTAACAAATTTGGACCACCTCGACCTATTTTTTGGATGCTATCCTAATAAGAATTTTCAGGAAAATTGAACCTTTCTAGGGCAGAAAAGTTTAAGTTTTAATATGTGGTAATGAAAATTGACCCATAATGGTAATTTCATATAAAAATTAATTCTTCAAAATTTGGACCATCTACGCCGATTTTTGGATCCTGTCATATGCAAGGATTAAAGTTGTACTACATCAGGTTGCGTTTTGGCCCCGCTTCCACATAAATGCGCACTTGAAAAATATGCCTTTATATAGAAACACGATATAATTTTTGTGTTTTATAATAAAAATAAAAATTGTGTTAGGCAATGTGGTGTAGGGTGTTTAATGGTCGGCCTTGTCCGACTATAATGTTCTTACTTGTTTTATATGCTACGCTACTTATGGTACAGGCTATATATTCAATAAAAATTTAGTTTTCGTAGGAACGTTTAATGAGAGAGGATTTAAAAAAATGCCCTATCCGAAACAAATTTTTCATAACAATTTAGAATGTGCAAATACTATTGTAGGGCGAGTTTTCAAGAGAACTTTTGAATTGTATAATGACTTTAGAGTGATCGCAAAAGTGGACCGATTCAAATCATGTTCAATAGTATTCGTCCTCGAGCGAAAGCAAGTCAGTGTAGCAATTACATGGGCGGAGAGAGACGGAGAGAGAGGCAGACGGACGGCCGTACAGATGGACAGATGAACTGACAAACTTTAATCGATTCACAAGATGAGTTTGAGTATCAGTATAATAAAACCTGAGTCTATTTTAAGCCCTTCTGCGTGTTATATACGTCATCACAAACTTAATATAAAAAATAATAAAAAAATAATTCTCCACCTGCAGGAAAAGTAGTATCTAAATAAAGTAGTGAATCATTTCGATCAATACTATAATGTACGCTTATTTGCCTACTTTACGTGAATTCCGATAGTACTTCTGAATATTGTGATAAAGACAAAAGATAGTTTTAAACGGAAAGAACATATGTCACGCGTGAAATAATTTCGTAACTAAGATATTATTGTAATAAGGACATAAAGAGTCGTTTGCTGAAAATCTTGCTATATTTACTGTCGAAGGATTGGCTGTAATAACCAAAACTCTGTATCGTATGCTTTAGAAAGTTGACATGTTCAGGCCAGGTTAAGACTTGTCCGCCTACATATCTGTTGTTTGAACTCCATGCATTTCAAAAGTTTGCACAGAAATGACACAAACTCATATGCTTTTAATTCATAGACAAAATTTCATAAAAAAGAGGGAATTTGTGTGGACTGAGGAATGAGACGCGGTCACATTTCAAAACATAGTTATGACAACTAAGCGTCTGAAGTCTGGCAAAAAACGTTAAATAAGACGGATTACAATTGGTTGCAGTAAACGACACGCTCGCAGTCAGTAGGCTGAAGTGCTTAAGCCTTGAAGCGAATATAACATTCCGTCTTATTTAGCTTTTCTAATGAAAGAAACAACCTACGCCACAATTAATTTCTTAGAAGTTTCTAAACAAAGTTTTGCATGCTTACATGTCGGTGCACTCGCAAGGAAAATGTCATTGTTCCGTTGTAACAGCATTTCAAAAACTTCCTAATTTTGTAGGTTATTTGGTGCAAGTTTTAGAGTATATTTTGCTTTATTGCAGCGAATATCAGGAGGTCCGGAACATGGCGTCGTCAATGTTTAACAAACTGAATTTCCTTGTTAAAGGATTTGATATTCTTCGACTTTGTTGCCAAATAAAAGCTTACTTTTATGAGAACCCTTATTAAAGAATGGGATCCGCAAAGTGGGTCTATATGATCCAAATTTACTATAGCTAATTTTTATATCATATCACTGCAAAATTTTCATATATTGAAGATTCGAATTTTTTGCCATATGAGGGGTTACTTTCTGTTATACGAATAAAAGATTTTTGTAGAAAAATTTTTAAAATTGCAATTTTTTTAATATAACAAATATATGAGATATCGAAGAGACGATTCTTTGGCCAAAACACTTGCGTGTACCAAATTTCGCCAAAATACCTCAAAAATTCCCATCTGTATATTGAATACCAAAATACGTAGCCAGATCGATTTGAAAGTTGATTGTGAACTGTATAAATTCCTCTCCGTCCTACATATATACGAACAAACTTAATACACCACATGTAATGCAGGATATAAACATCTTTAAACGTTTAATCGACAAGCAGAAGCGCGTGTCCCAAATCTGTTTACAATGCGCTTTGGAGACTACAAAAATATTTTCATTGCGAGACAAGTATTTATAGTAATCTGCTAAACAAGTTCATTCCCTACTCATTGCTGGCTTTAGTGTAATCTTAAAAAGCGACAATAATAACACACGTGAATTGCAAAAAAAAAAAAGAAACGCCGTTTAGAAAGAGAAACAATTTTTATATTGTTGGTCTGCTCCTGTCGTGGTATCTAAAATAGGAGGTTTTGAACTTCGGCGTAGAACTATTCCTCAGAAGATTTGGCTCTATTTATTATGTGGGAGCATTTGATGTCAAATCCATGAATTACTTATTATCTACAAGAACTACTGGAGTTGCGCTATTATTATTTATTTGGTTTACCTGGTTTGTGAATACAGACATAAAACTTGATCTAAAACTTGGTCCTCTCCCAATGTCGGCTACGTTTTCTCCCCATAACTGTAGTGTTACAAAAACGGATAGCAAACTCTGTATACAATCACGCATCATGTAGGTGACGGTATTTTGGACAAATTATGAAATCTGTAGAATTCGTTGTCAATTTTTATTTTGGAAAAGAACAAGGAAGGTACTCTTTTGAGACGACGAATTTTACTTGAATAGATAAACAACCGTAATCACTCAAATCAGTCAAAGGGTTGGAACAACAAGCAGTTGAGAAAATCACGGCAAATTTTATTAAATAATGGAATAAAATATAAATAATGGAATTAATTTGTTTGATTATGACGGTGCTGTACGTGTATGCGTTCATATAAAGAAAGTCGTTTTGCGGATTATGGCCAGCAATTGTCGTGCTAAATAACGCGCTTGTTTATATACAGATTAATGCTTTTGTTAAAGTTTCTTGATGGACAGTATCACACATTATCCAGATTAAACTAAATACGACTTTCCTTTTCCCGTGACGTCAACTAGGCTTTGTTGAAGGGTAACGTCAAGGGATTGGTGGTTCAGGCGATAATAAGAAGAAAGGACACACGGTAATTAGGGAAAGCTTCTATGAATCGATCTTAATAGGCGAGTACAAATGTGCGGCCTGGAGTAGATTCTTTGGTCATGGTCATATAAATAACTCACACTAACATAAGACAGAATTATAAGAAAATTTAAAAAAAGGTTTGTTTTTTATTTTAAAACAAATTGAAACATACAAAAACGCCACGGTCCACCATTAAATGCCCTACACCATCCCATAGTTTCTCATATAAGGACTTTTCAAAATGTATGGGAAATGGCCGGCAAAGTGGTCCTATCCCAATCATTTTGAATGGTTTGTCCGTGGCTCGAAACATATCGATGTTCTAAGTTTCACCAATATATCTCGAAAATTGCGATATAACAGAATAGAGAGACACGCGCACGGACAGGCGGATAGAAGAGCTTATATTGATTCGGAAAGCGACTCTAAATCGATCGGTGTGAAAAAAGCTGAGTCTAGTCTAAGTTCTTCTGGATGTTGCGTGCATCCTCACCAACTTAATATACGTTTACACCATAAGTGATGTAGGCTTTACAAAGTTTGAAATAGTGGGACAAAAAATGCATTCCGTAAAAGGAATGGCAAGCAACATGAAACTGAGACTATAATAACAATTAACAATGAATTGTTCCTTCTTTATTATTCACTCAGCATTACTTGCCGTATACCGAATTGCGTATTACCACTCGACATCTGGACTCCACCGTTTTATCAAGGATATATCGTTTTCTAAACTTTGTTCCTGTCTTTAGTGTTAAAACCTTTTCTGAAAGATTCTCTTTCGCTAAAAAAAAGAAAATGGAGATGGGAGTTTACCCACAATTTCGGAAAAATATGCGATGATAAAGAGTTCCGTTCCGGTTTATATATACACGCATGCATTCTATATATGAATATAGCGCTTTTAGCTTCGAATCATAGGTGCTAATATGGAAATTTATTTTTGGTATTTAAACATTCATTTGTTTAAAAAAATACATTCAAGTTAGTTAAGATTACCATCGTCTTGGCTGAACGTTTTAATTTTTAAAAAAGTTCTAACAAACGATTAACGTATTTTAATAAAAAAGAGAGTACGATAAGAAAAATTAACATACGTTTTTTTATAAATAAAATTATATCTTTTCAAGTATCATTAATAAAAGTTCATTCGTATCAATAAATCGTTTGTAAGTGAGTACAGTATTTATGTGTTATCTATTTATTTTTTTGTACAAATTTATATAAATTTAATTTATGATAAACTATAAAGTGCCTGCTAAATTACGATAAGATTCAAATCGAAAAACAAGGTTAAATATAATGTATATATAAAATATTGCAAAAGAAAAAAACATGAAAAACAAACGGACATGTGTATAAATGTATATAGCGCATGGTTAACGAAATTGAGCACCAAACTGAAATTTTCCGTTCTACTTGCAGTGTATTATTATAGGGTGCAACGGCATTTCGTAAAAAGTCCTAAAATCTTATTTGGAACAGTTGTCGTATAGTTTTCGTAAAAGGGTTCCGTAATAACGGTTAGTTTTGAGAAATGTTAATGCAATGTTTGAAATGAATTGAAAGCAGTAGTAATCGAAGAGAAAATAGCGTTTTAAAAAACGGCAAGTTTACTAAAATGTTGTAAACCTAATTCTATTTTAATAATACGTGAATTACACTTGATTTTGATATTGTTAATATTTATAAGCTCAGAGAATTGAGCTCGGAAAAAATAACCAATGTCTTGACCTGTTCTACCATATGCAATGAAAAATGTATATATTAAATTTAGTTCTATTGTTATAAAAACTACATCCAAACCGATGAATGCAGTTGAAATTTCGAAAATCGTCTCTTGCTGCTCTGGTATCCTCTATAGTCAAAACAAATCTTTCAAATTAGCAAGAGTAACTCTTCTTTCGCCACGAGCTATATGTGTGCTTGCTGTAGATACTACAGTATTTGAAAATTACATTTAGCGTTTGCTAATAATATATGTTAACTACAATTAGTTATTTGTTTTAAAATTTATATAATTTGTTGCAAAATTCTCAATTATCTCATAGGCTGTTGCATACGGTGTTTGCAAGTTAATTAGAGCTTTTAGTTAAGTTATTGTATTATTTACTCTTTTACAAGAAATATTCAAAATCAAATTTTTTATTTTTTAGATTCTTATTATATAGACAACAAAAGTGCAACATGTCGGCTGCCGAGAAACGTGCTTCGTTTGCACGTCGTGCTGAAAGTCTTGTGGAGCGGGTGAGATATATGAAAACCATTATAGAGGTATCAAATGACCAAGCGTGAAATTTTTGTTTTTTCACGAAATTTTCCTTACAAATAAAGATAAATTCATGTTTTGCAAGCAAAAAAACTATGCCTTGCAGTTATATCAGTAATGGCACAGAGCACTAGAGTGGCTTTTGGTATATAGAATGTACATATATATACAACATTTTAATTGCTTACAAATTTTATTATTTAAGAACAAGGGAGAAAAAATCCCAGATTGATTAAATATTTTGCTCATCAGCACGTTCCAAGCATTAGTAGCGACGCAAAATGCACTCGCTCCTGCTTTTTTTATTGCTATTATTTTTTATTTATATCATCGCAAGACTTGATTTTCTTAAGACGTGTATTTCGCGGACAAACTTGTTTTAGCCTTGTTATGATTGTTGAAAACTTTATAAATATCTCGAATATTTATTATGATATGAACTCGAATTGAAATTCATTATCTACCTCACGTCCACTTCTATGATGGCGCGTGTATTTGTCATTGGTTTCTAACATTGAAGACGTAACAAAGAAAAGCAGGGAAAGTAATCGTAGCTCTTTACTTCAAAAATAAAGCAAATTATACTATTTTTTATTAATAATGACGTAACATTTCATCAAATCAAAGCTCAAATATTATGTTTATATCTTATTTGTGGAGACTATAAGGTAATTTCAACCAACTACCCAATTGCTATCTTGAAGTACCAAACCAATAAACAGCATAGAAAAAACGGGTAAACGAACTTGGCCATACCAAGTCAGAACATAGTCAAGAATATATCTAAATTGATTTATTCAATTAGCGTTCCGACATCTTTCTTGCTGCAATCATTTTCTTTTTGCTTCGATCTCTTATAAATCGTCGTCGTCGATCTAACTGCTACAAATTTCTATCGTTTATTACCACCATCGTTTATCATCACCGTCAATGGAGCAGACAAATACACTTTAGTTAACTGCGAATATAATTTGCAAGTTGGAGAAAAATTAAATGCAAATCTTTATTGTGTAACAGATATAAAGCTGAAGTCCTAGAAGGTTCTCGCCGGACATACAGATCTCGTTTCTGCTTCGCAAAGCGTACTGCGGGCCAAAAAATTGACATAATAAAGCTTGAATTTGAAATTTAAAGATGCTACGTTGTTAGTATTTTCTTGACAAACTCCCTCAATTAGTTTATGTGCATGAAAAAAATTGATCATAACTGTCTTACACGTACAGAAATGAAGAATTGTTTGTTTTCTGGTCAGGTCGGGTACTTTTGGGACTCCCCGAAATGTTCATTCGCAAAGAATAATGACGGGACGGATGGATATTAATAAATTTGCGACGTTAAGAAAAGAAAATTGGCAGTTAATGCAGCTTCTGCCGCGTAGTTTTAAACGTTACTGAGCTTCAATACTGACTACAAAGTGTTAAATAACACCTATTCCACCTTTATTCCATGAGAATAACTTATGACTGGATAGATACGTCTTTCGTCTTTTCCTTTCACTTATGCTAATCTCAACATTTGAACCAATCAAGATGTTTCTGTAGAATACGTACATACATCTTCTTGTTCTTCTTCTTGAATTAAGCAAATCAAAACAAGAAAAAATGCTATAGTCGAATATGTGATGGTTGGGTAGGTTTCTTATTTGAAATTCTGATACGCATATATACCATTAACTGTGGCATGAAAAGTTTTAATTCGATAAAGGCGTGGGTAACTTGATAGGTTCTTTGCACTAAATCTGAAGAATTATTGGGAAAATACCAGATGGATAAATTCTCAAGGAATCCGGCATTTTATAAAAGGTCGAGAAACCACTTCAGTGATCTATTATAGAAGTTTCTTGCCAATTTCCAAAAAGGTTAAAACCGCGAACGGGATGATCAAGAATTTGAACAGCTGTCCCAAATTAAGTGCAGATGACGTACTTGATAACTTTCACACTTGTGTACCAATATGATCGCATATAATACGTGTATGTGTGTGCTAGCACTTAAAACGGAATATTAATAGCATATAGTTATAATTCATTATTATTAAGGTAACGTTTTCATTTGAGCGATTGGTTGTTTATCAAAAAATTTTGGTAAAGTACTTTAAAGTAAACATTCATTTTGAGTGATAATAACTATAAATAATAAAATGGTAAAGTAATACTTCATTGTAGGCGCCTCTAGAGGTCGGATTATTTACACTACCCTAAGTCTTACTGTACTAAGGCTGATAATCAACAAGTATAATTCTAGAGCATGCTCGAAAATGCAAAAAGCAAAGAGGTATAAATTATCAATAGCACTTATCTTATTCTTTGTATTCTTGCTTTGCACTGTGGAAAATTTAATAAGCTTGTTCGTCAAGTAATGTGTTTTAATCTTTATTTGTTTGTCTTAATAATTGTCATGTTTTATCGAAGAGAAAGAAGAACTTGTGTCATATTTGAAAGAATTTCTTTCAATTTTTTTGCTAGGATTTTTCCTTTTTTTTATTTATTTTATTTACTTACACATGAAACTCAACTAAAATAAATTGACAGTCGAAGTAAATCTTATACTAATTATTGTTAATAACTAGTATAAACTATACAAGGAGATGTAAAGAAAGCATTTCTACATAATTTTATAAGAAAAGTTATTTGAATTGATGGAAAGTCTCGATGTTTTACAATTCTAGTAGGATTATAAGCACAAAAACAACAAATGCATACGGACAGAATGTATATAGGGGCATGCCGGCAAATATGAACAAATAAGTCATATGGTGTGTGGTATGTTTTTGCGAATGAATACCGAAACGCACCTTTTGATTTATGTAGATTTACTTTATTTGTTTAAAACAAAATTTTAAAAGAATTTGAATTTATTCAATTAATTTAAAAGAAAATCCTGAAAAACCAAATCACATATCGCCTGATTTCAAAAATGATTGCACTGTGCACTATTTTGCTCCAGTAGTTCAATACTTACCTCCTTCTGGTATGGACACCTGACGTTACTTCCATGGTGAATGTAAAAAATAAGAAAGCCACTGCCACCATCTACCATCTTAAGCAAATGTATAACAACTATAAACATTATTGTCGGGCAAGGCCTAACATTCGTTTTGGGAATAATACACCAAAAGGTACATATTATTGTCATGCAAAGGCATCCTTTTGATCAAAGCCCACATATTGGAGGAAACCCTATATGCAATGGTATCCAAAAATTAGACCTTTGGGTAAGGTTGACTTCTATGTTAATTTACTATTATGAACTAATTTTCACCATGAAAGATTCACTACATAAAGGTTCAGTTTTCGTAAGGTCGGTTATATAAGGAGAGGGTTCAAAAAATTACCCCTGCCAACCCAAATTTTTACACAAATTCAGAATGTCCAAATTATACTATAGAGCGAGCTTTGTCATAAAATTTTGAAAATCGCAAACTTTTTCCATATAACGACTTTTTAAAATAGGGCGTTATATGAAGAATGGCCGAAAAGGTGGACCGATTCAAACCAAATTTCAACAAAACATCTCAAAAATTGCGACTTGTAACTTGTACACAATATACATGGATACACAGTCTTAGGTGAGTCCAGCTTAATCCCTTCTGCGAGTTGCATACGTTCGCAAAAACGGCGTAAGGTATAAAAAGCGTATAATTAAGGTAAATATTTCTCTAGCGGCCCGAATCACATCATTCTTATGTTCTCGTCATATTGTTCTGCAGCTGAGCTTTGCCGCCATTTTAATACAAGTTAGACCTTTTAGTGCTGATTTTTAATCGTTTGGCTACAGTAGCACGAGCGGATACGCAAATACAAAATATGTGCTTAATATGGGCGAACGCACATGACTATAACTATATTTCACTCAATCCCTAGCGAACGCCACCGAGAGAATCAAAATTTTCTATATTTCCCCCTTTTGTTGTCATTTAAAAAACCAAACTATCATAAAAATGTATTTGGAGAGAAATAAGAAAACAAAAGAAACGCGCACGTAAAACAAACAAGTGGGAAAATATCTTTGACATAGTTTTGTTCGAAGCAACTGAAAACGTGTGCATAAACTTTTTTAATTCTCTGAAAATATAAATTTTATATGCAATATATCTACAAATATCTTTTATAAGGGATTGGAATGTACACGGTCGATCGAACACCCGTTTATAAGAAAGTGTTGTCTACAATAATTAAAATTTCTATTCTAAACGCTGTCCCTTAGTTGGCTGAACCATTAGTATCCACATCGCAGGCAAACATGATTAAATCAATTTCAAATTTTTTTCTTTTGAAGAAGATTTGTATTGAGTGGGTCATCTTTTTATTTAGTTATTTGATTCTTACAGAGGAAATGAACTTCCCGAGTGGCTATAAAAATGAAAATGAAAAAGTGTACATATATATATATATATATATATATATATATTTTACTAAGATTTTCATACATGTTACATGAATGACAAATAATCACAAAAATATTTGCATAAACTATATGCAGTCACTCATCTTTTAATGGGCAAAAAATGGAAACAAAACCCGCATAACATTATCAATTGAATGCAAGTTTGAATAAAACCTAAGCGTATGGTGGACGTATAGTCATATAGCAAAACTTGAAACAAATAAAACAGGCAAAAAATTGATATTCGCTTTAAGGCGAATTTTTAGTGCTCACCGTCTCTATTAAAGATTGTCATGTGTTTTGTTAGTATTTTATGCTTCGGTTAATTAATCACTTTATCACTGGGCAAACTTAAACGTGGAGTACGCCTATTTTCTCATTGCAGATTTAAATTATATTCGATTTTCAGAAGAATGTTTGTTACGGTTTTTAAGTTATAGTGCTTTGGTTATTGTAGATGGGATCTTGATAAGCCTATTTTCAAATTGAAGGAAAATGTTACTTTCCTTTCTTGACATAGACAGACAAGTGACGGATAAACGAACTTAAGAACGCACTTACAGGTTTACACTGTTTTATAATGTCTGATGTGCACTTTACCGACGTTGCGAATGGAACAGAAAATCTAGTGTGCCATCCTTCTTCAAAGAAGGCTATGAACTTAATTTAGCAAGCAAGTGGTTGGTCATGCATTTATATGCATTAAGCACTATAATTCTCGTCATCATCTGAAGTGAGTTAAACAAATTTTTATTTGTTTATTGTTCGTTCTTCGAATCAACATTGAACTGCATTTTGACGCATTACACCATACATCTGTATAAATGTGAAGATTTTTATAACGCTGACCAATGGAAGTGTATTAATTTTAGCATTGAGCTTTTAAAATCAAGAAATATTCATAGGAGCCCTTATCAGGTGCGTGAAAATGATTAACGTAACATTTGAAGACGACTTAGCCGTGTCTGATTTACAATCCAGTAATCAAGTTTAAAAACTGGCATGATCCGGTCGTATGCACGCTGAGAAAAGTCCACAATTTCAAAGTTAATATTTTGCAAGCATATTTTTATGGGAAGGGATTCAAGAGCTTGCACCATTTTCATTCAAGTTTCCGCTATCAATTTGCACTTCAAAATACGATTTTTCTTACAGTTTTTTTCTAAATTTTAGAAATGCAAATTTTCATAGATCGGTTCTTTCCCTAAAACATATCAAATATATTCAATTGGATAAAAAGAGAAATGCCTCCAAAAGCGCTCCCTTTGTAGATTAAACACAAAAATACTCTCACGAAAATCACATACTTTATAAAATGAATTTGCCTGAAAACTAAATGATTTTCTAAGAAACTAAATTTTAACAAACTTAATATATGGTACTAACGCAATTGGTGCAGCATATAAGGACTTAGAAAAAAACTGTTTTAAAAGAAACAAATTTTTAAACATGATTTTCATTTGCCTACAACGTACAGCAGATATCGCTTTAAACTTTTTATAACTATTTATTAGATCAAATTCAATTCCATTAGCTAGCTAAGACATCTTGAAGTGTGAGAAAACTTTGATTATGTGAGATGTAGCGCAACCGTTACTCGTTTTAATGCAAAACTAATTTTTTGTTTTTTTTATTCAATTAACCGAACAATTTACTAAAAACTGAGAAAAAATTTTAATAATAAATATATGTATATATCACATGGTATTATTGCTATTTGCTTTATATTTACATACAAAATTAATATAATACATATGCAATTTCTCGGTTACAAAGGCCATTAATTTGTAGCGTATGTGATGTTTATTCTGCGTACATATGCATAATATGCATTTCATTAGCTATGATGTGCAATGTATATGCAAACACTCAAAAACACTCACCCACTTTAATAGATTAAATAATTAAGCGTACGAAACAAGTTTCATAAATTTTAATAAACAAGAGAAACACAAAAACAACAACGAATCGATCGACGACGATCTTGACCTCCAACCAACCAATAGCCGACGCAATCAGTAGCGAAGAAGAAATCTATTCTGGCTTACGCTGATTCTTCCGAGACCCACTCTCTTTGTGTTTTGTTTCAAAATTAAAAAAAAAACGTATGACCGATGATGAAATTTGAAGCTTTGTTTGATTGTGAAGAGAGTAAATTAGTATGGGCTAAATACATATGTACTCATTTAAGAATATTACAAATTTGTTTAGTCTTATCTAACTATAAATGCGAAGCAATAAAGTAATGTTAGAATTCAAGTCATGAAAAATTTTACAAATAGAAACCTCCGATTAAAGTTAAACGTCAGAGATTCGTTTTTAAATTAGGTTATGTGTTAGGGTTTTCAAAAACTCCTACTCTTCGTATATAATCGACAAGTTAATATGAACTTGTAGCGTCATTTTCAATCATTCATTTTGGCGCATTTGCAAAATTTTAATGCGGATTAGTGCACAGTTACCTCATACTGACTACGCATATAATATAATATAATGTAATATAATATAATACAGTCACACTCAATATAAAACTTGCCTTCGTTAACGGGTATAACATTTTTGTGGCAATATTGCGTTTGGTTTCGATATATCAAACATGATGGCAGACATTACCTCTTTATCCAGGTCAACTCCCAGGTCGCGATCGGAAAGGCGGAACTTCATTATTTTTAATTCTAAGTCTAAAAAAAGAAGGAATTATAATGGTTTCGTTTTTGAATATTATTCTCCTCTGCATTTAATTTGATTTTCCATTTTTTCAGATAATTGGTTGTTATACCAATTGCAATTTGGTACTTGTTTGCTATTTCACAGCCAAGTTCATGGGATGAATAAATACCGATACCATCGGCGTATAAAGCAACGTGACAGTACAAAAGATGTAGATGGATCCACCTTTGATTGTCTCAATTGATTCAACCCCGTCTTGGGAATCGATTGAAACATGTCTGTCCGTCTGATAACTATCTGTATATTCTTGTGCTCGCGGTTTTCCGGTTTTCTGTGATGGTGTTCGGTTCACTAAATGTTCTTGCCTCAAAAAGGTCCCTGCCCAGACATGCGTACTTACAACAACTTAGTCTTTATAAAACAAAAAATTCTAGATTTGAGTGTTTTGTTTATAAAATAGGTAATGTGATGCTGTAATAAATTTGGACCGCGTTATATCACATTTTGGGTCATTCCTATGTGCCTTTATAAGGCAAGCATGACATTTTATGACAAACATAATTGAAGAATTGTATTAACCGAATGGGTTCAATCACGCGGTTGTACGGATCTAATTTCCAATGAAGCACGTTTATCGTTGTACTATTATGTTCGGGCTCAATTTTTTTAGTTTTTTATTTTTTTACGACTCTTTCGCGCTGTTATGTACCATTCCACATGTGTAACACTCAGCCTGTCAACTGGCACGCTTTTTTATTGCAGTCAGTATTTTATTCACGATTACCAATTAGCCCTTAGCAGAATAATTGTAGGGTATTTAAGTGCCGGCCTTGCCCAAATCAGTGTTCTTTCAATTTCAATTAATTTACATATTATGTTTAACAATTTAATAGCGCTAAACTATTATTTGATTATCGATGAAGATTTATAGCTGACTTTTATATTAACAATTCGCATAAGAGGAATAAGAAAATAGCTAAGATGACTAATTTCATATATAATTATTTGACATGAAACGCTAATAAATGAATACAAGCAATTTAGACTCGAGATTTTAAGGACAACTCTCTCTGGCAATTTCAGCAATGCTCACACATTAAGTAATTTTAGAAGTAAATATGTAAACTTGAAAGTTGAGAAAACCTTTTTAAACCAAAACGAATTTTAAACGCGCAACTTTTAAAGAATATGAAATGACAGGTCATTATAGTCCATCGATCCACCAAATGTTGTTTTTAACCTAAAGTTACCACTTTCCGGGATATTTTCAAGACACTGACACACATTGGCCCACGGCCACTATTGAAAATGGGTTGAGCAGCGTCACCACATCTAAACCGTTGCTTCAAAAATGTTATATGAAAAAAATTTTCCAACTTTAATATTTCTAAGCAAAAATCGATGAATTGAGATAGTGTTTTTGCATGCTAGTTGAAAATCTGAAACAAATACAGCCATTTCCTACCACAGTTCAATTTTTCATCACTTTTCATTATTCACTAAAAGCCATATATTTACAGGTTGGAATTAATCGCTCAATGACTTTTCTGTTGAAATCATTTTACGAAATCACCCTATACGAAAGCAGTTATTATTTAGTTACGATTTTATGATAATTGTGGGAGAAGTCGTAGAACTTTTAGATTTAGTTTGTTTCCGTGATCCTAGAAAACGAAATAAAGATCACAAGCAGAATTCCGGCAGGTTGACAAAGAGAAGAAAAGACCGACGTGCTCTAATCGACTCTGTTTTCATTGTAATTTATTTATGTTTCACTCTTTGTAAAGGGCATTTCCATGCTTTCATATGATGTGTGCTGGGATGGCTACGAGAACTGCGAACAAAATCAATTGAAACTCAAACGCAAATCATTACACATTTTTATCGTAAACAAAAATACGTACAAAAATACGACATATAGATGCAATAGATGTGTCTGTTTCGCTAGGTTTATTTATGTAAAATAGAATTTCTTTGCGTATATAGAATATTTCATATGAATGGTTTTGTTGTTTTTCTCAACTTTATTAACAGGCAGATAAATTGATAGATTGTGTGTTGATTTTAATGAAAAATATTGTCAATTCTCTCAAATATAATCGTTTATTGATGTTAGTGTTTGTGTATGTATGGGCATGTGATCATATATGATTCTTGGGTGTGTTTTAATTAAAATAAAATCTATTTGCTTTCAGTGAAGTTTTCATTACTTTTGCGCCATATGGTAGGCGAACATAAAATTTCATAATTACTCTTATTACTCTTTTTTTTTTTAATCAAATAAGTTAAGAGAAATACTAAAGAGTGCACTTACAATTTAACTAATGACCTAAAATATATTCAGCGAAGACTTAGTTTAATGCGAACTTCTTAATTCACACGTCGCCGACACTGGGAAGTAATATCTCAAAAGCATAAATAAGAACGCAGAGCATGAAATTCTCATTAATTGTAGGCCCGATCGGCAGATTGCGTTTCGTCTGAAATTTCCA
Organism: Glossina austeni; assembly: GCA_000688735.1. NCBI lineage: Eukaryota > Metazoa > Arthropoda > Insecta > Diptera > Glossinidae > Glossina > Glossina austeni. Next base: position 37,195 of record KK502581.1, read on the forward strand.
GATTGCTTACCTTTTATACACAGCTGAAACTTACTATCAAAACTTAGTTCTGATCGACATACCGAAAAGATCTTAAAAGCAGCAGCAGAAGGTGTGATAAGACTTGATGATTACTGAACGCCCAGTGCCTGTTTTTTGGTAATTTCCAGCACGTATTTGTTCAGAACTAATAAAACAGACAAACTAAGAAAATACCACAAAAAGTTCTAATTGCAAAAGTTCAAACTTTTAGCGCAATTTCTTCTAAAATCATTCAAAAGAAAAAATAAATAAAAAATAAATTGAAATCGTAACTTTGTTCACTGATTCTATGGTCGCTTATCTTTATGGTTATCTGTCAATAGACGTTAAGTAAATTGAAGCCCCCTCGTAAATTATGTACTGTATATATACATATATATATATTGCATATACATATACATACAGTTTTTTTATTTACGGAAGAGTAACACCACCGAACACTGCGCCTGAAATGATGATCAAAAAGAAGAAATTCCACAAGTTAAAAAAGAACCGGTAGAAAATACTTGTTAGAGATAAAAAATGAACACAATAATAATAACAACAACAATTTAGTTACCAAATGCACGTATGGTATGTGAAGGCGTATGATTGCTATGTATGGTTATCCGCTCAAGTTCGAAATATAGCTTTTATTGAAGTGCAGAAACGGTTGTATAGATACAAGGTTGTGTGTATATAAAGTTTTTCAACACTTGTGCACGCAGCCTTTAGGAGTTTACATCCATAACAGCTTTCGCCAATTTACGAACAGACTACAGATACCACAAAATGGAGGATCGAATACACAGGCAAGGCCAAACATGCCGCAAATATTGATATATAAGAAATACACCACGGGTCTGTTTTCAAAATAAGAGTTTTTGCCAGGCTTGTTGGTATCTTTATTTTTGCGAACGGAAGAATGTTTACCACAGATACCACACAGTTGCGAAGATGGGGAGATGGATAGACGAACGGACGGACATGCTTAGATGTATTCCGAATATGGAAGTCGCCAAGAATTGATATACTCTATGGAGATTCTGAAGTTGTTTCTGGGTATTTTGTATATGCGTTCACATTTTTGTACATTTATTTGCTTTATTTTATGAGTAATGAGCGAAAAAATAATTTTTCATTCGTTTAAGAAAACTGAAGTATCTTTACCTTAGGTGCTACTGTAGGCGTGTCCTTTGACAGACGTGGCCCAATTTCAATACTAATCTACCTGCAAGAATATTTAATGTTTCTGCCAAATTTAAAGTAGGCAGCTTTTCCGATTTAGGTTTTACAACGCCAAAGATGGCAAAAACGGCCGATTAGTTACTGACTTTGTGCATATACAAATAAACGAAGAGGAGACGACTAATTGTAAGTAACTTAAGACTGACTTAAAGTGTAGAAAATTTAGCATTCGTGTTTACGTGGACATACACAAGCGGTTGCACAGGTGTGCGGGAGTGACGAGAACACATGAAATTTTTCGGAAATTTTTCTTCTTTTTATTATATCTTCCATATATATGAAAAGATCTTTAGTTGCCTACATTCCACTTGTATTTTTGCAAAAGTGTGTCAAGTTTTTGAAGATAGATTATGAAGATAGGGTTAAAAACTAAGCGCGACATATCCGCAAACAAATTATAAATCCGCAACACAAAGTCAGGACAGTGTACACGTTCAGTACAAAAATCTTTTCAATTGGATGATTAACAGGCCTGCAATTAATGTTTAAATAGTCGACTTTTTGTAATTTGTTTCGCATATATTTATTGATTTTTGATGCTATCACTTCTTATATATATGGTACTCGATGTCACTGGGACAGAAGTAGAACAATATAAAATAATAATTTTTACTTGTGCTTTCTGATTATTCTCATGTTGTACTCTATTAGAGTACTCTATTAGAGTATGTCCCAAATCCTTATTTCACTATTTCGCTGATTGCAAGCATAATTTGATTTAATGCCTTTGTGCCAAAAGTTTTGCTGATAAAATTGTCCACAAAAGATGGCTCTTTGTTTTTTTAAAAGAATAACCTATCGTTTTTATTTTATGTTCTTGGTAAGCGGTTTCCGGTCAGAAAATCTGCATTCGCTAGCTAGTTCTTCAGTCAAATGTTATAATTAAAAATAAAAGAGAAAAAAGATTTATCGAAACAATTTTCGGACTGAATTTGGACAAAGTCATGGTGAATATCGCACTCCTTAGCAAATGCTTATAAGGGATCGTAAGATATTGAACAAGAAAAAAAAACAGTCTTTTTCGAGTTCGCCTCACTTTTTCGTTACTCTAAACATGTTCGTAAGCAGATTACTCTCATTTTCTAATATTCTTCAGAATCCACGGAAGGACTTAAGCGCCAAATGTCACCTTCTTTTTCTAATTTTTGGAACTGTGGCAAGCTCACAAAGAAAGTCTCTTTGAGTAGAAATGTATATACAAAGATTGATAATTCCCGGCACTCAGTAAAAAAGTTCTTTGCAAAATTCCACTTTATTCCACTTTCGGATACCACCACATATAAAGATTCTTAGGAAATGTAAATTCGCATATGCCAAAAACGGCTAACTGTTGCTGTTTTATGACGAAAATTTCTTCATCATTGTAATTGGACACAAAAATTAAGTGAACTATATTTGAACCACATGGGTCTATTTCTTGAACTGCCACTTCATATAAGATTTTACATGGATAATAAGCCCATCAGAAGAATGTTTAATTTTTAGTGTTTTATGACAAAAGTTTGTCCATAGTGGCAAAACAATCAAAAAAATTTGGATTACATGGGTTTAGTTTTCAGGCTTCACCAAATATAAGAGTCGTTGTGAAGCAAGCCCTTATATGGAGAGAAAGTACAATTTATAGTTTTCTATGACAGAGTCTGAAAAATCATAAAATATTTTGGAAGTAAATTAAGTTTGCTAAGTTCGGATCACGTCATATGATGTTTTGAGCATTCTCCAATATGCGGCCAAAAGTATGCCTTTGCATGAAAATAATGTGTATTTTTTGCTGCATTATTACCAAAACGAGTGAACAGCTGTACTAGGAGAAGTGGTCTGCGGTATCTAAATATCGATCTTACCTGACTATAATGTTTTTACCCGTTCATTGCTAAATCATAACGAAATTAATGTTTTGGAAACTGCGGTCTATACGTTGCATTCAAAAACATAGAGGCAGATATCAGACAGACAGATGTCCGAGTAGATTTGAATCGATTCAGAAAAATTATTATTATTTTAAAATTCACGACAACTCTTCACGCATAATTTTTACTTTGTCTTATTCTTGCTTTCACATTTTGCTTTCTAATAAAGTGTCAAATGTGAGTGGATAGGCCTAATAACAGATGTTTTCGACTTAAGCTGGCTGATTAGCTTTTACGTACATCCGAACAAAACGAATATATGCTTACATACACCATAAGTATAGTAATGTGCACAAAAATTTATTGGATAATTTTCTACAAAGCCAAATAGAATAAATCCACTTTCCGAACTTTTTTAAATTTTAATATCAAAACCTTTGATTGGTTCGTAGGTGTGAGATATTTATGCAAGCAGTAAAGTAAAATTAACTTAAAACCGCATAAAAATATTTGCAGAAGTTAAAGAAGAAATGTGTGGCTTCACAAGTTCCTTTGTAAGCGTGGAAGGATTTGATATGGAAACTTATTTATTATTACAGTTCATAATATAACAATTAATGGTAACATTAATAAGACGCTTTGAAAGCCTAAAGGAAGTGGCGAAATTTCTTTAGTGAAGTGAAGTGAAATTTCTTTTTCTTCTTTTATGTTAACTTTGAGTTACGCTGCTGTTAATGGAGAAGGTTTTACCGTTTATTTGAGAAGTGGTCCCAAATAATTACATACATATTGAAGATGGAAAGCTGAAACGTTATGAGAGTTTTGAAAAGCCTGTCATTGATACTTATCATAGACGTGTTGCTTTGTCGTCGCTGGCGTAAAATTAACAAATGCAAAGAAAACAAAAAGTGTAATTCGTAACATCAAATATTGCATCAATTAGAACAATAGCAGCAATCACACTAATGGTTTAATTATTAGTATTCATTTCTTAAAGCTTATTGTTATCATTACTGCATGTTGACCTTCTATTTTAATCTACTGCTGCACTGACCAGTAAGTGGGGGTTTGCTTCTATAAAAGTGCATGGCCAAAACTGGTACTGGGACTGGCCGCCTATTCATGTGCTGGCTTTGTGAGCGCTTTTCTCACCTCTTTTGTGCGTCCTTACCGTCTATTTTTTGCCGTTGTCCGGCGAGTGAGCATTGCTCTACCAAAAGTTTACCGGCCAGTTGCGTGCCACCTTTACAAATTCTATAGGTTGTGTGCATTGAATTCCCGTTTTCTGATAAATCTGGTTGAAGTCGAGGATTGGGACCGCTGAAATCTTATGTTCTAATTATCAGTTGTTTAGGAAAGACAGATTGGTTGGGCGGTAGGTGAATTCAGTAAATTCCGAGTTTATCGCCATAAAAGTTAAGCTCGAATCTTTTTGCCTCTTAGCTAGTTGTTGTTATAACGCTCCATCGAACATCTGCGCCTGATTACCAACACTAATTCGAAACTTAAAATTAACGGGAAATGGATGATTTTGGGTAACCATAATTTAGTTTTCGTTTCTTTGACTATTTTCCGCCAGTTTCGTTATAATTCCCTGAAGAACATATGATACAGAAATTATTTCCGTAATATGAAGGGGCAACTGCTAGCTAACCACAAAAATATTATAAAGGCTCCTAATTTTCCAATGTGATGGAGATTATCAGCTCGTTTATGGCGTTCTGGAGAAAACGTAATTGGCTGCAGCCGGTAAACTACCCCGCTTGATATATATCCGTTCTTAAAATTCACCGGTCCCGGTATACTAATTGTTCGGGTTTACCTGTAATCTATTACTTCTCAAACGGAGACAAGTTGGCTTGTCTAAGACCATCATGCATTAGTTTCGGAACCACCTATGCGAATGTAAAGAGTATTGTTCGATATAAGCCATTTAAAGATGATTAGGGTTACCTGTGAGGTGGCCAAACGTAATCACCTTGGCTCATTCCTGTCTACGATATTTTTATGTTCGATATTCCATGTACATGCATCGACGAATCGAAGTGCTTGATGCTTATGGATGACATACAAATTTTCCATTCATTTAACTACGGTAAGCTTTCAATCCGATTTAAATACTTTGTTCAAATGGTACGTACGTCAAAGAACTTAAGAAAATGCTGTAAGCTATCCCTTCCTTGAGCCACTATTGCATATATTGATTGATTGAATTAAATTGAATAACATTGGTGTCATCCTTTATCCAAAGCGAAGATTCAGTTTCTATATTGAATCATGCGTCAATAAAGCCGAATTGCATTTGAGCTTTGTAAAGAGCCGGTCAAAGGAATTCTATGACTCTTGTGTTACCAAGTGGTTATATATTGCTTTTTCTCGACCAATTTTGGAATACTCATTTCCAGTCTGGATACCAAGTTACAGTAAGACGAAGTAGGTCATTTATATTTTGCAAAACTTTTGAAGACACTTTTAGCGGTTATTTTCAAACTGATATGTTTGTTCATCAGGAAATTTAAAATTACCATTATATAGATTTTTCGCATAAAAAGAGACTTTACTGTATACACTATTGCATATTCATACTCGTCGTTGCATAGCTTTTCTGGATTGTCCATTGCAAACTTAGATATCAAACGGCATGGACATAAATAGTTTGCGTTCAAGAGACTCATGCTTTGTTTTTTTTCTTTTCTAAATACTTTGAACACGCCACACATTTTACGTTCATTATCAAAATGCACCTAAAAAAAAAAACAGATACAAAAAATAATGTGTCATTGTGTTCTTAAATTGTTTTTGTTGTATATCGTTCAGACTTTAGAGTTCATTCGATTTTAATGTTTTCTGAAATTTTTCATTTTATCTTTTTATTAATATATGAAAGAATTTTTATGAGCTTTTTTATATGTTATTTTTCAGTTTTGGCACAAACTTTTGTTGGCATTAAATAAACAGAAATAACCTCTGCGCACTCTTGCAAGAGGTATGCGAATTTTGTCAAACGATTCGAACTAGATGCCTCGAGACTCCGTAAAATATATTGACATTTGCATCAATGGTTTTTTTTCGTTTCTCTTCGCCTTCGTACTACAATTGGATATAATTTTAGTTTAAAGTAACGTATTGTTGACGATTGTGAAACTATTATATGATACTTTATATATTATATTCGCTTGTAGATCGATCTATTGACTAGAAAGGTTTGAAAAACTTGAAAACCATCTGCTAAGAGTCCAAATTAAACTTCTTTTAAATTAAATTTGAACGCATCAGGTTTACAAATTAACGAAGTCGATCTACAGCATCAGAATAATAGTAAGACATGAACACTGAAAGTGGCCCCTAACTGAGCGTGTGCGTCTGTTCATTTATAGGAATGTGACTTTGCTTTAGTTTACACTACGTCAACCAGGTTCAGTTGCACTTTTCTGACTAAAGCATCGTACGTATTACGTTGCAGAGCTACCATCTGATGCTATACTAACGTAAAATGTTAGATAGATTAAAGAATACCTCATTACATTTGCTATTCTAACAGATATGTAAGATATAAGCTGAAATGCGATTATACTTTCTTTGCTCTTTCAATGTTGTTTCAATAATGTTAAACATCTTTCAAGGTCCTTTGCTGTCTTTTCTTCAAGTTTGAGTCCATTTGTTTGATTTGAACATGCCAAGTTTTGCGAGTTAACAAAGTATTTTCAATTTCGTCGTATACACGTTGACATTTATGTTATAGGTGTCTGCTTTTTTAAACTCAAACCACAGAAATAAACACACATAACTATTATTTGCATATTAAAATGATGCGGATTAGCTCTTACAATTAGCCTTTGTTGTCTTTATTATTATTACCACTTTTTATTTCGCAGAAAGTATGAAAGCCAAAAACAGCATTTAAAGAACGGCGAACAATCACATCCAGAACAAAAGTTAATAAAGAACAATGAGTAAAGTCATTGTTTATATATTCATATATACATTCATATGTAGTCATATGTGGGTAAACTTGTGTAATAATAACAAGGAAAACAATATGTGCAAAAAAATAACGCACGACATTGTTTAACCTTCAAAAGTTATAAAATGAACAAAATTTATAAGCCACCTCCCGAGAAACGAAAACCAGAGAGAAGCAGACGACAAGAAGAACAATTCATTTCTTGTAAAGCTGCAAAAGTTAGAAATATAGTAGTGTAGTTACTTTAATTATTTTACTTAAAGTTTGCGATAGATAGCATCTCCCTTTTCGAACACCTTTTTATGATTACTAACACACATATTGCAAAGAACGTCTCATTTCGCAGTTTTCTCTTCTAATCTAGGATATTGGTAACTTTTGTGACCCATGCATTTTGTATTGTATACATAATCAGGTCTTGTTTTGCAACGCATTCATGTGATTTCGCTTACATATACACATTGATGTATATATATATATGTATATATATATATATTGATGTATATATATATATATTGATGTATATATATATATGCATATGTATATATATATTATATGTATGTTTGTATGGTTAAGTTGTTAAGTGAATGACCAAGTTTGAGATTTAAAAAGTAGGTAACGATAAAATATACCATAAAAACAAAATAATAAAAATATAAACACAACTGCGGTTCGTTTGCGTATTAAAAGACGCAACAACTGCGATAACTATTAACGATATAAAGAATAATGACCGTAACTACAAAACGGTTTAACTAGCACCGCAAAAAGAAAGCTTTACAATAGGTTGCCATCTTTTGCCATAATAAATGCTAAACGCTGGGATAATTCTTATGAAGAGAAACGGCGGTGACCAAATCGTTTATACCCATCACCATGATCCTAAAAGAAAACAAAAAAAAAACTCTATAATCCTGGGCGGGCGCGGCTGATTTTTTCTACTTGTATTAAAAGTGTAAATGTGTGCAGGTGTTATAATTTATGAGTAACAAGCAATAACCATGGAAAACAAAGGTGTTCAAAGTTTTTGTTACATAGACGTGTGCACTTGGTGTAGGCACGTCCTTCGAAAAGCTTAGGTCATTTACAAATTCTTTTGCAAGTTTGTAGGCATGTCTTCATTTTTTCGAACGAGGGAATGTTCACCACAGATATTACACAGTTGCGAAGACAAGCAGAAGAACATATGAAAGGACGTGCAGCATGCCAAGAGGAGAAAATGTGAACTATTAGGTGCTTGCATGAATTCTGAGCAGCGACATCTATTGGTGAAAATGATAAAGTATTGCGAATTATCAATGTGCACAACGGGTAAATTTGATGATTTGGACTTTTCTCTACATAAAATAACAGTATTCCATTTAGTATTACTAAATTAGTTATTCAGGGTATACAGACGACGAAGGCCATCAAACACTTGTAGAAGCTTATGGTTAAGTTTTCTTATGGTCGTTGTTTTCCGCCCGCTTTTGCTTAGTTTTGTCTCTTAGCCACATTGAGGGCTCTAAGCCCCTGCAGTGATTCAAATACTTTGTTCAGGTAGACCTCGATTTTGTCACGAAGTGAAGAAGAAGAAGCCATATGTCGCGAATTTTCTGTTAAATGTCCGAAATTTCCTTAAACCATTATACAATCAATAAACCCTGTCAGTTGCTGGTAAGCCACCACACAATTCAGTAAACTCCGCCATTTTCTGTTAAAAATCCTCCAAAAATCTATCAAAGTAAAGATATTTACAAAAAGAAGAAAAATGAAGAAAGTAAATAAGCAAAAAATGCGTCGACTTAAATTTGAAACCGAAATTTCTCTATAAAATTCAGTCTTCTAATAGAAATATAATATTCGAACTCCGATAAACATCAGTAAACGCCAGCGGGGAATATTATCTCCAAATATGTTCCGCGAAATTTTTCGGACACAATTTCCTTGCGGCATTTTTCGTATTCAATTTTTTTTTCATTTCTGCGTAAAGTGCCACATTCTCAATATTTAACTTGCGGTAAAATTAATGCCGACGAAATTCGCTAGAGACTTAAGAATATTCCTTTAATTTTGTTTCTTCAGCCAATCCTTTGATTTTTAATTCTTCAACCAAGGTGTGTTACTTAATGTTTTGGTTTACTACAAGATTATCGTAATATTTGGTGCTAACACTTGGAGCACTGAATTTAATTTATACCCAATGCTACAGGTTTGTGAATGTAGTTGTTTTTTTATAGTGTTCCTAAACTTATTTTATATTATAGAATTTTTTAATTTGTATTAAAATGTTTCAGGCTGCGGTTGCTCGTATCTATAATATGTAGTATCCCGCACCATTCATTCCACATCAATTCATTCCGATTATTGGAATAATCCGAACCGCAATTGATGCTGAGCATTTTCATATTCATGCATTTTCGATTGATACCACTTTTGTTGTTTGATTTGAAAAAATCTAATCCATATTAATTCGCATTTCTCCTATTAACCCAAAACTGAGTAGAGCAAGACATCAAATTACCGTCCGATGAATAAAAGAAGAAAAAAATTGGCCGACCCTTAATGGGATTGCCCTTAAATTCACTACGAACTTTTATGTACTTCGTAACACTTCAGACTATTTAAATCTCTTCAATTTAGCAAATTGTATATATTTTATGAAATTTCGAAAGCATACTCAGTCCACCAGCTCCTGGACAGCCATACCTTACCATCAAGCTTATTTGCAGGCCGGCCACTCCATCTGCATGTATTTGTTTGTTATTCGTTAAGGATGGAATAATAATAGACTTGTTAGACATCTTCTCCAATTGGGAGCCATGCCCTAATTTGAAGGCCTGTATTGTGTACGGTGTATGTCAAGTATATTATTTGCAATATATATTTACATTCAAGTTACTGACCAAGTGTATTGGTACACGACATAAGTTTGTGGTCAAGAGTATCCATAAATTCTGTTTGTTCACCTATTAAAAAAAATTTGATTGATATGAATTTGTACGAATATCTATATCTATGGGTAAAGGAAAACATTGGCTTTTCAAAACAAAAATTTTGTGTCACGTTTTCGCAACGCAAATATTGAATAAGGAAGTTTGATACACCACGTGAGGAGCATTCTTCCAGCGCTTCCATTATCTATATAACTTCTTCGAGCTCAATTAATTAAAGTTTTGAACGTGTTGTTTTGGCCGGAAATACGTTTGAGCTTCACGTAACATTATTTTTCGATTTTTTTCAAGTAGGTGAGAAAAATTAAAAAGAGAAGAGAGAAAACGCGGAAATCCCGCTTTACCGGTAAACGGAACTGATGCGCTGGCAACTCCGAAAACGATTCTCAAATACTTGAAAGCTTTTACTTTTTTTAGAACGGAACTAAAAGATAAAAGCTAAAATACTTACGACAAGAACAACAAGAACAGCAATAGCAAATGTTTTATATATATTCAAGTTTGGTTTTTGCGCTTTCGCTCTTTTTCTAGTCGCTTTGTGACAGAAGTTCGCGTTTGTACATGTTGTATTGTTACTGTCGTTTGTATAGCTATAATATATAGCTTAAAATTGAAGACATTGCCCGTTTAAGGTAGTTGTCCTACTAAACAGTAACAGTTACTTGGTGGTCTTCAACGCGCTATCATTACAACGAGTAGAAAAAAAAGCATTTTTTTTAAATTAAACCTAAAAAAAACTTAAAAATTTTTCTAAAGTATTTCTGATTTAGAACTTAGTTTACAAAAAAAGTTACTTAAAAATTAAAAATAATAAAAAAGTAAAAAAAAACAAATTTTCAATATTCAAAAATTTGCAAAAGAAATTGACGTTAAAATGGATAAGTCACCAACATCGAATAGTACCAGCAATCAAAATGAGGTTAAAGCCAATGTAAGTAAGGGCGCAATTTTTTTATTAGGATTTTCCCTCGCGAAAACTGTGTAGGCTTCATTATAGCTTAAGGACATAAGCACATGTGCATAGAAAAAGTAAGAAAAATTAAAATTTATGCCTAACACTTCAACATACGTCGCTCGCCTCGATACGCGCCTCGCTATTCATCGGCAATTGAGAATGAATCCTTTATTCCTATATTTATATAAATATGTGGGCATGTCATATCACATTTATATATCACATCTATATATATACATTTATAGCGCGGATATAAAACATATACACACGAACATATTGATAGGCACTATCATCATCATCATCATCATCGAGACAATATTTTTGGTTTGAAACGTTTTCTAGAATTTTATATTGTTCTTTTGTTATAAAAGTGCTTCTCCAGTTGAGCATTAAATTTCAATTAGTGCTAAATCCGTTCGCGTAACTTTACTCTTTTGATGCTTAAGCAATTCGATGGGGATTCTATGCAATGCATTTTGTTGAGGTTTTCATGAAAAGCTTTTTTTTTGTAATACTCTTCCTTTTTGAGAAGAAAGAGAAAACGGAAAGACAGCAAGGATTAAATAGGTCGTCTGAAAGGTTATAAATTAGTTATAGGCATTGTCTGGAAGCCGTTGTATTAATTCTTTCTTCTTTAATATTTGCTATTTCTCAACCTTTAGTGTTTATTGATTCCTTTAAGTTTTATTATCAATTATTTATAGTTTCTCCCTTAATGTTGCATTAATTGCATGGAATTTGTTTAGAAGTAATTTTTGGTATTTGCTTTTCATAGTCTTGAGCGCAACCTATTGACCACTTTACCACCTTAGAAACACCTTCTTTACGCATACACTCTTTTCATAAAACAAATTTGGGGTCAATATTACCTAATATACGCTCAATTACGAATGGTATACGCCAACGTTCTGGCGAAAGTTACAATTTTCGTAGAAATTGGATCCGCCACTGGAACCAATAAATCAACTTTTATGCTTTGAATTAAACACTCAGCGAAAATTTGCATATTTGCAGCGGTCTGCGTTGTAACAACTACGCACAGACGACATTGTAAAGTATCTATATTTTTTATCAACGTAAAAGCGAATTCGATTCAGCCATGTCCGCCTACCTGTTTGTCGGTTACTCGCTCACAGGATTGCAAAAGTTTGTCTAGAGGTATGTTGCTAAACTTGGAATCTCCACTTCCTTCTATTGCTCACACCGAGTTAAGTGTTAAAACGAATCAAACCGATCCATAGATCCGCTTAAAATTAGCGGAAGCCAATAATAAAATAAAATACTTCAGGTCAGAATTTCGAATTTGGTTTCCAGATTCTCATGTTAAGTTCGAAAATCAAGTAAATCGAAGAAAGGTTGCATTCACACTTTCACACAATATAAATAAGACGCATTTGATAGAATTAGCTTTTCGAGAGTTTTTTTTCATCGTTGTTCGCAACGTCATTTGCATTAAAGTTTCATGCTTATCTTTGTAAAACGTGGAACCAGCTTAGAAAGATTTTTAATATTCAATTTGTCGCCACAATTTAGCTAATAAAGATTGGATCGATTGCAGCGTTTTAAGCTACCAAGCCCTCGAAGATATTGTCCCTAATTTACGGATTAAATTGTGTAACGCTCGAAGGATTAAAAGTTAAAAATCACAAGCATTTGGATTTATTATTATATGAAGTTTTATGCATGTTTATGCACGCATGTGTGTTTTATAATATTCTTTTATAACATTTCGATTATTTTCAATCCTTTTCCTTGCATTACATGTCATTGACCAGAAAAAAAAGAACATCGCTGTGTCAACGATATGACAGTAGTTTATTTTGTCTTTTAATTGATTCTTATACGTGAAGATGTGTAACATACCATCTCGAATACATATATATAGGCACACAAGTGTATGCATTCACACGCACACATGTGTACGGTGTGTAGCTATAAGAAAAAAAAAAAATTAAAATTCATAATGAAAACGAAAAAAATGAAGCAGGGGACATCTCATCTCAACATAGTATCGCACGAGATCAAGTCAATGATTATTGCAAAGTAGTTTTCAAATTATGGCCTTGTCAGTTGATCACTTAGAACTTCCAGACTATTCTAATGAGTAATTGTGGCAGTTGTTATAATGTGCGCATGCCGTTAGTTAAATTTGGTACTTTGGACCAATCCCGTCCGCCTTTAGCTTTAACCGCCTATGGGCTTTAACTGTAAATTTATTTAATCATAAATATAAGTGTCAAGTAACAACTTTTGCGGTCCTAATCGCACTAAGGACACTCACGGTGTCTTATCCGCTCACATTGTTACGCTATTTACTATTAAAAATTAAATAAACAAATCCAATATACTCTTCAGTTATTTGAAGTGTAAAACCTCAAGAACAACTTTTTTAATATTTATACACGATTTAGAAGAATAATTTTACAAATTTCAATCAATTCAAAGTCGAATAAACATATCATGTATGCAATAGGGTCATGTTTCGTCAATCTTAGGATCCTTGTAGGATGTTTCCATCTTCATAAACTTAATTAACTTAATAAATTGACTAATTTTGTCATTCTGCTCGCAATATATGTGCATCTGCATATATATCTATATGTAAACTTATATGTACGTGCACACATATACAATGTATAGGCAGATAGGAAGTTCATAAATATATTTTGAATTAAGTTGAAGTCTCCTTGTCCAGTTTAAGAAACGGGGGAATCTTCCAAATACTGTCCCAGTAATGTGATTTAGCAAATGAAGCTGCCTTGAAAGAAATCTAAAATGTTTACGTTGTTGCTATCAGTTTCAACCGTTTTATTTAAGTCGAGTTTTTTAGCTGATTTTACCACCACAATATTTATGACTACGTATGCTGCTTGGTGCGTTACTATCATCTGCGAATTTATAACTGGTAATAGGTAGGCGCTTGCTTATGTTGGTTACTCATTATTCCAATCGTTACTTTGTTTCTTCCATTCTTTTTTTCATTTCTACTGTGTGTCGTTAGTGTCATTTACTTTTATTGTAACTTCTTTGAACTTGAAGCAGCACTTTTGCCTATACGCAGTGACCTGCACTGATTATTTATTATTATTCAAACAGTTTTGCGAATTCCGCCATGGAAGGTCATCGGTAAGCCTGAGCTTTATAGAAATGTAATACTAATTACGGCCGATAGCAGGACGGTACGATTTAATCGGATATTACAGGTAATGTGTAAGAGATGCATATGAGAGAGCGACACACCTCGTTTCATTATCGTCTGACAAAATCTCTTTCTTTCAGTGGATGGTAGTAAGTAAAATATTAAATTATTTCGGAAAATACAAAAAGGGCTAATTGTCTATTTATCAGCAGTTTTGCATTGTTTTGCTAAAGAGTGCTTTCTTAGAAAATTCTTCAAAGAAAATAGAACTTTTAAGATACCAAAGAATCACAAACATAATGCACTTATAATCCTTCTCACTTAATTGTATGCAAATATACATATAAGAGAAGTCACTTTTTAGTAGTTCTTGTGCGTGATCACAGCAATGAACTGGAACACTAAAAAACAATTTTTTCACCCCCTGCATAACTAGTTTAAATTCCTTTCTAAAGCCTCCTTTCTCTATGATTTTTTATCATAGTTTGATTTATTTAAGCTAACTAGTTTAATGGTTGTTTATTACGAGTAACCCTGAAGGAACAGAAAGATTTCAGAATTTATTAAATTATGCGTCATAACACGAAACAATAATTCGGAATAAAATTGTTTATATTACTAAACCTTTGAAGAAAATTGATGATACATTTTAACCTGTTGAGACGTTTCTTTATTCATTGGCATATAAGAGTCGCTACTGTTTACGTAAGTAGTGCAAACTCGTCTATATAGTAAGTATGTAACAGTAATATGTAAAGCAATGACTACTAATTTTTAAAAAAATGATGGAAAGGTAAAAACTTTTCTAAAATTATAGTAAATTTAAAATCCACTTATTAATGGTTTCTTTGCCTATAATCTCTTTTAGAGTTGGAGTTTTAGAGAGTAATAGAGAGTATATTGTGAATGTCTGCTCTTCAGTTCTATAGACTGTTTCTATAAATAAAAATAGTTTACTTACCCGATCAACTCATTTTTGGGATTCCCCAAAATTAGAGGCGGTACATCACCCCTAAGGAGTTTTTAGTAGAACATTAATGCTGTCATCCAATACTACGATATTTACAAAATTACTTAAAAAATTTATACATCCAACACCAAAGGAGAGATGGTCTCATTAGGTTTACTATTTTCCTTTTGATATCCGGAAACACACTTTAAATATTTTGAGTATTGAGAAGTAGTTAGATACTTGACACAAGAGTACACGATTCTATGTCGGAACGCTCACGGTCATAAAAAGTGAGGCAGGTATTTGAAACAATAATCAAAGCCAGTCTGTTCCCAACAAGCAGGGAATGAGAACATTTTTGATGCTTAAACTTCACTGTTAACGACAAGTTAAAACGTAAACCGTTCATGACTGAATAAATTGCTTTTCTAAAGTGAACTCAATGGATTCATTCTTATAATTCAAATACGTTAATATGAACCCATAATAAGTCTGACAGATTAATTTTCAATAATTAAAAAAATTAAGCAAATTGGGCGCGGCCTCCAGATTCAATTTGCGAACTTAGCGAAATTAGAGCGCTTCACATGTAAGATCAATAAGAAACGCACCCAATAATATTGTGGGAATAAATATCAATTAAGTTTTAGTTTCCAATATATATCCCCACATAAAAAAAACATTTGCTTTTCTCTCTATCATACTGGCTGAAACCTTATGCACCGTACTCGTGGGATATATAAATATAAACTTTTAAGTGAATTGTTAGCAATTGATGTAAAAATTAAAAAGAAAAATCTTTAAGATAAATCTTCGGTACACTCCGACTGAGGTAAATGAATAAAATTTATTTCGTTTTTAAATCATTTCAGAGAATCCCACAGAAGAACATTCCACATTTTCGCATATCACATATTACATCTTTCGTATAAAATTATGACAACTCCTATCGACGGATGGGTAGAAATATTAAAGTAATGATAAATAATTGACGCAAAATCCGAAGAAGAATGTCTATGTGATAGGCGCTTGCAAGCACATTGCTCCATATTACAAAAGCGGTGATAAAATAAATATATTCGGAAGCGAAAGAAAAATGAGAAATTTATTGAATATATTCGAAAAACGTTAATTTCATGAAAAGCTTTAAATAATGAGTTATGATAGAAAAAACTTTTTTAAGTAGCGCAATTTATTGACTATCAGATAAATCTCTAAAGTAATTATAGTTCGCAATTTTGCTTTCTTTATGAACATTTTATGCAAATTTTAAGTGTGTGGATAAAGTATGCTTCTGTTAAAATTAAGGAAAAGAATGTGTGGCCTTCATACATGTTAGGAGTAGAGCTTTACATCAACAGAAATTCGATTTTCTCTAATTATTAATAGGTTGCGTTCGATTTTGAATGTACATTAATTTTTGTCGGCATTGAATTATTTATACACCATGCACGGATTGTGTTGTTATAAGCAACGTTCTCTATGTAGTCAGATGTTAGATTGCACAAATCTTGAATGTTGTGAATCTTGTATTTTAGTTTAAATCATTTTTTATGTAAGACTAGTTAATTTAAGCAACGCACCTGCTTTACCGCTTACAAATGGGTGGTTTTACAACACTAACTTGCCGAGCATGCGTATAAGTTGAGCTAGCAGAGACGAGTTGTTCGAAAAACGTGCGTAATGTTGCTTAATTCGTTAAGGTCGGTTAAGACTGGTTAAAACAGGTTAAGACTTGTTAGAACAAATTAATACTGGTTAGAACAGGTTAAGAGAGGGTTAATGGCCCAAAGAAATTTAAAGTAATGCAGTCCACTTCAAAACATTCGAGTTGCCTAAGAAAAATTTAGAAAACGCCTAAGCTGACAGCGGATCCGCTTGATAGCGAACAAACTGGCTTAGAAATAGCCAGATGGCTGTAGCTTTTAAAATGCTATGTCAAACTACGATTAGTTCGTAAACCATCATATTGTACAATTTGACACCAAGAGAAATGAATGAAGTATTCTAGTTTCTTTTCTAGCCGACATGAACCCATTGGGCCAAGCTTGAGTACAGTTTTATATTGCGATAGTACTTCTCCAAAATAAATTAAAATTTTAATTATAAGCAAGTATTCTGGGGCATAATTAATTTCTTTATTTCGCTCTCGTATAATCGCTTTCAAATTCTATGTTATTTTCAATTTGTTCTGGGTTTTACTTTTCCCAATGACGCTCATAGTTCACAACAGCCTTATGTGTCTATTCTTTTCATACATTTTCAAAATACGTTTGACGTTTTGATGGACAACCCACTTAATGTTTTGTGTTCTCTGCACTTCATTGTATTAAGAGCGCCCCGTACCACTACTTAAAATGACAAATACACAACGAGTGTAATGAATGAAAATTATTGTAAGTATATTATAATATTTTTTTGTCTTAAGATCAAATATTAAGACTTGTGAATATTTCACAAATTAACACTTTCATGCCTAAAAGTGTGAATGAATTAGTAGACAATGACCTGGTTTAAAGATAATGCTCACGGCATTCAATAGCTATCGTCGTTTGTCTTGAAGTTGGTCAAGAAATTTATACTTAATTGATAATAATAAAGTAGACAAAAAAAAAATAACAGACATATCATGCGTACTGGTGGCTGAAAAAAGTGAAATGCAGACTTATAACTGCGCGGAAACTATATTCTTTTTTATGCCCTTATATGATTTAAACAAAGTGTTCTCTATTTATCCTATAGTCTAGAATTCTAAACCTTACATTCTTTGCCTTTCTCTATTCTTCTTCATTCTTTCGCTCGACTGCAATGTTATCTCTGTTACAGTGACAAATTTATTTTACAGTACGTTAAACCCATTAGTTCACTTATTTACATAAAATTTTGTCGGCTTTCATATGCGAAAAGAACGTGAGCTATCGGAACAAGGGATAATCCCAGTTAAGAACTCTGGATGCGATGGGGGTTCGTGCGTTTCATTCTTGGAATTTCTGATCGATTTCAAAGAGAAAGGTAGAGGCTGCAGTCTTAGTTCGAAAGCATATTCCAAAAAACTCATATTACTTTTGTTTCGCATATAATAAAAGTGGAGGTTTTTATTTGAAAGAACGTGAACTTTAAAAAAAAACAAATAGAAACTTATAGTGAGGCAAGATCGTCCATGAAATACCCTAGACTACTCCATCTAATACAATTCATCACTTGTGTATGTTTCGTGATAAAACACCAAACATTATATCGCGTTTCCAAGTGAAGCCGTACTTTTCCATGAGAACCCTTCTATGGGAGCGGGCTCAAAACGTGAACTGACGTCTTTGAACATAGAACAGTTTCGATTACTTTTTATCTCTTTTCATCATAAAGAAAACGAAATAGCTCTTCACCAAATAAAGGCTCAATTTTAATTATAATCCTTACCTCAGGTGGAGTCCATATCCAATAGATATATAGGGTTCTAATTTGCTGCGCTTAATTGTTATGTCAATTTAATATAAAGAACCATTTTTCTTTCTCCTAATTTGAATTACTTTTAGTCAATGTTCTATTCTTCATTTACCTTCGCTGTAAAATGCTTAGGGGTGTATAAAGCTTGACGTTCAGTGAAAAACTTTGTACGGGAGGGAAGATAGGAAATAGTAAATTTTTTTTAAATTTTCACAAAGTATTAAAAGTTAGATTTTTTTGCCATACAAAGTTTCAATTTCGTGCATATTGGTGGCCTCAAAATATAAAATTATCTGATCCAAATTTACTACATTCGTTTTGTTTGCCGCAATACTTTTTTCTCTTGAATAATATTACAAAGAGCAATTTTTTTCCATGCAAGGCCTTGTTGAAAATAAAGTTTTATTTAGAGAAAGATCGTTAAAATAGCGTAATCGGAGGCATTGTCAATAACGTTCGTTATTGCGCTAAAGCGTGTTAATGTACAAATGTGCCTAAATCGATTCAGATTAATTCTCCGAATCGATCTAACTAAAGGTGAGCCGGTCTTAAGTCCTCCTGTACGTTAGTTATCTGTAAGCACAAGAAAAAATGTTAGATATTAAATTGTTTAGACCTAAATGTATATGTGACACATTGAAATTAAAAAGAGTGGCCATTATTAACAGTAATAATGCATAATAATGAAAAACATAAATATACTATTGCTGTGGTTCAAGTCTATAACTTACTGCCCTAAGCTTAATGCGCGCATAAGGTTTCGAAAGCTTAAGTCCGTTTTGAGATCTTTTGAGTTTTAACTACACATTTCATCTGCCAGCTTTCTTAAGGCTTTTTGATATGATTGACTCGCTATTCACGTTTCATGGCACGATTCTGTTTCAGTTATTTGTTCTGCTATCAAGCTATATTTGGACATTATAGATAAAATTGAATTTAAACTAAATTGAAGATCCTACTAAGTAAGAGAAAATTAGAGCAGATTGTAAAGGATAAGCGCTCAGCGTACAGTAAGTGGATTCATAGATTTAAAACATTTCTTTGTTGAGCTATCAGTGCCTTTTCAACCAAAATAACAGTTCCGACCAATAATTTTAAACATTATCAACGGATTTTTATGTTATAAAAATTGCAGCAGAAATTTCTTTAAGAAATTTTAATTCAGAAATTTAAAAATATCTTGCAGAAAAACACGTTTTCTAATTTTTTTTTTCGATTTTAACTTTACAACTGCCAGAGCATATAAATGAACAATCATATAGAATTTTAAACTTTTGTTAACATAGGAAAAAATTGAGTTCGCAAAGAATTCTTCTCTATTAAGGTCATTGATACATAAGCATCACACATGTATACGAGCATAACCAGCGACGACATACTTTTCAAACAATAGCCAAAGAAATAATAAAAGAACGCAAGGAAAGCCGACCAACGTTTACAACAGCAACTGGAAAAGAATCCCAACGTGTATTATATGTAAAAGAAGTACAGGCTTGAGGGCAAAACTTGGTCACCCGCCACTTAGCTCCCATACAATTTATGAGGTTGCTTATATTTTTTACAATGCAAGACATAACGAGCTCTCCAGAGTTGGATTACATTGCAAGGAGAGATTTGAATTAAAGCCGATAATTAATTACAAAAGAATTTTTGCATTTGTTTTTCCGTTAATAGTTAAGAACCCGTTCCGCGTTCTATACATTCTGCAAGTGTTTTTTCTATCGACATGAATTTCAATGGAACGCTTTCTCCCTATACAACGCATTGGGTCTACACGATACATTTGCACTAAGCATTACCTTGTTAGACGATTTTTTCGCAGTAACAGCAGAAATTACCTGTCTAGGGGGGAATAAGGCTGAATTCATTATAAAGAGTTATTTCTGCTTTTTTTTTATAAAGTAGAAAAGCGGACACTGTTCGTTATTGAGTCGATTTGGAAAATTCGTTATTGTTGCCATCTTTTGAAATCAAATTTCAGATAGTATTTTGATAGCTTCGTAAATACATACGTTTTTGGTTTTATTTGAGTTAACTACGTATAGTGAAGATTCTTGAATATTCCCGAAATTTTCAAATTTTTTTACGCAATTTAACAATTTTGGTTACATGTAGGGATTTATAAATGCCCAGACAGGCAGAAAATCCAATGATTGCACAGGGGTGAGGTCTGAACATTCCCACAATCTTTAGGTTGACAGATGTGTAAGAAAATAGATGGACAAAATAAATGTCTTAATTGCTATAACTTTCAATATCTTCAGAAATCCTACGAGCTAATGAGAGGAGTTTTATATTGACTTGTACCTAGAAGCTTCAGCTCTTTACGTATGTGTAGATGAAACAACCGCTAGAAAGATGCATCTATTCTTATGACATCGAGAACTCTAATCATAGACGCAATCGGAAGACGGTTTGTGAGTTGCGCGGATAAAAAACTACTAATGGACAGAAAGATTAAAGTTCTTCGCAACAATCTTAGCAATTTTGACAATCAATTGATTTACGAATAAGATCACAAATGGAGAGAGAATGGAGATGATGTCTAAAATAGCAGAAAATCCTATAAAATCTCTAATAAATTCCTCTGAGATAGACATAACATAAACGAAAGGGCGAACTCCGTTTGACGCAGAATACTTGTAGAATGTTAACATTATCAAACCCCTCGGCAGCGTGAGTAAGATCATCACTACTATCATGAACATCGTTGTCTGTTTAGAAGTTCTTATCATTATTAACGCCCGTTGTCATATACTTACGGGATATGCGAAAAAATTTAAATAACAAAAATTCCGTTATTATATAGTTCGCTTGCTCTCATCTAAAGGACATTGTTCCATAAAAAAAGGGCCAGGCACATACATACACAATCAACAGACACAGCCCAACTGAAAACACCACATACTTTCATAAAACCGTAACTAATGTGTGCTTACACAAGCTTGTGTGTTTTATGCACATATACAAAAAAAAAGAAAAGGTATAAGTAAGTAAAAAAAGAAAAGGTATAAGAACCCACTAAACAATACACACAGACAAGTAAGGCATAAAAGAAAAAAAAGCTTTTCGAAGGATTCAAAATAAGGCAGCCTTTGCTTTTAGGACGCGGGAATGGTAGCAGTAAAAGCAGTGGATATGTACATATGTATATATAAACGCTTATGCACGCATTGGATGGTGGCCGTCTTATATTCCCCCATTAACAATATATTGCTATCGTGTAATATGCTATATACACATAATATGTACGCAATAATAATGATATGTACCGCTTTTTCCTCTGTCATTTTATTTTATTTATTAAAATTTAACAACTATTGTGCTATAGCCGAACTTTTTCATAAATACTCTCACAAAATGTACGAGATTCAACAGATTCTTAGAAGACTTTTCTTATACCTAAACATATATCATTTTTAAGTTTTACATATTTTGTTTAATACAATTATTTTATTTTTTAGTTTTTTAATTAATTTTCATTTTTTTTGCGCAAATTTAAAAAACAAGTCGAAAAATATTTGCGTAGTGCTCGGCATAACTGCACACCAAAAACTTGCTTGAATTTGCCATTGTCGAACGATATTTTTAACTAACTTTTTAACTCTTTGCAAATGTGGTAAGTACGCTTTCGTGGCAAAAGATTCTCCATAAAAACCAAGAACCTTTTCTTTTTTATATACATTAAACATTAATCTCAATATTCAATAAGGAATCGTTTAGGCGAAATGTCATTAAATAGATCTTTTACTACTTCAAACTTTAGTTTTCCTTCCAGGTTTATAGTTTAGGCGGAATTTCTATGGAATTCTTTCTAACGTAATGCAGCTTTTAACGTAATGTAATCGGCGGCTATAGTGAGAAGACACATTTATTGTGTGACTTGTACTCGATACAGTGTAACTGATGTCTTCAATAATAAATCATACCTGTTAAAAAAAAGGTTATTTTTTATTTATTGTTATTTGTTATTACATTTAGAAAATTATTTTCTGCCGTTTTTGAACCTTCACGCACATCACCTTTTACTTGAAAGGAGCGCAAAAACGAGAATAATGAAATTTTCATACTCTCTTCGATTAGGTAGACATGGACGGATTTGGCTCAGTTAGATTTATAATTTGATACTGGTCCAGAACATATATATACACTTTATAAGGTTTCTGATGCTTCCTTCCAAGTGTTACGAACGTTTCGATAAAAATAAGTAGAAAATACAGAGCACTCGCTGCTAGTTCAAAACTGAAAATTGTAAAGAAAAAAAAAAATTATTATTATTATTATTATTATTATTATATAAATTTAGCCAGAGAATAAATTCTAAAACTAAAGTCTTAAAGCACTAGCAACTAAGGCTTTCGGCTTTATTTTTTATTAATATTATTATTATTATTATTATTATTATTATTATTATTATTAAAAACTGTACCGCACTTGAGGTTTGAACCCACGATCGTTGAATTGCTAGTCGAGATTCCTGCCTACTCGGCCACTCAGGCGGATAAAAAAAAAGTTAAGAAAATATATTGTAACGTGAACTGTCTTTAGTGGTTTTACGTTTCTATTCAACTCCTTCTGAAATTAAGTTCGTACCACTGGACAGTGATCTTAGGAGATCTATTTACAAATTATTTACAGGAACTTATATTTACAACGTTTTAGTTCTCGTCGCGTCAGTTCAAATATTGCAATTTAACTCTCTTGACTCGACATAATTTGCTTTCACAAATATTTTGCTTTTGCGTCCTTTTACAAGTACGTTACCATTACCTAAATTGATCGCGACATTTTTGTGTTAATCCATCTCTCCGCTAAATTTCGACTTTATTCGTCAGTCGCTAGTTGCATGAGGCAGGTAAAGCGTCATAATTCTGCTTTGACACAGATACATTCACTTGAAGCCTATAATTCCCCTGCATTATGTTTTATGTAATCTTCCTTCGCCGTTTTTTGTGTCTGTTAGAGAGTTTTACGCAATTTTGGCGACTTTTGTGGCATTTCTCTGTGTATTCAGACTTTTGTTGTAATACGAGTACCCTCAAGTACCTTGTTGCCTTCTCCCTAGAGTATGGCGATTTGATTAAAGTTTTCAAAACTCTTAAAATCGTTAATTGCATGTGTTTCGGGATTATTTTTTTCTATGTAAAAATAACCTTCTGCGAATTTTTAAAAATTTTGCACTAAAAGTGGGCCCTTATTGTAAAAAACACTAATTATTGTCTGTCGTCGGGCCTTCCTTGCATTCCACACCGAAAGATGACTCGTTTTTTGACGATACCGAAGCAAGGACTCATTTCTCGATATAACTCTAATGTAGACATGAAGGCAAGTTGAAAAGGGAAGGTTTAACGCCCGCATCGAACAACATTTACCGCAGCCATATCTATATATAAAAGTCATGATAATAGACTTCATGAACGTAACCTGCATCTGTTTCTCCGTAGTAAAGCGTGTATTAGCGTTGTGATTTCTTTCGGTTGTTTTCATGCAAGACCAGATTTTCACTGTAATATTCGCAGAAACAATTATGACGATTTCTTAATTCTTTGTAAGTACAATGATTTCGTAAAGTCAGATTGACCACAAATATGTCGAACCCAGTCATCTTTAAGAAGTCACCAAGCTGTGGGTGCAGCACTTATATTCTATTGACTTGATACCAGATTAAAATTAAGACGTCGGACATTACTACATCGGTTATGCTTAACAAATATGTGCAGATTTTATTTTGTCTACAAATGAGACGAACGCATTTATAAATTTAATATGTTAATCGTTACGGGAAAATAACGTTTAACAGGAAAATGCGATTATTTTAGCTTTCAATCTACTTACCTGGTAAGATTGAAAAGAAAATGGCGATGATGGTACTTTAATTACCTTAATAAGGGAGATAAGAAATTGCGTCAGCTACGCACATATGATTTTTACTTGCGTTTAAAGCAAACACTACAAAAATATAAAGGGTAATTAGAAAAAAAGTTAAATGCATTTTGAAATGGAATGATGTTTCCATGATTTTCTTTCTACACGTTTGAAATTTATTGACTGCTAGCAGTGATCTTTGCTTTGTATGCCTCTGTAATTGGGAGTTAGTAATTGATTGTGTGTGTTACTTCTTCGTTACTTCCACATAAGACTGCTTATTGTTGTTCTTTAATTGAAATGCCTATATCAAGTCATATGTTTTCATTGAACTGTTCAGAAAAAAAAGCAATATCAATAAAAACCTATACGTATACCCATTCTTCTTACGCTTTTTTATTAGTACAATTCAAATTTATTGATCATAACGAGTGTTGTTGTTATTGTACTGAAAATTTGTTTACGTTGGGTATTGTGAACTCTATTCTTAAGACTAACTAGAACTAACTAACTAACTATACTGACTAAAAAATATAATAAATGCGTTAAATATAAGCCTTAAGCGCAGTGTATTTCAGCTAAAGTTTGTGCCCTTCCATTTTGAAATTGAACAAATTCCGTTAAATATTTATTGGACATATTACGCAAAATCTATGACAAAAAGGCTCCACCTTATATTTTGCTTTTATGCCCAATTGATGCGACATCATTTTCTGAACGAATTTGACCAATTTTTTCCATCTATCCGCCCTAAATTTGGCCACGTATTATTGCCTTCAACCTGAAGGTAGCAATTTTCGAAATTATTTTGCGCAATTCGCTACAATTACATATGTTGACATACTAAGGTGAAAATAGTGGATCTAAGATGCTTTATGGCGTAATTAGGTGCAGAATAATTTTTTTATTAAATTATTAATGTAATCATGTATGGTGTTTAATACTCAGTCTTACCCATCTACAATGTTTTAATTTGTTTTTTCTGTTTACTCATATAAACATACATATTCATAAATACATGCACTCACTCATATATAATATAGAAAAAAGAAAGAAAAATCAACTGATTTTTGACTAACAAATGTTAAGCAATTGTTTTAAAATTATTGAAAGACAATTCCTTTTTTATTGCATTTCTATATAGCAGTAATAAATCACAATTTATGAAATTTTCACTTCAAGTTATTAAAAAATAAAAAAAAGGTTTATTCTCTATCTCCCTCTCTCTCTCTCTCTCTCTCTCTCTCTCTCGTCTTCCTTTATTTTAACTGCCATTAGGTTTTGATATTTGTGAAAGGTTACCGTAGTTGTGTTATTTACATGTATTTACTTTATGAATGCGACATATACAGCTTATGAAAGCAAAAAAAGAAGAAATATAAGTATTTACGGTGCAATTCAGCTTACATCCATTTGACATTTTTACAGAAAAGAGAAAAACAAAAAAAAACTTGATAGACAATACTTTTTAAATACCGTGAATATTAAGCTTGAATAGGAAATATTTTGCTAATGTACTTAACCTCCAGCGTAATCGTGCAAAGTCTTTGGGGCAGCGACTAGATGAAATCTTTTACCCTATTTTTCCTTTTGCAAGGTTTTATTATCAGGTCTACGCGAAATTGTTTCATTGTTTTCATTTAAGATAATAGGCATCAAATTGTGTGATTTATAGCAAACTTATTTATATTTTTAGATATTGAAAAAAAAAAACTATTTTCAAGGCTTTTCAAGGTTTTTTGCTTCTGAAACGACAGCGTCGGTAATTTCCAAAAATATATTCGAACCACGTCGACACAACGTAAATCGATCACGTCCCTCAAGAATATAGAAATCATTACGCATAATTTACATCAAAGTTGATTAGCACAAAAGTCGGGGCGCGAATAGGTCGGGTCCACCATCAGGCGTGCTTGCAATCGGCAGTTTTCATAAACTTAAGCGAAATGCTTAACATTTAATATTCGCTGACGGAATGACTACAACATTTTTGCTTTCTCGTATCTTCTCAATTGGTAATCAAGCAACTTAGACAATAATTTTTCAATTTTTTAGTTTTTGATAAAATAAATGCAAATTTTTAGTTAAAAATCTTAGAAAGCGTTACGTCTCTCCTCGTATCTCGTTCAAAGGCACCCCTTTTTCATTGTCTGCTATCTAAGTTTCCACGAACAAATTAAACCTTTGATGTGTTTAAATAAAGTGCAACTAATTCCAACTTGTCTTCCATTTCATGCGCGTGAAAGCAACAATAACGAGAATGACAACAAGTGTTGTGTAAACATTACAAGGATTAGATTCGATTCAAACTATATGCAAAAAGTTTTAGTTGTTAGCATGTTTTGGTTATACGTTTCGTCTTCTCGTTTTTCTTCTATTTTTTATTCGCCTGTTTTTCGAAATAACACTTATAATGTTTCTTTTCTATCGGAGGTTTACATTGAATAGTTGCACTTTTCCAAGGGTCATAAACATCCCATAAAAAGTAAGCAAAAAAAAAGGTAACACAAAAATAAGTAAAGAAATTGTATTCGGTCGTGACCGAAAATTTTATACTCATCATCATGGTTCCAAAAAAAAAGAAAATAACTAAGTTTTCTTACTCCATATTTTAAGAATAAAAGTGGAAATGTATATGGTGCACGTATTGTACATTATGAGTAACAAGTAAAAAAATGGAAATCAAAGGAGTGTAGGCGTGTTATGAGTGTTGTAGGCACAGGTTCGGTAAGGCATATTCCAAATCTTGTAGCCAGCCATTATGTCTTTTCTTCAATGTTAAAAAAACGTATGACTTACTGTAGCGTATTAGTAACTAAGCATAAAAACACTGATACGTACAAGAGTAAAAATTCAGGACCAGGTACGGTTCCTATACTCACCCACTTATCATCAACTAAAAATTATACAATACGTCGATGTAAAATCTCCCTCCAAAATATTTGTATCTAAATGAAAAAATGTCACATTTAAATTAACAAATAGTGCATTGCATTTTTTAAGGTTGTAGATAAGGTACAAGCATTGCTTTCTCTTTCGTTACATTTACTGACGAAAAATCATCGCACGTCAAATACGTTATGCGTTATCTTAGGAAAGAACAGTGAATTGACTTAATATACTTAAATAAGTAAAAAGCAAGTAAGAAAGCTATATTCGGCGGGGGCAGAATCTCGCCCACCCCCATTATGCTTTTCGCTTTCTACTCTCCAAGTTCTTTTATTTCATACCCCATAGCACTAGCGTTATTAGGGAAAAAATCATCGCGGTGTCTACTATATTCCTTTTAAAATTAATCCATTTTTAGGCAGATAATATTCCTTCATTTTAGGAGTGTACGAAATAGTTTTAAACATTCGGTCTTGTTGTTTGGGTTATGATAAATAAGCATAAAACCTCAAAAAAGTGAAAAAAACAAAATTTAATCACTTGTAACTTTGTGTGAGCATGGCGGGTGTTTTCCATTTTTATGCATAAGGAGTAGAGTGTTTCACAAAGTAAACTTCTTCTAACTTTAATAATTTCTGAGCAACGAGCAAAAGCCCACAAATTCTTGTTAAGAAAAACGAAGTTGCGTTTAGTTTATGCTCCACTGCGGGCTTCTGCTCCGACCAATTTGGCCCATTTTCAATACCAACCTGCGTACAAAGACTTCCAATGTTTCGACCAAATTTGAAGTCGATATTTCCATTTATGCGGCCAGGAAAGTGGCAACAACGAATACCACACAGACACATAGACGGGCAGATCAATCAATTAAGAATTTCGCGCTGATCAAGAATATATATACTTTATAGGGTCTCTGAAGTTTCGTTTTGATTGTTGCATGCATTATGGAAAAGAACAAAATGAGTACACCCCCCTCACCCCTATAGTGGAAGGTATAAAAACGAATGATAAAGACTACTGAAAACTGATACGCATGTATGCACGTATGCACGTATGTATGTTCAAAAACCAACTACTTCAACATACATATGAATGCATAATAGCTAGAAAGTCGCAACTTACAATTAACTTAAACTAACTTAAAACTGTAGGACTGTGTAGGATCTTAATACATTGTGTTGCATTTGTATGAAACAAACGTGCCACGCACAGTACCTGTGTTTGAGTATGGGAAATTTCATTGACCAGAGGAAAATATTTTTAAAGGTGCGCAATAAGAAATTCGACATAGTTGCAAAATACAGGTCCAATACTCCATGATTTTCAAAGGTTCAACACTGGAACTATCGATATATTTTTTATACTTTTTCACATCAAGAGTGATCATTTGCATCCCTTTTTTTGGTAAAATTCTCAAGTCACAATAAGGGATCGAATGAATATCCGCGGTTAAAAAATAGTTGCGATCTCTCTATATACACGCCCACAATAAATTAGAAATTGAGACAACCTCGAAAAAATGCCAACAATATTTTCATATTAATAGGAGTACCTTCATCTGCAGTCCAAAATTAGTGCCAAATGTCGTACTTACATCTCTATTATTGACCGTAAAATTTTAACTCCAATTTATTTCCTATTTCCTTCAATATATACAAGAGCATGGCCTTCACGCAATTGCAAACAAATTAGAAATAAATTGAAATTAAGGCTTTATCGCCAATTATGGACGTATTAGTCAGTCGATCGGTTTCCAGATTTTCCGAAATATCTTCACGGGACCGAAAGTTATAGACAAAAAGTTTTCTCCGTATTGTGGGTGTGCATGTAAGCAGACCATGCCAATTCTTCATCTCGTATTTTTAATCAACTAAGGAACGCTTGGGCCCAATTTCAAGTTCCTACCTCCATTTTTGCAACTATGGCAATTTCACAAAGAAAGTGGATCAAAACGACCTCTTTGCCTTGGAAATTGGTCATATGTCATCGGTATCTCGAAAACTAGACCAAATTGATAAAAACGGATTATACATATTTGAAAGTTTTCTTATATAAGTGAAAGGCTCCAAAAAGTTTTAGAACATTACATGCGACGTAACCATTTTTTTGAAAACTGAAGATTGGAAAGGGCGAAAACGGTGTACTCTGTAGTTCTAATGTTAAAATAACAACAGTGTGTCTTTTGCAATGCAGTTGCTTTCAGAAACTGCTGTCGTTGTGAGGTAGTCGATGTGTAGTTAAGAACTGGTACAGCTTCGAAGTGGTTTAAATTCTACTTGTTGCCTTCTAATTAAATTTTTGCATTCAGGAATCGAGGTAATGTAGAAGACAGAGAGAATTGCAGATAGATTGCACGGTTGTCTGACGCAAGCGAGGCGCTTTTATTTTTTGGAATGGAAACAATCACTGCAAGTTTCCGTGAAATGAAAATATGACCAGTAAAAGCGTGTTGCATGATATTGACGCAGTAATTTGTATCGATATGAAATAGTATTGAAGCTTAGTGTTTTTCCCTTTACTTTGGTAAAATAAATTGTTTTTGTCGGAAATACAACGCATCTGCTAAGAGGATAAATATCCGATAAAGTAATTATGGTTACGCTGTTTTTAATAAACTCTTGGGGCCCTTGGGAGAAGTTGCAGTCGGAAGAGTACTTAGACCCACACACACACATTAATATCATTGAACTATGGAGTCCTTGCTAGTTTATTAATTTCATTCCATATCGCTGTCATTGAAGGATTCCTATGAATTGTTTTAGAGTAATGTTCGAAACTGAGAGTTTTCGATTTCTTTAATTCTGTCCTAAATTAAGCGTTACATTCTTTGCATAATAAGAGATTTGTATTGTCAGGAAATCTTTTGAGAACATTCTTAGATTCATGTCACTTATGAAGATATATGAAGCAGTGTGGGTAGCATTATAATATAATAGCTACACGATGATTGCAGTTACCGTTAAAAGATTTGTTATTTAAAGTCTCCTGGGACTGTTTAGAGTGGTTAGTTTAGTGGGGCTTGTCCAACGTTCGTGGAATACCAGAAGCGTTTCGGAGTTTTACATTGATAACGGGGAGGAAGTGGTCACTGTTAAGGTCATCGGATATGCACCACGAAATAGAAGGGAAAACTGATGGAAAGTAACATGTTAAATCGGCATGTCAGAAAGTGTGATAGGCTGACAAATATGTTGGCTTTTCCTCACTTAAAACGCAGATATTGGTTTGAATTAGCGAGTTTTGTAATACGGTATCACGAAAATTATATCTTTGAGATTCCCATAGAGTATTCAAGATTATTGACGTTTCCAGTAACAATCAGTAATGGAAAACGTGTGGAAAAGAAATTCAAAGTTCTTGTTGAAAAAATGATTGCAAAGGAGGAATACAATGTGAGAGTATTTCACCTTTTTTACTCGATAGCTTTGGCCAGTACGTTTGAATTGAAGTTTAAACGTGTATGATGCATATTGGATTTAACGAAAATGCGAAATCCCTGTTTTGAGAAGGAATTTTGTTGCAAGAAAGCTTGTAGAGGGTTTCTTTGACAAAAAGAAACTTAGAGCTGAAACTTTCTATTAGTAGTTCATAAAAATTGTAAATGAATCATTTGATGTTCCATTACTAAGACGCTGAGGTATATTTTGATGAAAACTCCTTTATCTTACCAATTGAATAACCAAAACTTCTCTTCTTCTATGATGAAGTGGGAGTGGGCAGAGTAGAATTACATTTCAAAATTGTGGCTCAAGTGGCTCATTGTGGCTTTCATGAAAAGCACGACTTTGCAAGAAAACGATATGT
This sequence comes from Glossina austeni, assembly GCA_000688735.1. Lineage (NCBI taxonomy): Eukaryota > Metazoa > Arthropoda > Insecta > Diptera > Glossinidae > Glossina > Glossina austeni. The sequence goes on from KK502581.1 coordinate 68,238, forward strand.
ATTTTTTGGCGTATTATTACCTAAATGAGTGAATAATTGCACCAGCAGAAGTGGTGCGGGGTATCTAGCGGTCGGCCTTGCCAGACTGTAATGTTCATGCTTGTGTGTTTATTTACTGCACAAATAGCAGGAAAAAAATGATTAATTTGGTAAACCTTATCGGATTAATATAAAAGGATACTCAACAAAACAACTAAACGATGCCAAATTAAGTAATAACTTGCGAGCATGGTATCTGTGGCGGCCGTATTTGAAGATGTAATCACATAGGTTTAACACTTAAAACGACCTACAAGCTTTTATGCTATATTCTTTTTATTCTTAGGATGAAAAAGGGTTTAGTTACTTAGGTACACTGTAACTGGTAGATCATTGCCCTTACGGTTTAAATATGAATACGTTTTAAATTGAACTGATGTGACTTAAAGTGATACAACATCTGGCAGCGATATCTTCAAGGGACGCATAAAAATAAGGCATAATATGCGTTGAATTGAGACAATTGTCGTTCACGAATAATCATCTTAATCGGACGAACACTCAGAGTACCTCGAATTTTTATTTCAGATAGTATTAAATAAACATACAAAAAATACCATCTTCGCAAATATCACTTTGTAACTATAGGTTAGCAAAAGGACGACTCAACTGTATTGAAAATGACTCAAATTTTCACTGCCATGGGCTTTCGTGAAATGAAAGGCAAAAAATTGCACAGAAAGCACAAATAATCTCAATCTAGTTAGACTTTAAAAAGCGTTTAAATATATGTAGTAATTTTTCTATAAAACAAAAGCTTACATAATATTTCCCGAGAAACGCATTGGTCATTTCATACTCTCTTAACAACGCAATCTAACACGTTTTTCTTTTTTGAGTTTGTATTTATTTTTTATTCAGCTTTCTTTTTTTAAAACCTGCCAATTTTCCTTTCCTTCTCTTTACCTCCTTTGAATTGAATTAATCGCTCGCCCTGCTAGATGTGCATATAAATGCTCATTTTAATCTCTCAATTTTACTCGCGTTGTTTTGACTAATCTTTATGAAATATAAGAAAACAATTTTTTTTTGATGTTTCTTCTTGTTTTCACAGAAATATGTTGTAAATACTGAAAAAAGCGGCGATCTGACGGTCATTGTACAGGTATGTAAATTTTTGCTCTCTCTTAACTAAAAATAAGAGCGAAATTTGTTTGGTATTTCTTTTTTTGTCAACGTTTACTAGACAGAAACTTTAGATTCTCTCTCTCTCTCTCTCTCTCTCTCTCTCTCTCTCTCTCTCTCTCTCTCTCTCTGTGTCTTTGTCTCTCCCACTCCGTCTATCTATAATTAAAATTGCCAAACCCCGAAAGGTAAAATGGTTAAGATTCGACAAATTATGCGTAACTAAGTAAAAAAAGTATTGAATTATGGCGTATGTCGACATGTGAAAGAATATTTATTAAAATGCCCTAAAAATAGACCTATTCGGCTCGTTGTCTTTGCGGAAAACGCACAACTTGAGAAGTTTGGTTCTATGTGTTCCTCCTGAGATTGTTTTACTCATTTATGTACATCATTGAGAAATTGGGGAAGCCAAAACTAGAGTACAAATCGCATGCTTGGAGATCCTCGGACCCATGCAGTCGAAGGCTCCGATACCCGCGGGCAAGAACAATGAATCTAAAACGGGTGATTTTCTCGAAAATCGCCGTAATATGGGTTGTGTAGTGCTTGTATATAGGTACCTGTAAGGTTTTTGCCACTACTTTGCATACGTACCCCTCCCTTCTTCGATGATTTTACCCTTAATCCTTTCTGACATCCCTTATCGCAGATGTTGCGATTATTGCCAATGCTATTTCAAACCGTATTTTCGTCATCAATTAAACGGCACTGTAATGGGAACCGTGCTAATCAGAAACCATGTTTATATAAGCACTTTTTTCTATTTATATTTATTCGTTCTAATAATCGTGGCCAAAATATCAACACAATTTTGACCTTGGCAGTAACATTTCATTAGACGAAATGTTAAGAACCATTCTGAAGAGGAACCTTTCACTTTAGACCCTTAATCTAAAGAAAGCATAAATTTTTTATTCCTTCAATAATTGCAAATGGAATTACCGAACAAGTGGCCATATTTTACCGGCTTTCGAACGTTGATAGGAATAAATTTGACGTACGAATCGTTCTTCGGCATAAAACTTTGATGTTTTAATCGTAACTTCGACGAACTGAACTAGGTAGGCGGGTATATAAGTTTCATCAAATCGTTTGCCGAAACAAAATGTATTCCTCGATACTTAATCAATATGTCGGCTTTATGCTGCTTTTTCTGTTGTTCGGATTGACACACCTATAAACAAGTGAAACTTAATACAATAAAACGAATCTAATCCACCCTTCTTCTTTTTCTTCCTCAACTTTTAAAACTACAAACTAATGCAATTCTCAAATTTTCGTAAATAGTTCACTTCATGTCACATTTCATCCCGAAAATTCTCTCCTAAAAGTTTAATTTAACTAATAGGGTTTGGTTATTTTATTATTATTAAACTTAACGAGTGAGTATATAATATTCGTCTAAGGATGAATATATAATAGCTATTTTTTATCTCCTATTTACTCTGTTACTTTTTAACTCAACTAATCTCTGTGTGTTTTTATATGTTTAGGGTGATTTGACACAACAGGATAAACGCGCAGTTTTCATAACTGTACACGATTTGGGTTGTAATCGTAAGTACAATAATAAACACAAGCATTACCCATGGACATACCTGCACGTAAAATTGCCTCCAATCATATACATAATCACGTTCCCATATATATCCAATCACTTTTATGCAATTTACATAACTTTTATAATCACCACCAACAAATGAAAGCAGCATAGACATATAAATTTATTATTTCGGTTACAACGCACGGAAACACACATCACAGACAGGCTGCGAAGTAAACGCATTTTTGATCAATACAAGAGCCACTTACATATTATTGCAAGAATTAAACATAATATTAGAAAACTTGCGATAGAAATCGGAAACTTGACGAATCAGTTCTTAATTGGAAGGTATGCAATAATCAAAGAGTTGTATTTCGCAAGTTACAACAAACACCAGTCTAAGCGGTAGCACAAGTATTTGTTAGAGGAATCTTGAAATGTTAGTAGTCGGCCAAGGGACGCATCCTTTCTTTTTTACTGCTAGCGGTAACGAGTATTGTTTGAGGTGATGGGTAGCCAACTAAACACTTATTAAAATAAATTTTTATGTTGATGTCAAAATCCTCGCGGGTCGTGAAATAAACCGCTCATAAAATGCCGGATGACTTTGGTAAAATTCGACACACCCCTTTAAATATTTATGAAACAATGTTTACTGACGCGCCTACAGTAAGGGAAATTTTGCTTTCGCTTTAGCTTCTTTCTAGGTTCTTTCATTTTCTAATCTTTATACAGGTGTTCAGTAAACAGAATACTTCCCTCACACCTTACAATTTTTACTAATAGGCAACTGTGTGGGGGGATGCTTCCAAATTCAGAGTCGCTATTGTAATGCAACAAGTGCTAATTCAGACTAGCTCATTTAATTACTCTCAGATGCTTCCACTCAGATCACTCTTATATTATGTCGCCTTTTTTTTTATTTATGAAGGGTTTTTGTCTACGATGTTTTTACGTAACTAATTATAAGACGTTTTAAAGTACTATGTTCACAAAAGCTATATGGTTATAGACAGTCCCTATTTCTCCCTAGCAAAGTTTAGCGTCTAAAAGGTAAATGCGAAAAAGTATTACATTTAGTATCATTAGTATAATATTATTAATAAAAGAAAAGGTTCATGGCATAAAATATATTTACTCGCTCCAAAGGAATAAAATATTGTTCTTCTTCTCCTAAAGCAAGAACTTGCACGGTGTTATAAATTGAGGACCGACCAACTAAACCAACTACGGGGTCTGGCAATTAAGTGCGCGTATTTGTCACCCTGCAGTTACGTCGCCAGAACTTAATAACGCATTTTGACTTTGAAGTGTCATCGCTTCACAATAGTGCGTATGTGCTTGGTTGAAGGTACGACTGTCACTTACAATTTACCGTTCATTCGTTACTAATGAAGTACTGTTTTGCACGTCTTTGCAACAATGTTTGAATTTAATATACAAAAACGAATAAAACGTTAACATCCTCTTTCATCTTGGGAGTGAGTAAATGTGGTATGAAGATGTCTATAAAAATTAAACCAAAATAGCCTTCGACGGGACGAAATAAATGAACTTAAAAAAAAACAGTTAATATTGCGTCACAAGTGGAAAAACAACGTGAGATCTTCCCCCAGCCACAAATATTTAAAAAATTAACTTAAATACGAAATGCTAATGATAGCAAAGGGATGAAAAGTAACATTTACTCTATGGGTGACAGCCACAAAAATTCTCTAAATTTGGAGTTGTGATTGCTCATAAAATACTTGATAATTACACTCTCGTGCCTTTTAACATTTCTACTCGTGAAACACAATCTGAAGACATTACTTTGTGTAGCGATATCTCCAAACTAATTGAATAGTTGGAAAATTTGCATTTGGATTTAAAGCACACTAGCACAAAGTGAGCAATTGAAAATGTTATAAAAAAATCTGATCCCCGTACCAATGAGAAATTAATAGGCATTACGGCTGCGCACAGGAATTGCCTTCGTCAATAATTACATATCACTTTGATCGGATACTAATTCATTTTGTGTTGTCATTAATGGGTAGGCCCACCAACTCGAAAACTGAAACCAAACGATCACCACACGCAGCGCGGCAATCAATGACTTTCTCTGATGAGACATTCTTTCGCCTCAAAGACTACGTTAAGAAGTAGATTGCTATATTTGGGCAAGGTAACAGCACAAAACCTCCTACAGAAATTGATTAATGTATAGAATCCAGTTTAGAAGCCCGAAGCCGTACCACAATTGTTTTTTCCAGGATATAATTATGAACCGCATTTTCGAGGAAGTGAAAAGTCTTATCACACTGTTTTATAATTTAATTGTGTTTTTTAACTTCCTTATTGCAACAATAACTGTTCCCAACGTGCCAGTTTTGTAATCATATCCCAAAATGGCAGAGTTACTGTTGCTATGTTACATTGTAAACCACTAAATTACACAAAAAACTTTCCACTTTCAAATAAGCTTTGTGGGAGTTCACCATACGTAACGCACATATCTATGTTATCGAGCCAGAGTCTTAATTAACGGTCGGTGAACTATGCCACTAAATCGCTAAATTACACAAAAAACTTTCCCCTTCCTGCAAATAAGCTTTACGGGAACTATCGAGCCAGACTCTTAATTAACTGTCGGCGAACGATGCCAAATAATTTTTATCTTCCAATGTAAGCGCTTGTGTCTGACCATTCAGAAACAATGATAAGACCTTGCGGCTGCTCATTACTTATTACTTTCACTTACTGCTAGACCGTGTCTTTACGAACCAATCTTGAATGCAACTGAAAGATACGCAGCCTTCAAGATAAACGCTTTACTTTCACCGTTACGTTTATGGGCATCAACGCTTATTTTACATCATCGTCCAGCATTAAACAGTTCATCCGATGGAAAAGCGAAAAACAAATGAAAAAACTCGCTGTCTATAACGATTGCGTAATAACCGTCTCTTAACGTGAGCGGAATGCGTTCATGATCGTGAATATATACGTTTCGCTGACCACTTTAAAAACTAATTTCGCGAGATTGATCTCATTTTATAAACACAATGACACTAACCCATATCGTCAATTAAAACAATGTGAACGAAGTACTCGTACCGACTCTTAACTATGTGTGAATGAATGAATTTGGCAACAATGAGAAAATGCATCTGAACTAAATAAGCGAGTAAGAATGGATGTAATGAATTTGTCCTACAAGAGATAACGAGAGCGATGAAGGTAATTTATATTTGCAAAAATGTTTTCAAGCATCTATACTCTGAAAATTTTTCGGGCCCCGTAAGTGTTTTTAAACCAACTTTGCCACGTATCGCATAATATTGGGCCGAACGAATTGATTCTTTAAGCGCAAAAAGACGACGCAAACTCTCAACGAAATTATTGCTTTTATTACATTTTCATTTTTTTATCATAATTCTAATAATAGATTTCTCAAGAAGTAGAGAAGGTCGAGAAACTCTCGAATTAATAATTCACAATAATTGTTTCTTTTTTGAATGAGCTTAAAGTAAACAATAAAAAATCTATGCAGCATACTTAAAGGGCTCTAACTAAATGCGAGTAGCTCGCGGAAATTGGGGGCTTCATAAGAGAAATTGCCCTGCAGAATTTTTATAATTTGTATGTGTTGTAAGTGGAAGTGTGGTGTAATGAGTAAACTTACTTCGCCTGCCAGTAACAAACAGTAAACAGATAGGTTCCTATAGAAAAATCTTTCTGTTAATTCCTAAATTTTACTCTTTGCATTATTCTGACAATTTGTTGTCAAAAGTTTTCCAAAAAAATTTGTAAATATGGTCCAGTCACTAATTAGAAAAGCAATTCCTCGGACTTTTTTTGGGTACAGGGAAACTGTATGTTCAGCTACCTGATTAACACAATCGCAATATTTTCTTACTTTTGAGATCGCTGACATCTACGCAAAATGTTTTTTTGTTACTGAAGCATAATATAAGACAAAAATTTCTTTTCTCTTCAGGTTGGATGAGCTATTGCGTTTAGAGGGAGGACTACCCGAGTTTTTTAACTATTCCTTCTCAATTGGTCGAAAAATATGCTTCAACTTATTCAGTTTTATGGAAATTGCAATACAAGATATATCAAACTTGTACGCAGTAGACATAGTTACAGTTCATTAGCATAATGAGTGTTATAAGGAATATAAATAAGTAAGAAAATTATATTCGATCGTGACTGATTCTTTTATGCCCATCTACATTATTCTAAAAAAGACAAAAAAAAGTAGAAGAACTAAATTTTCAAGCTTGACGAACGCTGATTTTTTCTGTTTTCAAAATAAAAGTTTTTGTCGCATAGGCCTATGGGCATTGTAGGAAGTAATCAGCAAAAAACCGATTTTTTATTCCTCTTGAAAAACAGAGGTGTTCTCAGTTTACGTGGTTCTGTGGGCGTGTCCTTCGATCAATCTGGCCCATTTTCAATACTAACCTGTATGTCACAACTTCTAATGTTGCTGGCAAATTTCAGATCGACAGCTTAATTTTTGCGGCTAGGAGAGGCACTTTAGGCACATTACATGATGCTGATCAAGAATGTGTATACTTTATTGGGTTTCTGATGTTTTCTTTTGGAGATGGGAAACGTTTTGGCAAAATTAAAACCGCTCATCCTTCGGTGATGGGTGTAAATAGATGTAGCATAAAATCTTGTGTTTCGTATAATTAAATATAACTAAAAATTTGAAAATACCTTATAAGCACTCGCTGAAACGTGGAAAGTTGATATATGTCCATTTACAACACTCGATAGTACCGATCTCTTAATCACATGAATAGTCAACTTTTTCCGTAAAGTAGGCCGGCAAATATGTCTGTGGGACGAGCTTTTTGGGTAAACCCGGAAAAAGTAAAATTAAAAAAGTGGATTTGAAACTTATTGCCAAGCCCAAAATTGGCTCTTTTAAATTGTTTTATAGATGTTATATATTTCAATTTCTGTTCTTTTTTGATTTCTCGGAAGGTAAAGGACGCCACACCATAATTCTATTTCGTCCGGGGTCATTGAGATATTTTAGTTCATTGCACAACGCAATGTAACCACATTCTGTATAGGAGTTCCTCGCTCATTTAATTGTAAATTTTTATTCTCAATATAACCACATTCTGTGTAGGAATGAATCGTACTGCCCAGGTAATTGCTAGCACTAAAACCACTTTGAATAAGAATCGATTCGATAATACTACTTAAATAATATTAAGAATTTACTACACTCAGGAAAGCTATTAGCCTTTCGAACGAAAAACTGTTAGTCTGTTTGTAGCCAACAAATCGGTTAACCGATAAATCGGTTTTGAAATCAATGATTAAATAACTTCGACGAACACGCACTGAACAGCAAGACTTTAAAATTAAAAGATACGCAACAAAGTTAATTTGTGGAGGCGCAAAGAAATTCGTTTATTATAAGCAAAAATTTTCCACTTTGATGAAAGGATTGCCTGCTACGAGTGATTTTTCAAAAGGTCCTCAATATTTAATTTTTAATTGCTCTAACAAAGCAATTAATCTGTATCTCAAACAGGTATCAATCATATGGCGAGCATCTGCAACCTACAGTTTTTTCCGAATGCGTTATGCTAATTGCGGCATATATATATATATATATCAGTTCATATTCAGTTGTTATTGCAATGGACCTACATCTTGATAGACTATCCAAGGCCTGTAAAACTTTTCAAATGATTTAACTCAACACAAAACAACTAAGTGCAAACCCTTTGCGATAAGACTTAGATTTTGAAAAATTTGAAAATCCTATGATTATCGTTGGATGAAAAACGAAAACACACCTTATAGAAAGTTGGGTTTCAATAGCAAGGACAAACTTTTGATATCCTTCCCGGATATAATGCATATCTTTGGCAATGTCAATCATAAACCAGATGAAGCAGCAAGAAGCATAGAAAAGGGATGGCTAATAAACCAAGCAGTCGTTTAGACAAAGACCAAAGACTAATTCTTTTCATTCTAACTGTTTCGCAACAACGCGGAAACGCACGGAAACCAATACCGACTACTTCTATGTCGTTCACGCAGCAGAGCTATTTGCAGCGTCGCAGTCCTTTGATATGGCTAAGTCACACGCTGACGAAATCAAGGACTTCATAACTGATCTTACAAGCCGACCGTAGAGATAGTGTTGAAATGATTTCAAAACCGCATAAAGTTGCTTTCAATAAAAAAGAAAAATTGTAAAAGGAGTTAAAACTTTCGGTCTGTGTTCCGTAATGTGGCAATGGTGATAACGATCGGGAAATCTTTACATTTATTATTATATTTCAAGCCTAGGAGGAAACTCCAAATGCTAATCAGTAGTTATTACGGAAATTACAATATTTTTAAAGAAATTTTTTGAACGAAATAAATTCGTTAGTCATATTCCTTAGAATTTTTTTTAATATTGCTATAGAACGCACGGTTTAAAGTCTTAGCGAATCATGCACAAGGAACTAAAGTTCAAGATAAGTTTTTACTTTAAAATATAAATAGTACTGCTGTCCAATTGCCTATTAAAGAAATTTTTATAATATTTGCATCTCAAGTAATTGCAACAATATTTCGCCTATTGATCTCTTTAGGTCCATACAAACATTCGAAATTATTTCTGCTATTAATCTTGGATTTACTAACATTCACGGGAGCAGTTTCGGCATGTTTGTTCTGATTGCTTTTAGGCTTGGCGCTTTTTCGGAATATAAAGACATTTGCTTTTATAAATCTTTTGATTGTGGAAAATAGCATCTAGGTAGTGTTTAACTTCTCCCTATTCCTTTCCTTTTCCTTTCCGTTTCCTTTGCTGGTGGATACGTACATTTATATTGAGGTGGTGTATAATCTATTGTAATATTCATTGGCATCTGGTGGATTTTATTTTCAACTTTAATTAAATTTGCTAAACGTTGTAGTACGTTTGTACCTATCAATTCCGGACGTTGGGTCTAAGATCTTTTTTTGCGTTTCTTCTTCGCAATCATTAAATGTAGAGTCCTAATCAGGATCGTCAAAGAAGTCACGCAAAATAATGGCGCATTCGAGCACTGCATCAGCCATTTCAATTCGTTCCCGTAACGCTACGTGTCTACACAGTGCACTAGATTATCCACAAGTTTGTGTGGGAGAATAAATAAGCGAAAAGAAACAAAAACAAACAAGTACGAAAATTATAGTCAGCCGTAATCCAATCTTGAGTACCCATTACTGTTATAGTAAAAAAGGCCAAAAAAAGTGAAAGAAATATATTTTCATGCTCTATAATATTAAGTGCGTGCGGCTGAATTTTTCTATTTTCAATAAAAAAGTTTTTGTTGCAAAAGCGTGTGGGAGTTGTAGGCACGTCCTCTGGACGCTTAGCGCCAGAAAGCTTAGGCCACTTGCAAATTCTTTTGCAAGTTGTGAGCCATATCCTCATTATTTTGAGCAGGAGAATGTTTACCACTGCTACTACGCAGACGGATAGATTAATGGAGGGGCTTGCTTAGGTGCATTCGGAATTTGAACCTGGCCGCGAATTTATATACTTTGCAGGGTTTTTAAACCCTGCTTCTGCGCGCTGCACAAGTTTGGAAAAAAAGAAAGTATGAAAGACTATAAAATTAAGTAGACATGGCCGACTTTTTCGATTTTTGTAGAGATTCTAAGGGCGTTGCGCATAGAATATATGGTGAAATTGTTGTAGATTTGTATGTTATGGGTTGTAACAAGCAAAAAACCAAATTTTTATTCCTTTGGAAAAACAAAGGTGCCCTCACTTTATTCTGTACTGTAAGTTCATAAATTTTTGTTTAGAAAAACGGAGTTGCGTTCAGTTTACGCTTCACTCCGGGCTTGTGTTTCCACTAATTTGAACCACTTTTAATACCTATCTGCGGGCAAGACTTTTCAATTTGATGTCGATGACTTCATTTTTGCGACCAAGACAACAGACAGTACGCAGACGGGCAGGCGGACATGCTTAAATCGATTCAAAATTTGATACTGAGAGAAAGAATATGTATACTTTATGGGGTCTCTGATGCGTTCTTCTGGGCGTTGCAAACGCTTCGACAAAATGTGTACATCCTTCGGTGATGGGTATAAAGAGAGTAGTGTGCTTGCATTTTGGGTGAAAAACCATCATGAACTTTTTCTGTTACTTAATCATTCCTGTTCTCGATGAACGCTTATTATAATTACACACTTATTAGCTTACAAATTCATTACAATGTAAGCAAATATAAAGGAAACAATATTATTTTTTTTAAAGGAGAAAAGTCATATAAATGATGATAGACTAACATTCGTATTAACATTTTATAACAATTTATAAAAACGCACCGACATACATAAGTTTATAAATAAATACGAAATGTTACATAATCATCCATCTTCTTTTATACCATAAATAGCAATAATGAAAATAACAATTTTCCCCTTTTTTTTGTTTTAATCACTAATGTATTTGTATGCAGATAATTCGTTGCAAGAGTTTGTTAATAGTCCTTGTATGACCGAAATAAGAGAACGTTCATGTTTTCTACATGTCGACGTACCAGGTCATGCAGATCATGCTGAAGCATTACCAGAGAGGTAAGTGGTTGCGTCTATGCTCATACTTTTAAACGCATTTGTTAGGGATGAATTACTATAGAAGCTTTCCCAGCCACTACTGACAATTATGTAAATGATAAAATAGTCATACCGGGTAGTCTAAAGAGTACGGCGGCTTTTCAGTTTTCATCAGGTGAACTCAAAGTACTTATCTTGGATAAGTGTGTCCACCAGAAAAATAAATCAGCTTTCCGCATAAAATACAGCCACATGCCACATATTTACTTCAATAACCACCGTTCAAACCTTTACACAGTTTATGCACATGATATTTAATCATTGTTGTCTGCATATTCGGCGTAAGCAATTAATCACCCAAAAGTACGCAGATCCTATAAATCGTTCGAATACTGAAACTGTATCCACAAACTTCTGCTTAAACGTAGTGAACTCAAATAATTCCAGAAACAGTTGAAAACAAGTAATAGAAAGACAACAAAGTGGGCTGCTCATCTTGAAAATTGAAGAAAGCAAGAAAAGACTTTCGTTAGGTTCACATAATGCGACTTGGAAACTTTGACTCAATCGAATATCTTTACTAAAACGTAACGAGTTCGAGCCGAATCTAAACGGACAAGTAACAAACAGATGATAACAAAACGTATTGTTGTCAAGTATTGTTGGAATCCGTGAGTCGTCGTAAGGTAACGCTGTGAACTTGGCTTACAACTGACACAGTTAATCGCGAGTGCCGAATGCATGTGAATAAGGTCGATGGGATCTTGCCCTGTGGTAAAGTCTTACCGTGGAGTAAGAGTGTGCGCTATGACCCCAATAACAATACCGAACATGATTGGAAAAACATCACAATCTAAGAAAATTCCAGCCAATCCTAAAGCGATTGAAAGCAAATTATGAGAAATGGGATTAATAGTGGCCAAATACTTTTTAGACAACCACCATGGACCTATTGAGACCATATGTATACATATAAATGTGTAGGCTTATCTATATGATGCCTGAAGTTCCCTTTTACTTTTATTTTTCGTTCGCTTGTATTTTTATTTTCACTGTCATTTCTGTTTTAGCTTTCAATTTCCACCATTGAAAACATTGGGTGAAGATTTGGTGACAGTTTTGGACTTTCTGCATGTAAAATATGTTATTGGTTTGGGAGAAGGTGCAGGGGCCAATGTGTTGGCTCGTTTTGGTTTAGCTCATCCCACACGCGCATTGGGTTTAATATTGATTAATGCTACTGGTAGTGCAGCCAGTGTAATGCAATCATTCAAATCGAAAGTAAGTGGGATAAGAACAAAAAAAAAATTAAGGAAAATTTGAAAATAATTCTAAACAAATCTTTACGTTTTTCGTTACGTGTTCAATTTGTACTTGCAGTTAATTCAATGGAAGAGCGATGAAGTCGCTCAATCTGCTGAGAGCTTTCTAATGTATCATAAATTCGGTCATGTAAGTCTTATTTGCGAAATACGCTTATATTTAACATATTTATCTCGTTTCTTAAAATAAAATTCCTACTAAATTTTATATGTTATAAGTGTTAAAACACAACACACATACACAAATATTATTACATATAATTACATTACATTGTATACCTATAGCCTCCACTAAAGATTATACCAACTTATTGCGATATTCCGCTTAGACCACTCAGAAGTGTGCATTAGAAATACCACAAGAATTGTCCAGTATAGCTTCGATGCACTTATGGTTGGTATCTTATTTGATTATTAGCTCAAACCTTTTATAGGTAATATATTGCCTAGCATATCTAAATCACCATACATAACACATATCGAAGTAATCCCAAAGATGTATGAACATGCCGCTTAAAAATTGGGTTAACTTGCCTACCGTAGCTCTTCTACAAGTTTATCCTAGTAATCGATGCAAATGCAACTTATTATGTTACTTTTCAAAGGCAGTATTGAAAAGACTAACTCGTTCGGGTCGGCGATATTACCACACAAGTACAAATCTGAAAGAGTTTACCATTGTATATTCACTATACGTCTTGGGAATAGGATTCTAACCAATTATAACTTTCTTACTCGATTGAAAAAATATGTTATATGGTATATCTAGTGAAAGATTCCGGCAGGTCCGCATCTAATAAAAACGTATATAGGTTTCATACGTTTATCTTAAGTGGTGGATATGAAAGATACGCTCTAAGGCGATTGTGGCTTACGTACTTTTATAAGTATATATAACACATTTATGGCGATAGTCAAGTCAATGAAGTATTTAAACGTATATACAATATAGTTAATATTTTGTGTACAAAATGTTTGTTGTTAAATTTTTTACTCTTACTATTTATCTTAATATGTATTTTCTTCTTTCTTTTTTACTTACATAATAAACAAATTATATCGGTAATAATATTAATTATTGATAAAAAAAAAAAATTGAAAACAAATTGTTTTGAAACAAACAATCGTATATATAACTTCGTAATAACTGCTACTGCTACCGTAACACGTAAATGTTACTATTACTACTACTATACTACTGCTACACCACTACTGCTACTACTATTACTATCACCAACAACTATTGGCACACACTTAACACTTGAAAAACAACTTCTTCTTCCACAAAGGTTATGGAGGTATTGTAAACTTCTTCTTTAAGCGGTTTTTGGAAACTGTTTTTTCTTTTTTATTTTTTCTAATTCTGTTTCCGGGTATAAAATACTTGTAAAAATATACATTTTTCTGCCATTTCTCTCTGTAGAATTTTCTCTCAAGAAAGTTTTGCCAACATATTTTTATTTTTATTTCTATTCATGTTTTCCCACTCCGAAATTTGGCGCTAGCCCTGTCGTATGATATGCTTTAGTAGGCTTTTAGAAGTTGCTTGCTGTTCCTTTACAAATTATCTCTTGATGAATGCTTTTGGTAAAGAGCAAATCTATTACTGATTATCAAGCAAAAGGAGACGCCTTAAAACGATGTTCTTTCCTTGTAATTCAACAAAAGATTGTTTCAAATTTCAATGTTGTACTGAGATAGAACGCAGATTTAATGTATTCATTATAAATAGCATTTTGGGCGATGCGGTTACGAACCTGTTTCCGATAGCTAAAAATGTAAAACAATCTTAAGGAAGGTACATAAGGAACATCAAAACTTCTCCAATTCACATTTACTACGCCGATTGCAGCACAGAACGAAAGCTACAATTGGTGCGAAGCGATATTAAAATTTACTAGGACACAATTAGATTATCTATTAAATTGCGATCGGTTGGAACTTTTGTTGAAAACCCCTTTAAGGGAATAGATGTATGATTTGAATACATAAATAAGGTTCCGCGTTACAATTACTTTGGTTATTTAAGCGAGATTTTCAAGACTTGGCTTTAAGCTGATTATAGACTTGTCTCTGTATTTCATTAGTATTTATTTATTCATTTTTAACATCGAAAAAAAGAAGCCAGAGAAAAGAAAAGAAGTTTCGCTATTCTGAAGAAGGAAAGTTTTGCTCTTCACCACAAAACATTCACGCTTTTCCATTTGAATGCTGCTCTTAAAGGAGTATTTTTTTTATTCTACTTAAACGGTTTAAACAGCCTTTGCTCATTATTTCTTTAGCATAAAACAAAATTTTCACTGCTTTTTATACCCACCGCCGCATTCCCTGTGTAACACATTGGGTGTGAATACTTTTTATCAGGTCCGACCCAATTTAATTATATAAGCTTCTGCTCTGACTGTTCGTCGTTCAACTATGCTTGAAAGTTAAGAAAGAACTATTTAAAATAAAACGTTCAAATTGCTAGAGCTCTTGTTAGTTTAAGTTTGCAAATCAATTTGAAAATGGTTATAATCCGGCCGAACGTGTAAGCGAAGAGCACAAATACCCAAATAAAAAAAAATCGAGACTTGTTAATCATCCGAAATATGTTATGCACAATTAAGATACGATAAGAAGGACTTTCGAAGTCTCACAAAGGAAAACATTTCGAACCGATTTACGTAACGCAAATTTAAAGTTTAAGCAGAATAACTATGCTGATCGACTAAAATCTTGGAGATTTTTATCGATTTGCTTGGGGTGGTGGTGGGTATTCAAAATTTGCTCGAAGGCGAAGCAAAAAAATAACTATTTCATTTGTTTTTTATAATAGTAGTTTGGTTCTGTATACATATGGATTTATGTTCTCAAATATTCAAATTTAGTAGCAAAAGACAAAAAGCAAAAACACCACTAATTCAACTTTAACTTAATGGTCTAGCAGCAATGGTAATAGATATTAAAGCATGCAAGCATTAATTGCTTATTATTATTATCATCGTATATTAAAATTTACGATCAAATTATTTATATACGAGCATTATACTAAATGCACGAACTCCTTTGCACCGACTTAAAATTTCCTTATTTTCTACATACGATATACACCTAAAATATTGCATGCGAGTATTTTGTGATAATCTCAAGTCCTTGTTTTTTATATACTTAGACATAGTGATTTTAAAATGAAAATTAATGAAAACTTTTTTATATTTCAATTTTATGTTCTTAAACAAATTTTTGGAAAAAAAAAAATTCTGTAACCAATAAAACCACATTTCTTAATACCTATACATGCAATAACAAAACGAAAAAAAACACATACACAACCGTACGCACAATACACATTTTCGAATCAATTCGTCGCACTTGTCGTGACGCGTTTGCAGCAAATTGTTGGTGAGAATCCAGATA
Organism: Glossina austeni; assembly: GCA_000688735.1. Classification (NCBI taxonomy): domain Eukaryota; kingdom Metazoa; phylum Arthropoda; class Insecta; order Diptera; family Glossinidae; genus Glossina; species Glossina austeni. The sequence goes on from KK502581.1 coordinate 84,240, forward strand.
AAGATAAGGTGGTTACTGAATATCAAAAACGTTTGCATGGCTCCTTGAATAGCAAAAATGTTGGTCTCTATGTTAAAGCATTTATGAAGTAAGTTGTAAGTAAAGATTTAAAAAAATGTTTTTGACATTTACTTGTTTTCCATTGTGTTTTTAGTCGCAAAGATTTAACATTGAAAGGCTGCAAAGTAGATGTTATATTGATTACCGGTATGTTAAGTCCTTATGCTTCAATGGTGGAGAAATTACATCGCGACATTGAAAAGGAAAAAGTAACTATGCTAAAGATCGAAAGAGCTGGTGACGTTTTAGCCGATGCGGTAAGGGGAACAGAAATTACAATTTTTTGCTGCACAGTGATTCGCTTGCTAGCAAAGTGATCCAAAGCTGTTTCAAAATTGTTAAGAGTAATGCGCATAATACCTAAATTTGACGTTTAATGTTGAACAGTACAAATTATTTAACTATAAAACCAAGCCAACGATAATGCTATAAAAGCCATTCATTCAAATCTCAAAGTATTTCCAACAAGCTGTTAAGAAATACTTCAGAAAAATTTTGGAGATAGAATCCATAAATTCTTCAGTAACTTAATCGAAAGAACAAAGTTCATTTGATTTCAAAAACATTCGATCACACATTTTTAAAAACTTTTTAGCACTAATTAGAGCCGTTTTTATACCCCACTACTGTAAAATGGGGATATACTCACTTTGTTTTTTCCATAATGTATGTAACATCCAAAAGAAAGGTTCAGAGACTCTATAAAGTACATATATTCTTGATCAGCGTGAACTTCGGAGTTGATTTAGCCATGTCTGCCCGTCCTTGTCTGTGTGGTATTCGTTGTTGCCACTTTCCTGGTCGCATAAATGGAAATATCGACTTCAAATTTGATAGAAACATTGGAAGTGTTTGCACGCAGGTTGGTATTGAAAATAGGCCAAATTGGTCGAAGCAGAAGCCCGCAGTGGAACATAAACTGAACGCAACTCCGTTTTTCTTAACAAAAATTGTGGGCTTTTGCTCGTTACTCAGAAATTATTAAAGTTAGAAGAAGTTTACTTTGTGAAACACTCTACTCCTTACGTGTAAAAATGAAAAACATCCGCCATGCCCACACAAAGTTACAAGTGATTAAATTTTGTTTTTTCCACTTTTTTGAGGTTTTATGTTTATTTAACATAAGGCAAACAGCAAGAGCGACTGTTTAAAACTATTTCGTACACTCCTTAAATGAAGATATATTATCTGGCTAAAAATAGGTTAATTTTAAAATAAGTATCGTAAACTCTTCCATGGTTTTTTCTTAATAGTATTAGCAATATGGGTATGAAATAAAAAAAGTTGGAGAGTAGAATGCGAAAAATACAGCGGTGGGTATCCGAGATTCCGCCCCCGCCGAATATAACTTTCTTACTTATTTTTTATTAACTGGAGCATACCGCACAAAGCGTGAAATTATCGAAATGTCTCAAACAATAACTCCGACGACTTTGGTTTCAAATCTTTGGGTTTCAAATCGTCGCTGAAAAAATCAAAGATCTTTTTATTTTTATATTAGCTTGTGTGATATATATCCAAGAATTTTCCCAAAACGAATATATCTTCCTTACTTGTTTCTTTGAATTTATTATCAGAACGATTGTCTTGGCCCACGCTTTTGCATAACAAGATTTTTAAATATTATACTATATATATAAATGAAAAAAATGGTACCTTGAAATGATGATAAAACGTTGTGAATTCCATAAATGAAATGACTAAACGAACTATTGACAGCTTAATATACTTCAGAATGTCTCTTTTAACAATACGCTCTTATTGAATATAATTTTGTTTTATAATTTACAGCCGGCCAAGGTGGCTCAGTCTATATTATTGTTCTGCAAAGGACAAGGTTTGTTAACCTCGGTGGTTATGCCCGGCGTTGATCGCGGTCGCGCCTTTTCTACCAGCTCCGGGTCATTCGAGGGCTCTAACGGTAGACGCTTGTCTAGAGGGATTTCTATGGAGGACTACGACAAACCCAATATTCGCCGTTTGAGCATAATTAACAACGATATTAAGAAGTAAACATATTATGCAATTACGTACACATACATATATATATTACGGTATAAGTAGAAAGTTAACACTTGAGTGTACTGCGCATTGCTTACATATACGTACATAAACACAAAGTTATGTAAAACAGTTATTATTTAAGAAATCGAAAATAAATAAATTTTAAAAACGCCAAAAGCAAAGAACCAAAAGGAAAATTTATAAATATAAATCAACAAAAATTTTAAGACAACTTTGACACTTAAGATGAAATTCATTTGCTTTGATAAAATGTGGCATCTTATTTATGAAATAACAATTTAAGGTAATTAATATAGTAAAAAGTGAAAAAAGTCTTGTTTTCGTTTAAATTATAATAATTTTTTAACCCACCTTTTAAACACACAAAACATATACAAGTTTCTACTCAAAAACTTTCTGGCTTTACTCCCAGTACACATAAATTATTATTATATATATTAATTTATAGTAAAAAGAAAATTACATCAAGTAGGGTCACCGAACGTCAATTTTATATATCGATCCCGATAACCATTAGTTAATATCAAAAGTTTTAAGCTATTTTATACCTCCGATCTACTAAAAACAGATATAATTGTATGATTAAACCTTTAAGAGATAGAATATTTCAATCCTTACTATTTCTCCCTTTTTGTATATTTTATGTATTTTTGACAACGTTCCAATAATTTACCATCATTATCACCACCACCGACAGAATTGACGAAACGTGTTTTGCTAAAAAAAAGACACAATTCAATTGCATATACTTTTTCTTAGCAATTTAAAAAAAAAATAATTAAATAAATCGCATATTTACTCACACGTTCATAGATATTTACACTTATATAACACAGATGACATTTTTTTTGTAGTAAATAATATCGAAGAAAAAAGGAAAACACATTTTTTTGAACCCAAAGAAAAAATAAAAACAACAAATATTATAGCCAAGATACTTATTAATAATAACTAAACTTTACACTCATGCAAATGCGTACATGGTCCATATTATTCGACATAATAATAAAACCAAAAATAATCTGCAAGTACTTAAATTTTTTAAACACTTCGTACCGCGTTCACATCTATTGTTGACTTTCAAAACTTAAATCTATGCACTTTTAGTGAATTTTTATTACTCCCACACATGAGATCGTAATATATCACTTGAAACACAAAAACAATAATGAGAGCACACCCAACACATATACAGTCAATATATACACCAAAAGCGTCAATAACAATATTTATATAAAATCTAATAGAAGCAAAAGGAAAAAAAATTCTTCTTCTAGTTATATGAAATGAAAATATTATAAAATTTGAAATAACAATGACATTAAAAGCATAATAAATAAAACGCGAAAAACACAATTTGTTTTCAAAATAATTTCATGATAATAATTAGCTGAGCAATTATAATGCGAAATAAAAGAGCAAAACTAAAAAATGATTTTCATTTAATTGACCAAAATATGGATGTTTATGTTAACTTAACCTTGTACTCTTATTTAGTTTTAACTTATTACTAGAGAAAGAGATTCGTTATTATCACGATGTCAAACGATCGTACGTATCAATGGAGCAAAAAACAATTTATAATCTTTTCCCTATGAAAAATCTTTAATTTGTCAGTATTTTAAAAATATTAGCTAGTTTTCGGACTGACGAACATGACGAAATCCGTTTCATTATTCACATTTCTACGACAACTTTCTATTATCATCAGAAAATTCGCCGCAATTTTTGTAGCAATTTTATTTGAAAGCAGGCTTGAAAATCATTTTTAGCCATTCAAAATGTGGATTAGCATCGAGGGAAGCTTAATTTGTGCTTAACATCTTTTGCCATATCTTATAACATAAAGCGACTATTGCTAACGCTTTCTTAAATCTTTTCTTTTCTTTTAGGTTAGAGTTACACGCAGGAAAAATAGCAAGAAGTTAAGTATTGAAACAGAACAGCTGCTGTTATTTTGTTGTTGAAATTAGCTTTCTGATGCATTGTATTATAATATAATTAAGCGTTGCGCTTAACAACAAACACGAATTTATATAACATATATGTATATATATACGAAATTTGAGTTTTCAATGTAAGAAAGAGATTTTAGACAAAAATCAAGCATCAGATAGGACAAACAGAATGGAACACTTTGAAAGTCAAGTCTAACAACACGGACAAAGTTGAAAGGAAAACCATTCGCGCGTCATTTTAGTGTCTAGTATTCTGTTTTAATCGAAAACCATTAAATTTCTAAAAAAAAAAATAAAAATATGTTTTGAAAATTGAAAAGAAAAAAATATTTATAAATTAAAAGTTTTAAATAGTATTTATATGCAGTTTTACACATATCTATCACTTTTATTAGCTTTATTTCAACTTAAGGTGAACTCATTATCAAAAACTGCTCAATTTCATACACAGAGACGACCCGCAAAAATACTTTCCTTCACAAACCGCAAAAAACTGCAGATCGAAATAAACACATTCAAAAAATACACACATCAAACCAATTTTGGTTTTTACTCTGCTACTTAACAATTTCAAACAAAAGTTTTAAAGCTTAGAAAAGCTAACAAGTAAGAAAGTTATACGTGCTAACAAGTAAGAAAGTGTATTAGAGTCAGTAATACCTCGTGCTTTGCATGACAATTGTAAAGCATTTAAATACTACATTTCAGTGAATTGGGAACCTTGTTAAATTTTGTCATGATCGGGAGGAATTTTCATTATGGTCGGGGAAATTTTTGTGATGGTTGAAAGTAATTTTCATCATGATGGGAAGGAATTTTCATAATGGGTGGAAGGAATTTTATCATCGTCAGGGATGTTTGCATTTATTGAAAACAACTCTTTGCTCTCTCCATTCTCAATAAAAGGGATCTTTTTTTAATAAACGATGTAAAGGGAAAAACCAGATAATGGCTTTTAGCCGTTTTAGCGAAAATTCAACTCAACGCAATTCAATTAGTTTCAACAAGTATACAACGAGTTGATAAGAAGCGAATAATTGCGAAAAAAATTTAAAAAAAAGGAATTAAAAAGGTTAAAAATTACAATAAGCAATTTTTAAAACATTTACATAAAACTGAAATAAGAAAAAGACCCAAAAAATTATAAAATTATAAATATTATTTTATTTGATAATAAAATAAAATAAGTTGAACAAGAAAAGAGTAACTGCAAGGAAAATAAGAGCATTATTTAGCGTATTAAAATCTTCCTTATTTTTAACAAAGATAACTTCTAATTTCGACAGTTTAGTGACGATAAGTGCATTTATTCCGTTTATTTACAATTTTATATATTTGATGTGTTGAGAAGGAGACCCATCTGAGATTCACATAGTTTCCCAGGGAATCTCGTTGGTGTCTCTAGTTGCTTGCAATTGTAGAGTTGCTAGCAGTTATACATGGAAATTCTTGAAAAAAAAATATTAGAGTCCTTGTGTTTTTTTTTTTTTTTTGTAAATGGCGACAAGTTAAATTATCCATGGAAATACTTGAAAATTTCCTTTATTTTAGTTTTGTACACGTTATTCATATTGGCGGCACTAAACAGTTTGGCGCCAATTATTATTCGCCATTGCTCTTTTAGAGTCTTCGTGTTTTTTTTTTTTTTGTGGAAAACGTACGCAGATTGTGTGCAAGAACAATGGAAACTAGCGGTCAAATGCTGAAAATGCATTAATATGTTGTATATGCACAAATATATTATATGTACAAATGAGTTAATTGTAAAATAAATGTAATTTATTCAGTATATCAATTCCATATATGAACATTTGAAGCAACCATGTTGCTTATGCAGTTAAAATAAAGTTTTTATATTTTTCGAATAATGGGTATACTATACCACTTACTTCCTTTATTTTAATTTCGTACCCGTTATGTTCATGTATTCATGGCTGCGTTTGATCACTATTCGCGTCATTATTAGAGTCTTGCTTATAAAGAAATTTAATTTGTTGGGGCGATTAAATAAAAAAAATGAATATGACGCCATGGAAACACTATCCGATATAAGTATTTTATCAATTTATTAAATAACCGATGGTCGCTGATCGAAATAAAGTCGGAACTCGGAAAAACTTTCATGATGAAAGACGCAGGTGCAGTAAAGTATCAAGTTCAACCAAGAAGTTAAATGGTTCTAGAAAAAATCCACGATGATTGACTGCAAGCCAGTAGATAAACTAAAACCAGTTTTTAAAAGACTTGCTTGATATAGAAATGACAGTACATCTGAAACGATAGCCTGAGCTTCTTTTACAGATTTCAGGCATGAACTCACAGGAGACCCAGCAGCTAAAGCCGAAAGAGATATCCAATACGTGGCGACGAAGCATACGCCCACAGATTTCTTTACATTGGAGCTGCTCACATCAACAAATTGCAAGTGCACGCATTTCTTAAGCCTTCACACACTAACACATATACAAAATCTATTCAACTATGACAATGGCATCATAGGTATACCTTTTGAGGACAAATGTTGAATAAACACAAATCCAGCATTTCATTTTCATTATTTATTATATTTTTAAAATCATAAATTCATTTTCTATAAAAACAAGTAAGAAAATTAGATTCGATTATCGCCGAATCTTTTATACCCATCACTGTGATCCTAAAAACAAGAAAAATAACTAAATTTTCATACTCGACAAAATTAGGCGGGCGCATTTGATATTTTCTAGGTTTGGAATAAAAGTGGAAATTTATAGGGTGTGTATGTCGTACTTTATGAGTAACAGGCAGAAAACACGTAAAACAAAGGTGTTCAAATTTTTTTTGTATAGACGTTTTGCAAGTTTGTAAGCGATATCTTCATTTTCGCAAGAGGGAGAATGTTTACCACAGATACTACACACTTGCGCATATGGACAGATGGGCAGAGGAGCGGGCGAACATACTTACGTACATACCGAATTTGAAACTGACCAAAAATTTATATACTTTATGGTGTTTTTGAATCTTGCTTTTGTGCATTATAAAGATATTGAAAAAAAATGAAATTATTGGGCATCATAAAGTTAGGTCGGTGGGGCCGATTTTGTCCATTTTTGTAGAATTTCCATAACATCGCCCATAGGATATATGGCCAATTTTGTATTTTTGTACTTTATGAGTAATGAGCACTAAACAATTTTTTATTCCTTTTGAAAAATAAAGGTGTCTCACAATCAGTTTATGTGTCCTTCGACCGATTTGCCATTTTCAACATCAATCTACTTGCAACAACTTCGATATCTTCATTTTAGCGGCCAGGAAAATGTTTACAACAGAGATTACACAGACGTGCGGACACCCAGAGGAACATGCTCAAATCGATACAGAATTTGATGTTGATCAAAAAGATATCTATTTTGTGGGCTTTCTATAGCGTCCTTTTGGACGTTGCAAACATTTTGACAAAATGAACGTACCCCTCACCCTTTGATTAGAGGTATAATAAGACTTCAACGTAATATTTCAAGAAGATTCTATCTTCCAAATAAACCAGAGGATTATGTATTTTTTGGACTAATATTGGGAAGTTAATTGGATAAAAGTAACTATACAACACTTTTTTATGTAGATATTAGTGTTAAAAAAAAACAAGAAAGAAAATTATATTTGATTGGTGCCGAATCTCACATACCCATTCAGCCTTTGGCGCCGCAAGCTTTTATTTATTGCCATAAGAAAGTGAATGGGTTAAAATTTACCTTCACCTTTCATTTCACTAAAATGTATTGGTAAGAAAAATTAATCTACCACGTTGTCAAGCCCACCATAATTAATTTCAAATTAACACACTTAGCGTTTCGCATTCTACTCTCCGAACCCTTTATGCGCTACCCATGCGGACGGTATTTTTAAGAGAAAATTTATTCGCCATGCCGTGACGTCCACCACATCTATTTTAGAATTAAAGCATTTTTAGGCAAATAACACATCTTCATTTGAGGAACTTACAAAATATTTGTAAACATTCTTCCTTGTTTATCTTATGATTAATAAGCTTTAAATATAAAAAAGTGTAAAAAAGAAAATTTAGCAGCATCAAATAATTTCAACATCGACGACGATTGTCGTATAACGCTGAATTGGAGATTATAACAGCAAAATTACTTCTTGTTGTTTGTTTGCTAACAGGTTCCAATAATCAAAATAGAATTATAGAAAGTCAAAAAATGGACTCTTGGTCAGGAAATGTGATATTTGAGACTCATGCTTCAACGTTGAACTCGTATTGGCATCAATCTCGAGACTCAACATATTAACTTTCTTTATCTCTTGCCATCTCTTGCTATGTTTTGAAAGCTTTAACGGATGTGGAGAATTTTTGACTATGGACTAATCAGAAACCTTTAATTCCGCAGTGACTATATTAAGACAACCACGCATTTGTAAATTCACGCAGATGAATAAAAAATTTTATTGCTTCATATCTAAGAAGAAATTTGCATATTAGCTTTCGCTGACGTTGCCTTAAACGTTTGACGAAGAAGTAAACGAAGATATTTTGGTTCTAACGCGCTAGTGTCGCCTATCTACTCCGTAGCGTCTAAAGGTAAACAAAAATTTCAATGTATGAAAATGCTTTTGCATATTTCTTACAAATCTTCCTCTTTGTGAAAACTGTAGCTATCCCACATTTTGTGGTACGTATTTTTATGAAAACACCATATTTGATGATGATTTGACTTTTCATTAGTCGATTTTCTAAGAAACCAGATTCGAAAGAAAAGAGCAACCACGTATGCATTCATGGCGCGTTTACTGTGCCATGCATTAGACGACTGGCGAAATGACTGGCTAATAACATTTGGCAGAAAATTTAGTGGGAAAACGAATTAACGGATTAAGTATGATGCGATAAATTTAGGTAATGGCAGCTTACCTGTAAAAGGGTATATAATCAGAATGGTTGCGGGAGGCAAAGCCAGTCACATAGACTTAAATCGTAATATTTAAAGGGACAAGACCAGAACGAGTGTTAAGGTGTTGTAAATATAAGTTCATATAAATAATCTGTAAATAGATCTCCCAAGAATTGTAGATAAAGCTTACACTATTCTTAAAACTACATTTCAGCGGTACAAACTTTATGTGAAAGGAAATTGAATAAATAATATAAAATTCACAAACAGTACAGTTACGGTATATATATACGGTTTGTGTTACAGTATATATATAAAAACAGAAATAGAAACTTCGCTGTTTAGTTATTGTTAAAGATGTCGATTGATCGCAGCAAGTTAGCAATGAAACCCATAAGTGATCTTAACTCCGCTAGTGCAAACTTTTGGCTTATTATCCATATAGTGTTCCACAAAATGATGTTCTTTTTTTATTTATTTTTATTTAATTTATTTGATTTTTCGTTTTTAAGTGACCAAACTTTCAGGTATGGTGTAGCTCAACTCGTTTTAAGTAATAACAAATATCAAAGCTTTCAGTTATTGTGTGTTTTGGTTTAAAATTTTAAAGACGTGCATTCTTGAACATTTGTGCTTTTAATTAGCTATGTATATACATATATATATATACATATATATTATTATAATACTATTTTAATCAATTCTATCAATTCCATACTAATTTTAATCAATTTCACTTTTTAGCTGATTAAGTTCTTTAATATATATTTTTCTAACTTCTTTATATTTTTAGTTCAATTCTATACTTATATAGTTTTGTTTTTATATTGTTTTTTCATTCATATAAGACAAGTAATGTCAAGTCACGAAGAAAAATTCTTCTTCTTTCGTCCCTTTGACTCACAACACAATAAAATTTTTCTGATTTTTTATCGTTTTGAAATTGGCCACACGATGTTTCTACTTCTGTTGTTCAAGTCAATCTATCTCTTCGTTTGGTGACAAAAATGAAACTACGCTACGTCTGGTTCTGTCAATAGCAGTGTGAACCAATAACCTAACGCTATGTATTATACAGACGTCTTCTCTCCTTTTAAACAATTCCTCTCGTTTGCTGCACCTATTGCAGTAAGGAATTATAAAGTGAAAAACAAACATTCCGCCCTTTTCGCAAAGAACAAAAGTAAAACCAAATCGACAGAAACCCCCCACTCCCATATACACAGATGTTCCGACATATTTAGCCCTATTTAAGAATCTTACGAAGCCTTAACAGTTAGTTTAAACGCAATATAGATAGGACCTGTATATTATAGAGAATAGCTTTGATAGAATCCAAAAAGTTGGACATTAACATTAAGTTATAAATATCATTTAGATTTTTGCAAAGACAACTAAATGTGTTCAAGAGTTCATAGTCGAACCGCTGAGCTTTATGAAAATAAGTTTTCTAGAAGAACGATTAGGCACATTGAAGTTTATCTTACCTAATAATGCCGGCGAGTCAATATTACTTTTTTTAAGTTAACTAAGAAGAAAGAGCAAAGGATAAATTTACTTTTCTATAATGACGATAACACCAGCAGAAGCGGTCTATTTTCATGAGGAGGCAACGAGAGAAGCATATCTCAAAACAATTTTCTCAACGCAAAAATCAGGAATGAACTAACTCCATTGAGCTAATGTGGCACCTATAGAAGCGAGATCACACAACTGAGACATATTGAAGTCTTGTTCTCACCAAGATCGTGAATAGCCTCTTTGTAACATATGGGTCGTCAACTTCTCCAGATCACCGTTTAAAAAAACCTTTGGAAAAACATTAGAAGATTTGTTGATTAGTTCTTGACTTGTAAACTCTTTTTTACAACGAACATAGGTTTTTATATATCAAAGAAATTCCTTATAGTGTCAGACCATAAATCTGTCTTATCCGCTTTGCAATAATTTCCATCAGGTAAAATCCACCCTTACGTATTAGCAATCAGGTCTTTACTATATAGCCTCAAACATGATGCATTTTGTTTTCACTTTCTCTGGGTGCCCAGTCACACGGGCAATCTTGGCAATCACCACTGCTGATAAAATGGCATCTTCCAGACCACCTCATTTTAATGATCGTGTTCTGATTTCTGCAGATTTGAGGGCAATCGACAAGAAGCACTCATTTTTTTCTTGGCAACAGCGATGGATTAATTCACCTTATGGTTGTCACTTATACTCTTTATTTCCACAAAATAAAATTTTTTCCTTGGTTTATCAATTGCGGACCCAGACGTGACGTTATTTGCCTCATTAACAGGTTGATGTTTAATCACACGAGATGTAATGATCATCTATTCGAAATGGGGTCTTAATCTCCTGATCATACCCTATTTGTCTGTCCGACTGTTGCCAATTCTATTCGCCATTGCACACTTCGTAAATTGGCTATATGTGGTCTTCATGATCGCAGCATTTTTGCGTTCTCACAATTCAACAACTTATTTTGCCCTCTTTTCTTTTTTTAAATCATGTCATCAAGATATGTAAATGTTTGCAGCCAAATTATGAACCTACTAACTTTTAAACTTTTTTTATAATCGCACTTATCAATTCTTTCATATGACACCTTATACTCATGCACTACATCACTTTTTACACTCCGCAATCTACCCCTCGCTGTTCTATCCAACGTGGCGAACGTGTAACACGCAAAATTAAAGAGACATGAATCAAATACAGTTTTAGTTACGAAACACAAAGAAATAATAAAATAAATAAATAATAAATAAAGTAATAAAATAATTATATACCAAATCTAACCCTAACTTTACTAAGGCTCAAACAAAGAACTCTGTGTTCACAATGGACGTTTTTTACATATCTCAGCGAATTTTAACTTACTGATTTGCTGAATAGAAGAAGAACTTCTCTTTCGAGATATCTTTGAAATTCTGTTTCTTGTTTTTTCGTGTCTGTCAAAGATAATTTAGTTTTTTTGAAATATATATTTTCAACTGACTAAAATAAAAAGCAACCTTCAACAGATTATATACGCAGGGGCTCAAATACATTCATAAACACTCATAAACGCTTCAAAATAAAGCAGAGCTAAACATCAAAACCTTATTAAACATTCATATACATAACATTATACATGCATAATACATAAATATATAAAAAATATATATCCACGAAATAAAAAAATATAAATGCAATCGCTGCTGTGCAGCTGTTGATTCTTAACATCTTGATATCTGCAAAGGTAAATTAATGTAATTACTAAATTTATAAGTGATGAATTTCATGATGACCACAATCTTACAATCTGCAATCTGCGTTTGCAAGGCAGTGCACCAAAAGCCAAAGCCACGTTTTGACCATGATGAACACAAGTCGTTAGTTGATTACCGTAAACATTGCTTTTTATTTCAAGTTCCCATTGTCTTAATAAACTAGCTGGACATATAAACAAATAAGTTTGCTAAATTTTCAAATTTTTGTTTTATTTGGTTTTTATATCCAATAAAGAAAAAAGTCATCTGGTCCAAGCATGTTAGTTTTAATAAGAACGTCAACCATGGCAACTCGAACAAAAAATCTAAAGTTTCAATGTAAGTCTCTTCTAAGAAGAGGTTTATCTCTCAATCTCAATTTTTTTTACTGTTACGGGTTACTGTTAAGTTGCAATGCCGTCGGCAAAATGACACTTACTGTTACGGGTTATTGTTAATTTGCAATGCAATCAAATAATCAAGCTGATGCTCAAAATTCGGTTTGGAAATGCTACTAATTGTTTTAAAGCGCAAAATAGACAATGTTTCCAAACACTATGAATTACATATTTGCACTTTCGGTGCCATATGACAGCTAAAATATTAGATCCGAACGGTAAATATTTCTCTCATCGAATACACTCGCGAGATGAATGCTTTAATCCTACGAATAAAACGGATAATCGTAAGTAAATTATTAATAAATAGATTGACAGCAAACAAAAAAGACAACTTTTTAACCCTCCGTGTAGGGCTTTATTTCTTAATGGTGATTCGATGGTTTGCATGATTGATGATGGAAGGGTGTCTGGAATATGGTCAAATAAGTGGAAGCTTATCATTTTCTTCAACATGCAGGCGATACAAATGCTACCCCGGAAATATCGAAGCGCGAATTGAACGATGAAGGGCTTGCTTCAAAGATCAGCGGCAGCTATAATAACAAAGCATGCCAGTTGCAGTTCGTATAAAAATAAAGCGTGCCAGTTGCAGTTCGTTTAAAAACAAAGCGTGCCAGTTGCAGAATGTACAGAAGTAAAAATTTTTGCAAGCAATGTTTATCCCGAGAGAGAGAGATTGCCGTTCATAATGCTGTAATAATTAATGAGTTGAAGCTGTCTGGTTTTAAGCAAGAACTTATGCGCCATAATGTCAACTCTAAATTTCGGGGGCGGCGTGCTTTGGTGGTGTAATGGTACTTTAGCTTTAAGATTGTGGCGATTAAACGAATTTTCTCAGTTGCGAAGAAGTCAAAGGTGAGGATGGTACTAAGTTAGCAAAGTTTGAGGTCGATGTTTCAGTTGAAGACAAATTGGCTCGATTATGATTATTCTTTCGTAACTGATTGTAAAACTTTATATGTATATTTCCCAACTATTTTAATTTTTTTTAATATTTTCATTTTTATATATAGAGATGATCACAAGCTTACCATTTGACCTATGGAAGTATTGCATTCCGCTGAAACGATAGTGCAGGTATACTCAATTTTTTTTTAACTCAAATGAAATGAAAGGAAATGAATTTATTAGACATAATCATAACTAAAGATAAACACAACTTACGTTGACATACAATGAATATATGGCAATACGAAAATTTAGTAAATTAATATATATCACTTTTCTAACTTTCGCTAGAAATAAAATTGATTATTTGCGTTATATGCAAAACACAATGTCGGCGTTATGCGTGACGTACGAACTTATAGTTCGATAAAGACGGTAACTTGCGTTACATTACAGGTGAACGCGAATTGTTGACATATTTTTCAAATTTTTGCGTGCGCGGCTTTTGACAAGCAAAACAATGACGTATTTTCGTGAAAGCAAAGCAGTCACATGGTTCATGTTTTATGCACAAAATGATTTCAACGTGTTCGTTTACATTTTTATAAAAAAATGTTTTTTCTATTTTTCAAAGAAATTTTTGTTAATTTTGCGCTTTATTAACGTTTGTCTATATGCCGGACAATCTTCCTTTAGCAACGCACGCAAGCTATGTATTCACCTGACTTTGCGTTATCTGCCACGTAGAATTTTTAGCGCAATCATTGTATACGCGCCTTAGACGTTTACGTAACATAAACAGAATACAGAGCCTGCCATTCGTATACTATGAACGAAAATGAACGAAAGTTCAGAACAACCTTATTTTTGTTAATAACTTGAATTTTCCTAGACACCGCGTAGAAAGATTTAAAATTTAAAATTTCTCACTTATTAATACATATATACATACATATATGTATATAAGAAGAATATAGAAGAATATATAAGAATATTTGCAGTCGTTTACGCATAAATACAAAGACCAAATATCCATTAGCGGCCATTTAAGAATAAATACAAAGAGCAAATATAAATAAGTACGAAGAGCAAATATAATGCCAATTAAATTTTAAGACTATAACGCTACGGCCACCTCCGCTTTCAGAAATACGAAGAAGTCCCGAACTTCCAAAATTTTGTATTATGTTTAACAGCACCAAAAAGCGGTTTACAATATTTCCTACTGCATTTTTATCATTCACTTTCTTCCGTTTCTCTTGGGGTTTTTACATTTGTTTACTTTTTACATGATTTTTAATTTGGATTGTCTATTTTTTATTTTTCTCTCCGAAATTTGGCACTATTGACTATATTGGTGTCATTTATGAAACCAAAAAAAAAAAAATTACAGTCCACCTCATCTGGGCACTAATTTTGTATCATCTCATTAATACCACAACGAATGCATTGCACGCAAAGTTTTTGTTCTGCAACAACAGAAAAGCGCTCTGTACAACGGTTAAATGAAAATCGCTAACTGTCAGCCTTTGACCTCAGCATGTATATTCCTTAACTATACTTATTTTATTTAACGAAAACATTTAGCAGTAACAACTAACTACAACTAACATTTATCAAAACGTTAGGGGCCTAAATTCAAAAATTCGTTCTACTTTCCTAAATTCAGTAAGCACTGAGTTTGTCTGCTTGGCCTTCACTAAAACTTGGTTAAAACCTGATGTACATTCGTCGAAACTTTTCCGTAATTCTTTCCAGATTTTCAGAAATGATCGATTGAATCGCATTGGTGGCGGTGTATAAATTTCCCCATCTGCGTCTCTGTCTGTCTGTCCGTCCGTCTGATATTTGTCCATGTAACTTTGTGTTCAAGATACAGGTCGCAATTTTTGACATATATTGGTAAGATTTGGCACATTGATGAACGCTGTTGAAAATGCTTTGAATTGGTCCACTTTTTGAACTATGCCCTATATAACGTCCTATTTTTAAAAGTCGTCAACAGATTCCAAATTAGTATCTATGCCTGTAAATAAATATCGTCTCCGTGCTTGTGAATGAAATAAATTGCAAAAAAAAATTCAGTTTATTGCAGTTTTTGTCATAAATAACAATTATTTTGTTTTTAAGTTTATCAACAAAAAAAAAACAGCTTATATGTATAAGTTTACTACGCCATAAATAGTACAAAAGGTAATTAAAAAACCGACAATTTCTTATTTAACCCTAAGATGGAGTAAAATTCTTTTTTGAGGAACAGCTTTTTCTTCATTTTATGCTTGGAGGTGGATAAAAGCAAGTTATAATAAGGTACCAATAAAATTTGAGACATGTATTTAAAAGATTTCAATTGGTGAGCAAACAATCTGTATGGATGTAGATGATAGATATCCAAATTCCATCCTT